>CALSEM010000132.1:0-506122 GCA_943735885.1 Stelis phaeoptera
GGCACAAAACGTGCGATTCGTTCACAGAATCGCCGCGTTTGCTCAGTTTTGGCACAAAACGTGCCTTTCGTGCTCAGAATCACCGCTTTTGCTCATTATTGTCACAAAACGTGCGTTTCGTGCACAGAATCGCCGCTTCTGGTCAGTTTGCCACAAAACGTTCGTTTCGAGTACACAATCGCTCCTTTTTCTCAGTTTTGGCACAAAACGTGCGCTTTACTCACCGAATCGCTCCTTTTGTTAAAAAACATGCGTTTCGTGCACAGAAACGCCGCTTTTGCTCAGTTCCGGCACAAAACGTGCGTTTCGTGCAAAGAATCGCCGCTTTTGCTCAGTTTTGGCTCAAAACGTGCGTTTCGTGCACAGAATCGCCGCTATTGCTCAGTTTTGGTACAAAACGTGCATTTCGTGCTCAGAATCGCCGCTGTTGCTTGTTATTGGCACAAAACGCGCGTTTCGTGCACAGAATCGCCGCTTTTGCTCAGTTTTGGCGCAAAACGTGCGTTTCGTGCACAGAATCGGCGCTTCTGGTCGGTTTGCCACAAAACGTTCGTTTCGAGTACACAATCGCTCCTTTTTCTCAGTTTTGGCACAAAACGTGCGCTTTACGCACCGAATCGCTCCTTTTGTCAAAAAACATGCGTTTCGTGCACAGAAACGCCGCTTTTGCTCAGTTCCGGCACAAAACGTGCGTTTCGTGCAAAGAATCGCCGCTTTTGCTCAGTTTTGGCTCAAAACGTGCGTTTTGTGCACAGAATCACCGCTGTTGCTCATTATTGTCACAAAACGTGCGTTTCGTGCACAGAATCGCCGCTTCTGGTCAGTTTGCCACAAAACGTTCGTTTCGAGTACACAATCGCTCCTTTTTCTCTGTTTTGGCAAAAAACGTGCGCTTTACGCACCGAATCGCTCCTTTTGTCAAAAAACATGCGTTTCGTGCACAGAAACGCCGCCTTTGCTCAGTTCCCGCACAGAACGTGCGTTTCGTGCAAAGAATCGCCGCTTTTGCTCAGTTTTGGCTCAAACCGGGCGTTTCGTGCACAGAATGACCGCTGTTGCTCAGTTTTGGTACAAAACGTGCATTTCGTGCTCGGAATCGCCGCTGTTGCTTGTTATTGGCACAAAACGCGCGTTTCGTGCACAGAATCGCCGCTGTTGCTCAGTTTTGGGGCAAAACGTGCGATTCGTTCACAGAATCGCCGCATTTGCTCAGTTTTGGCACAAAACGTGCCTTTCGTGCTCAGAATCACCGCTTTTGCTCATTATTGTCACAAAACGTGCGTTTCGTGCACAGAATCGCCGCTTCTGGTCAGTTTGCCACAAAACGTTCGTTTCGAGTACACAATCGCTCCTTTTTCTCAGTTTTGGCACAAAACGTGCGCTTTACTCACCGAATCGCTCCTTTTGTTAAAAAACATGCGTTTCGTGCACAGAAACGCCGCTTTTGCTCAGTTCCGGCACAAAACGTGCGTTTCGTGCAAAGAATCGCCGCTTTTGCTCAGTTTTGGCTCAAAACGTGCGTTTGGTGCACAGAATCGCCGCTTTTGCTCAGTTCCGGCACAAAACGTGCGTTTCGTGCAAAGAATCGCCGCTTTTGCTCAGTTTTGGCTCAAAACGTGCGTTTCGTGCACAGAATCGCCGCTTTTGCTCAGTTTTGGCGCAAAACGTGCGTTTCGTGCACAGAATCGCCGCTTTTGCTCAGTTTTGGCACAAAACGTGCCTTTCGTGCTCAGAATCACCGCTTTTGCTCATTATTGTCACAAAACGTGCGTTTCGTGCACAGAATCGCCGCTTCTGGTCAGTTTGCCACAAAACGTTCGTTTCGAGTACACAATCGCTCCTTTTTCTCAGTTTTGGCACAAAACGTGCGCTTTACTCACCGAATCGCTCCTTTTGTTAAAAAACATGCGTTTCGTGCACAGAAACGCCGCTTTTGCTCAGTTCCGGCACAAAACGTGCGTTTCGTGCAAAGAATCGCCGCTTTTGCTCAGTTTTGGCTCAAAACGTGCGTTTCGTGCACAGAATCGCCGATTTTGCTCAGTTCCGGCACAAAACGTGCGTTTCGTGCAAAGAATCGCCGCTTTTGCTCAGTTTTGGCTCAAAACGTGCGTTTCGTGCTCAGAATCGCCGCTGTTGCTTGCTATTGGCACAAAACGCGCGTTTCGTGCACAGAATCGCCGCTTTTGCTCAGTTTTGGCGCAAAACGAGCGTTTCGTGCACAGAATCGCCGCTTCTGGTCGGTTTGCCACAAAACGTTCGTTTGGAGTACACAATCGCTTCTTTTTCTCAGTTTTGGCACAAAACGTGCGCTTTACGCACCGGATCGCTCCTTTTGTCAAAAAACATGCGTTTCGTGCACAGAAACGCCGCTTTTGCTCAGTTCCGGCACAAAACGTGCGTTTCGTGCAAAGAATCGCCGCTTTTGCTCAGTTTTGGCTCAAAACGTGCGTTTCGTGCACAGAATCGCCGCTTTTGCTCAGTTCCGGCACAAAACGTGCGTTTCGTGCAAAGAATCGCCGCTTTTGCTCAGTTTTGGCTCAAAACGTGCGTTTCGTGCACAGAATCGCCGCTTTTGCTCAGTTTTGGCACAAAACGTGCGATTCGTTCACAGAATCGCCGCATTTGCTCAGTTTTGGCACAAAACGTGCCTTTCGTGCTCAGAATCACCGCTTTTGCTCATTATTTTCACAAAACGTGCGTTTCGTGCACAGAATCGCCGCTTCTGGTCAGTTTGCCACAAAACGTTCGTTTCGAGTACACAATCGCTCCTTTTTCTCAGTTTTGGCACAAAACGTGCGCTTTACTCACCGAATCGCTCCTTTTGTTAAAAAACATGCGTTTCTTGCACAGAAACGCCGCTTTTGCTCAGTTCCGGCACAAAACGTGCGTTTCGTGCAAAGAATCGCCGCTTTTGCTCAGTTTTGGCTCAAAACGTGCGTTTCGTGCCCAGAATCGCCGCTTTTGCTCAGTTCCGGCACATAACGTGCGTTTCGTGCAAAGAATCGCCGCTTTTGCTCAGTTTTGGCTCAAAACGTGCGTTTCGTGCACAGAATCGCCGCTATTGCTCAGTTTTGGTACAAAACGCGCGTTTCGTGCACAGAATCGCCGCTGTTGCTCAGTTTTGGCGCAAAACGTGCAATTCGTTCACAGAATCGCCGCATTTGCTCAGTTTTGGCACAAAACGTGCCTTTCGTGCTCAGAATCACCGCTTTCGCTCATTATTGTCACAAAACGTGCGTTTCGTGCACAGAATCGCCGCTTCTGGTCAGTTTGCCACAAAACGTTCGTTTCGAGTACACAATCGCTCCTTTTTCTCAGTTTAGCACAAAACGTGCGCTTTACTCACCGAATCGCTCCTTTTGTTAAAAAACATGCGTTTCGTGCACAGAAACGCCGCTTTTGCTCAGTTCCGGCACAAAACGTGCGTTTCGTGCAAAGAATCGCCGCTTTTGCTCAGTTTTGGCTCAAAACGTGCGTTTCGTGCAAAGAATCGCCGCTTTTGCTCAGTTTTGGCTCAAAACGTGCAATTCGTTCACAGAATCGCCGCTTTTGATCAGTTTTGGCTTAAAACGTGCGTTTCGTGCACAGAATCGCCGCTTTTGCTCAGTTCCGGCACAAAACGTGCGTTTCGTGCAAGGAATCGCCGCTTTTGCTCAGTTTTGGCTCAAGACGTGCGTTTCGTGCACAGAATCGCCGCTTTTGCTCAGTTCCGGCACATAACGTGCGTTTCGTGCAAAGAATCGCCGCTTTTGCTCAGTTTTGGCTCAAAACGTGCGTTTCGTGCACAGAATCGCCGCTATTGCTCAGTTTTGGTACAAAACGCGCGTTTCGTGCACAGAATCGCCGCTGTTGCTCAGTTTTGGCGCAAAACGTGCGATTCGTTCACAGAATCGCCGCATTTGCTCAGTTTTGGCACAAAACGTGCCTTTCGTGCTCAGAATCACCGCTTTTGCTCATTATTGTCACAAAACGTGCGTTTCGTGCACAGAATCGCCGCTTCTGGTCGGTTTGCCACAAAACGTTCGTTTCGAGTACACAATCGCTCCTTTTTCTCAGTTTTGGCACAAAACGTGCGCTTTACGCACCGAATCGCTCCTTTTGTCAAAAAACATGCGTTTCGTGCACAGAAACGCCGCTTTTGCTCAGTTCCGGCACAAAACGTGCGTTTCGTGCAAAGAATCGTCGCTTTTGCTCAGTTTTGGCTCAAAACGTGCGTTTTGTGCACAGAATCACCGCTTTTGCTCATTATTGTCACAAAACGTGCGTTTCGTGCTCAGAATCGCCGCTTCTGGTCAGTTTGCCACAAAACGTTCGTTTCGAGTACACAATCGCTCCTTTTTCTCAGTTTTGGCACAAAACGTGCGCTTTACGCACCGAATCGCTCCTTTTGTCAAAAAACATGCGTTTCGTGCACAGAAACGCCCCTTTTGCTCAGTTCCGGCACAAAACGTGCGTTTCGTGCAAAGAATCGCCGCTTTTGCTCAGTTTTGGCTCAAAACGTGCGTTTTGTGCACAGAATCACCGCTTTTGCTCATTATTGTCACAAAACGTGCGTTTCGTGCTCAGAATCGCCGCTTCTGGTCAGTTTGCCACAAAACGTTCGTTTCGAGTACACAATCGCTCCTTTTTCTCAGTTTTGGCACAAAACGTGCGCTTTACGCACCGAATCGCTCCTTTTGTCAAAAAACATGCGTTTCGTGCACAGAAACGCCGCTTTTGCTCAGTTCCGGCACAAAACGTGCGTTTCGTGCAAAGAATCGCCGCTTTTGCTCAGTTTTGGCTCAAAACGTGCGTTTCGTGCACAGAATCGCCGCTTTTGCTCAGTTCCGGCACAAAACGTGCGTTTCGTGCAAAGAATCGCCGCTTTTGCTCAGTTTTGGCTCAAAACGTGCGTTTCGTGCACAGAATCGCCGATATTGCTCAGTTTTGGCACAAAACGTGCATTTCGTGCTCAGAATCGCCGCTGTTGCTTGTTATTGGCACAAAACGCGCGTTTCGTGCACAGAATCGCCGCTTTTGCTCATTATTGTCACAAAACGTGCGTTTCGTGCTCAGAATCGCCGCTTCTGGTCAGTTTGCCACAAAACGTTCGTTTCGAGTACACAATCGCTCCTTTTTCTCAGTTTTGGCACAAAACGTGCGCTTTACGCACCGAATCGCTCCTTTTGTCAAAAAACATGCGTTTCGTGCACAGAAACGCCGCTTTTGCTCAGTTCCGGCACAAAACGTGCGTTTCGTGCAAAGAATCGCCGCTTTTGCTCAGTTTTGTCTCAAAACGTGCGTTTTGTGCACAGAATCGCCGCTATTGCTCAGTTTTGTCCCAAAACGTGCGTTTCGTGCAAAGAATCGCCGCTTTTGCTCAGTTTTGGCTCAAAACGTGCGTTTCGTGCACAGAATCGCCGCTATTGCTCAGTTTTGGTACAAAACGTGCATTTCGTGCTCAGAATCGCCGCTGTTGCTTGTTATTGGCACAAAACGCGCGTTTCGTGCACAGAATCGCCGCTTTTGCTCAGTTTTGGCGCAAAACGTGCGTTTCGTGCACAGAATCGGCGCTTCTGGTCGGTTTGCCACAAAACGTTCGTTTCGAGTACACAATCGCTCCTTTTTCTCAGTTTTGGCACAAAACGTGCGCTTTACGCACCGAATCGCTCCTTTTGTCAAAAAACATGCGTTTCGTGCACAGAAACGCCGCTTTTGCTCAGTTCCGGCACAAAACGTGCGTTTCGTGCAAAGAATCGCCGCTTTTGCTCAGTTTTGGCTCAAAACGTGCCTTTCGTGCTCAGAATCACCGCTTTTGCTCATTATTGTCACAAAACGTGCGTTTCGTGCACAGAATCGCCGCTTCTGGTCGGTTTGCCACAAAACGTTCGTTTCGAGTACACAATCGCTCCTTTTTCTCAGTTTTGGCACAAAACGTGCGCTTTACTCACCGAATCGCTCCTTTTGTTAAAAAACATGCGTTTCGTGCACAGAAACGCCGCTTTTGCTCAGTTCCGGCACAAAACGTGCGTTTCGTGCAAAGAATCGCCGCTTTTGCTCAGTTTTGGCTCAAAACGTGCGTTTCGTGCACAGAATCGCCGCTTTTGCTCAGTTCCGGCACAAAACGTGCGTTTCGTGCAAAGAATCGCCGCTTTTGCTCAGTTTTGGCTCAAAACGTGCGTTTCGTGCACAGAATCGCCGATATTGCTCAGTTTTGGCACAAAACGTGCATTTCGTGCTCAGAATCGCCGCTGTTGCTTGTTATTGGCACAAAACGCGCGATTCGTGCACAGAATCGCCGCTTTTGCTCAGTTTTGGCGCAAAACGTGCGTTTCGTGCATAGAATCGCCGCTTCTGGTCGGTTTGCCACAAAACGTTCGTTTCGAGTACACAATCGCTTCTTTTTCTCAGTTTTGGCACAAAACGTGCGCTTTACGCACCGAATCGCTCCTTTTGTCAAAAAACATGCGTTTCGTGCACAGAAACGCCGCTTTTGCTCAGTTCCGGCACAAAACGTGCGTTTCGTGCAAAGAATCGCCGCTTTTGCTCAGTTTTGGCTCAAAACGTGCGTTTTGTGCACAGAATCACCGCTTTTGCTCATTATTGTCACAAAACGTGCGTTTCGTGCTCAGAATTGCCGCTTCTGGTCAGTTTGCCACAAAACGTTCGTTTCGAGTACACAATCGCTCCTTTTTCTCTGTTTTGGCAAAAAACGTGCGCTTTACGCACCGAATCGCTCCTTTTGTCAAAAAACATGCGTTTCGTGCACAGAAACGCCGCCTTTGCTCAGTTCCGGCACAGAACGTGCGTTTCGTGCAAAGAATCGCCGCTTTTGCTCAGTTTTGTCTCAAAACGTGCGTTTTGTGCACAGAATCGCCTCTTTTGCTCAGTTCCGGCACATAACGTGCGTTTCGTGCAAAGAATCGCCGCTTTTGCTCAGTTTTGGCTCAAAACGTGCGTTTCGTGCACAGAATCGTCGCTATTGCTCAGTTTTGGTACAAAACGCGCGTTTCGTGCACAGAATCGCCGCTGTTGCTCAGTTTTGACGCAAAACGTGCGATTCGTTCACAGAATCGCCGCATTTGCTCAGTTTTGGCACAAAACGTGCCTTTCGTGCTCAGAATCACCGCTTTTGCTCATTATTGTCACAAAACGTGCGTTTCGTGCACAGAATCGCCGCTTGTGGTCGGTTTGCCACAAAACGTTCGTTTCGAGTACACAATCGCTCCTTTTTCTCAGTTTTGGCACAAAACGTGCGTTTCGTGCAAAGAATCGCCGCTTTTGCTCAGTTTTGGCTCAAAACGTGCGTTTCGTGCACAGAATCGCCGCTTTTGCTCAGTTCCGGCACAAAACGTGCGTTTCGTGCAAAGAATCGCCGCTTTTGCTCAGTTTTGGCTCAAAACGTGCGTTTCGTGCACAGAATCGCCGCTATTGCTCAGTTTTGGTACAAAACGTGCATTTCGTGCTCAGAATCGCCGCTGTTGCTTGTTATTGGCACAAAACGCGCGTTTCGTGCACAGAATCGCCGCTTTTGCTCAGTTTTGGCGCAAAACGTGCGTTTCGTGCACAGAATCGGCGCTTCTGGTCGGTTTGCCACAAAACGTTCGTTTCGAGTACACAATCGCTCCTTTTTCTCAGTTTTGGCACAAAACGTGCGCTTTACGCACCGAATCGCTCCTTTTGTCAAAAAACATGCGTTTCGTGCACAGAAACGCCGCTTTTGCTCAGTTCCGGCACAAAACGTGCGTTTCGTGCAAAGAATCGCCGCTGTTGCTCATTATTGTCACAAAACGTGCGTTTCGTGCACAGAATCGCCGCTTCTGGTCAGTTTGCCACAAAACATTCGTTTCGAGTACACAATCGCTCCTTTTTCTCTGTTTTGGCAAAAAACGTGCGCTTTACGCACCGAATCGCTCCTTTTGTCAAAAAACATGCGTTTCGTGCACAGAAACGCCGCCTTTGCTCAGTTCCCGCACAGAACGTGCGTTTCGTGCAAAGAATCGCCGCTTTTGCTCAGTTTTGGCTCAAACCGGGCGTTTCGTGCACAGAATGACCGCTGTTGCTCAGTTTTGGTACAAAACGTGCATTTCGTGCTCAGAATCGCCGCTGTTGCTTGTTATTGGCACAAAACGCGCGTTTCGTGCACAGAATCGCCGCTGTTGCTCAGTTTTGGGGCAAAACGTGCGATTCGTTCACAGAATCGCCGCATTTGCTCAGTTTTGGCACAAAACGTGCCTTTCGTGCTCAGAATCACCGCTTTTGCTCATTATTGTTACAAAACGTGCGTTTCGTGCACAGAATCGCCGCTTCTGGTCGGTTTGCCACAAAACGTTCGTTTCGAGTACACAATCGCTCCTTTTTCTCAGTTTTGGCACAAAACGTGCGCTTTACTCACCGAATCGCTCCTTTTGTTAAAAAACATGCGTTTCGTGCACAGAAACGCCGCTTTTGCTCAGTTCCGGCACAAAACGTGCGTTTCGTGCAAAGAATCGCCGCTTTTGCTCAGTTTTGGCTCAAAACGTGCGTTTCGTGCACAGAAACGCCGCTTTTGCTCAGTTCCGGCACAAAACGTGCGTTTCGTGCAAAGAATCGCCGCTTTTGCTCAGTTTTGGCACAAAACGTGCGCTTTACTCACCGAATCGCTCCTTTTGTTAAAAAAACATGCGTTTCGTGCACAGAAACGCCGCTTTTGCTCAGTTCCGGCACAAAACGTGCGTTTCGTGCAAAGAATCGCCGCTTTTGCTCAGTTTTGGCTCAAAACGTGCGTTTGGTGCACAGAATCGCCGCTTTTGCTCAGTTCCGGCACAAAACGTGCGTTTCGTGCAAAGAATCGCCGCTTTTGCTCAGTTTTGGCTCAAAACGTGCGTTTCGTGCAAAGAATCGCCGCTTTTGCTCAGTTTTGTCTCAAAACGTGCGTTTCGTGCACAGAAACGCCGCTTTTGCTCAGTTCCGGCACAAAACGTGCGTTTCGTGCAAAGAATCGCCGCTTTTGCTCAGTTTTGGCACAAAACGTGCGCTTTACTCACCGAATCGCTCCTTTTGTTAAAAAAACATGCGTTTCGTGCACAGAAACGCCGCTTTTGCTCAGTTCCGGCACAAAACGTGCGTTTCGTGCAAAGAATCGCCGCTTTTGCTCAGTTTTGGCTCAAAACGTGCGTTTGGTGCACAGAATCGCCGCTTTTGCTCAGTTCCGGCACAAAACGTGCGTTTCGTGCAAAGAATCGCCGCTTTTGCTCAGTTTTGGCTCAAAACGTGCGTTTCGTGCAAAGAATCGCCGCTTTTGCTCAGTTTTGTCTCAAAACGTGCGTTTTGTGCACAGAATCGCCGCTATTGCTCAGTTTTGGCCCAAAACGTGCATTTCGTGCACAGAATCGCCGCTTTTGCTCAGTTTTGGCACAAAATGTGCATTTCGTGCACAGAATCGCCGCTTTTGCTCAGTTTTGGCTCAAAACGTGCGTTTCGTGCACAGAATCGCCGCTTTTGCTCAGTTTCGGCACATAACGTGCGTTTCGTGCAAAGAATCGCCGCTTTTGCTCAGTTTTGGCTCAAAACGTGCGTTTCGTGCACAGAATCGCCGCTATTGCTCAGTTTTGGTACAAAACGCGCGTTTCGTGCACAGAATCGCCGCTGTTGCTCAGTTTTGGCTCAAAACGTGCGTTTCGTGCACAGAATCGCCGCTATTGCTCAGTTTTGGTACAAAACGCGCGTTTCGTGGACAGAATCGCCGCTGTTGCTCAGTTTTGGCGCAAAACGTGCGATTCGTTCACAGAATCGCCGCATTTGCTCAGTTTTGGCACAAAACTTGCCTTTCGTGCTCAGAATCACCGCTTTTGCTCATTATTGTCACAAAACGTGCGTTTCGTGCACAGAATCGCCGCTTTTGCTCAGTTTTGTCTCAAAACGTGCGTTTTGTGCACAGAATCGCCGCTATTGCTCAGTTTTGTCCCAAAACGTGCGTTTCGTGCAAAGAATCGCCGCTTTTGCTCAGTTTTGGCTCAAAACGTGCGTTTCGTGCACAGAATCGCCGCTATTGCTCAGTTTTGGTACAAAACGTGCATTTCGTGCTCAGAATCGCCGCTGTTGCTTGTTATTGGCACAAAACGCGCGTTTCGTGCACAGAATCGCCGCTTTTGCTCAGTTTTGCCGCAAAACGTGCGTTTCGTGCACAGAATCGGCGCTTCTGGTCGGTTTGCCACAAAACGTTCGTTTCGAGTACACAATCGCTCCTTTTTCTCAGTTTTGGCACAAAACGTGCGCTTTACGCACCGAATCGCTCCTTTTGTCAAAAAACATGCGTTTCGTGCACAGAAACGCCGCTTTTGCTCAGTTCCGGCACAAAACGTGCGTTTCGTGCAAAGAATCGCCGCTTTTGCTCAGTTTTGGCTCAAAACGTGCCTTTCGTGCTCAGAATCACCGCTTTTGCTCATTATTGTCACAAAACGTGCGTTTCGTGCACAGAATCGCCGCTTCTGGTCGGTTTGCCACAAAACGTTCGTTTCGAGTACACAATCGCTCCTTTTTCTCAGTTTTGGCACAAAACGTGCGCTTTACTCACCGAATCGCTCCTTTTGTTAAAAAACATGCGTTTCGTGCACAGAAACGCCGCTTTTGCTCAGTTCCGGCACAAAACGTGCGTTTCGTGCAAAGAATCGCCGCTTTTGCTCAGTTTTGGCTCAAAACGTGCGTTTCGTGCACAGAATCGCCGCTTTTGCTCAGTTCCGGCACAAAACGTGCGTTTCGTGCAAAGAATCGCCGCTTTTGCTCAGTTTTGGCTCAAAACGTGCGTTTCGTGCACAGAATCGCCGATATTGCTCAGTTTTGGCACAAAACGTGCATTTCGTGCTCAGAATCGCCGCTGTTGCTTGTTATTGGCACAAAACGCGCGTTTCGTGCACAGAATCGCCGCTTTTGCTCAGTTTTGGCGCAAAACGTGCGTTTCGTGCATAGAATCGCCGCTTCTGGTCGGTTTGCCACAAAACGTTCGTTTCGAGTACACAATCGCTTCTTTTTCTCAGTTTTGGCACAAAACGTGCGCTTTACGCACCGAATCGCTCCTTTTGTCAAAAAACATGCGTTTCGTGCACAGAAACGCCGCTTTTGCTCAGTTCCGGCACAAAACGTGCGTTTCGTGCAAAGAATCGCCGCTTTTGCTCAGTTTTGGCTCAAAACGTGCGTTTTGTGCACAGAATCACCGCTTTTGCTCATTATTGTCACAAAACGTGCGTTTCGTGCTCAGAATTGCCGCTTCTGGTCAGTTTGCCACAAAACGTTCGTTTCGAGTACACAATCGCTCCTTTTTCTCAGTTTTGGCACAAAACGTGCGCTTTACTCACCGAATCGCTCCTTTTGTTAAAAAACATGCGTTTCGTGCACAGAAACGCCGCTTTTGCTCAGTTCCGGCACAAAACGTGCGTTTCGTGCAAAGAATCGCCGCTTTTGCTCAGTTTTGGCTCAAAACGTGCGTTTCGTGCACAGAATCGCCGCTTTTGCTCAGTTCCGGCACAAAACGTGCGTTTCGTGCAAAGAATCGCCGCTTTTGCTCAGTTTTGGCTCAAAACGTGCGTTTCGTGCAAAGAATCGCCGCTTTTGCTCAGTTTTGTCTCAAAACGTGCGTTTTGTGCACAGAATCGCCGCTATTGCTCAGTTTTGGCCCAAAACGTGCATTTCGTGCACAGAATCGCCGCTTTTGCTCAGTTTTGGCACAAAATGTGCGTTTCGTGCACAGAATCGCCGCTTTTGCTCAGTTTTGGCGCAAAACGTGCGTTTCGTGCACAGAATCGCCGCTTTTGCTCCGTTTTGGCACAAAACGTGCGATTCGTTCACAGAATCGCCGCTGTTGCTTGTTATTGGCACAAAACGCGCGTTTCGTGCACAGAATCGCCGCTTTTGCTCATTATTGTCACAAAACGTGCGTTTCGTGCACAGAATCGCCGCTTCTGGTCAGTTTGCCACAAAACGTTCGTTTCGAGTACACAATCGCTCCTTTTTCTCAGTTTTGGCACAAAACGTGCGCTTTACTCACCGAATCGCTCCTTTTGTTAAAAAACATGCGTTTCGTGCACAGAAACGCCGCTTTTGCTCAGTTCCGGCACAAAACGTGCGTTTCGTGCAAAGAATCGCCGCTTTTGCTCAGTTTTGGCTCAAAACGTGCGTTTGGTGCACAGAATCGCCGCTTTTGCTCAGTTCCGGCACAAAACGTGCGTTTCGTGCAAAGAATCGCCGCTTTTGCTCAGTTTTGGCTCAAAACGTGCGTTTCGTGCACAGAATCGCCGCTTTTGCTCAGTTTTGGCGCAAAACGTGCGTTTCGTGCACAGAATCGCCGCTTTTGCTCAGTTTTGGCACAAAACGTGCGATTCGTTAACAGAATCGCCGCGTTTGCTCAGTTTTGGCACAAAACGTGCCTTTCGTGCTCAGAATCACCGCTTTTGCTCATTATTGTCACAAAACGTGCGTTTCGTGCACAGAATCGCCGCTTCTGGTCAGTTTGCCACAAAACGTTCGTTTCGAGTACACAATCGCTCCTTTTTCTCAGTTTTGGCACAAAACGTGCGCTTTACTCACCGAATCGCTCCTTTTGTTAAAAAACATGCGTTTCGTGCACAGAAACGCCGCTTTTGCTCAGTTCCGGCACAAAACGTGCGTTTCGTGCAAAGAATCGCCGCTTTTGCTCAGTTTTGGCTCAAAACGTGCGTTTCGTGCACAGAATCGCCGCTATTGCTCAGTTTTGGTACAAAACGTGCATTTCGTGCTCAGAATCGCCGCTGTTGCTTGTTATTGGCACAAAACGCGCGTTTCGTGCACAGAATCGCCGCTTTTGCTCAGTTTTGGCGCAAAACGTGCGTTTCGTGCACAGAATCGGCGCTTCTGGTCGGTTTGCCACAAAACGTTCGTTTCGAGTACACAATCGCTCCTTTTTCTCAGTTTTGGCACAAAACGTGCGCTTTACGCACCGAATCGCTCCTTTTGTCAAAAAACATGCGTTTCGTGCACAGAAACGCCGCTTTTGCTCAGTTCCGGCACAAAACGTGCGTTTCGTGCAAAGAATCGCCGCTTTTGCTCAGTTTTGGCTCAAAACGTGCGTTTTGTGCACAGAATCACCGCTGTTGCTCATTATTGTCACAAAACGTGCGTTTCGTGCACAGAATCGCCGCTTCTGGTCAGTTTGCCACAAAACGTTCGTTTCGAGTACACAATCGCTCCTTTTTCTCTGTTTTGGCAAAAAACGTGCGCTTTACGCACCGAATCGCTCCTTTTGTCAAAAAACATGCGTTTCGTGCACAGAAACGCCGCCTTTGCTCAGTTCCCGCACAGAACGTGCGTTTCGTGCAAAGAATCGCCGCTTTTGCTCAGTTTTGGCTCAAACCGGGCGTTTCGTGCACAGAATGACCGCTGTTGCTCAGTTTTGGTACAAAACGTGCATTTCGTGCTCGGAATCGCCGCTGTTGCTTGTTATTGGCACAAAACGCGCGTTTCGTGCACAGAATCGCCGCTGTTGCTCAGTTTTGGGGCAAAACGTGCGATTCGTTCACAGAATCGCCGCATTTGCTCAGTTTTGGCACAAAACGTGCCTTTCGTGCTCAGAATCACCGCTTTTGCTCATTATTGTCACAAAACGTGCGTTTCGTGCACAGAATCGCCGCTTCTGGTCAGTTTGCCACAAAACGTTCGTTTCGAGTACACAATCGCTCCTTTTTCTCAGTTTTGGCACAAAACGTGCGCTTTACTCACCGAATCGCTCCTTTTGTTAAAAAACATGCGTTTCGTGCACAGAAACGCCGCTTTTGCTCAGTTCCGGCACAAAACGTGCGTTTCGTGCAAAGAATCGCCGCTTTTGCTCAGTTTTGGCTCAAAACGTGCGTTTGGTGCACAGAATCGCCGCTTTTGCTCAGTTCCGGCACAAAACGTGCGTTTCGTGCAAAGAATCGCCGCTTTTGCTCAGTTTTGGCTCAAAACGTGCGTTTCGTGCACAGAATCGCCGCTTTTGCTCAGTTTTGGCGCAAAACGTGCGTTTCGTGCACAGAATCGCCGCTTTTGCTCAGTTTTGGCACAAAACGTGCCTTTCGTGCTCAGAATCACCGCTTTTGCTCATTATTGTCACAAAACGTGCGTTTCGTGCACAGAATCGCCGCTTCTGGTCAGTTTGCCACAAAACGTTCGTTTCGAGTACACAATCGCTCCTTTTTCTCAGTTTTGGCACAAAACGTGCGCTTTACTCACCGAATCGCTCCTTTTGTTAAAAAACATGCGTTTCGTGCACAGAAACGCCGCTTTTGCTCAGTTCCGGCACAAAACGTGCGTTTCGTGCAAAGAATCGCCGCTTTTGCTCAGTTTTGGCTCAAAACGTGCGTTTCGTGCACAGAATCGCCGCTTTTGCTCAGTTTTGGCACAAAACGTGCGATTCGTTCACAGAATCGCCGCATTTGCTCAGTTTTGGCACAAAACGTGCCTTTCGTGCTCAGAATCACCGCTTTTGCTCATTATTTTCACAAAACGTGCGTTTCGTGCACAGAATCGCCGCTTCTGGTCAGTTTGCCACAAAACGTTCGTTTCGAGTACACAATCGCTCCTTTTTCTCAGTTTTGGCACAAAACGTGCGCTTTACTCACCGAATCGCTCCTTTTGTTAAAAAACATGCGTTTCTTGCACAGAAACGCCGCTTTTGCTCAGTTCCGGCACAAAACGTGCGTTTCGTGCAAAGAATCGCCGCTTTTGCTCAGTTTTGGCTCAAAACGTGCGTTTCGTGCCCAGAATCGCCGCTTTTGCTCAGTTCCGGCACATAACGTGCGTTTCGTGCAAAGAATCGCCGCTTTTGCTCAGTTTTGGCTCAAAACGTGCGTTTCGTGCACAGAATCGCCGCTATTGCTCAGTTTTGGTACAAAACGCGCGTTTCGTGCACAGAATCGCCGCTGTTGCTCAGTTTTGGCGCAAAACGTGCAATTCGTTCACAGAATCGCCGCATTTGCTCAGTTTTGGCACAAAACGTGCCTTTCGTGCTCAGAATCACCGCTTTCGCTCATTATTGTCACAAAACGTGCGTTTCGTGCACAGAATCGCCGCTTCTGGTCAGTTTGCCACAAAACGTTCGTTTCGAGTACACAATCGCTCCTTTTTCTCAGTTTAGCACAAAACGTGCGCTTTACTCACCGAATCGCTCCTTTTGTTAAAAAACATGCAATTCGTTCACAGAATCGCCGCTTTTGATCAGTTTTGGCTTAAAACGTGCGTTTCGTGCACAGAATCGCCGCTTTTGCTCAGTTCCGGCACAAAACGTGCGTTTCGTGCAAGGAATCGCCGCTTTTGCTCAGTTTTGGCTCAAGACGTGCGTTTCGTGCACAGAATCGCCGCTTTTGCTCAGTTCCGGCACATAACGTGCGTTTCGTGCAAAGAATCGCCGCTTTTGCTCAGTTTTGGCTCAAAACGTGCGTTTCGTGCACAGAATCGCCGCTATTGCTCAGTTTTGGTACAAAACGCGCGTTTCGTGCACAGAATCGCCGCTGTTGCTCAGTTTTGGCGCAAAACGTGCGATTCGTTCACAGAATCGCCGCATTTGCTCAGTTTTGGCACAAAACGTGCCTTTCGTGCTCAGAATCACCGCTTTTGCTCATTATTGTCACAAAACGTGCGTTTCGTGCACAGAATCGCCGCTTCTGGTCGGTTTGCCACAAAACGTTCGTTTCGAGTACACAATCGCTCCTTTTTCTCAGTTTTGGCACAAAACGTGCGCTTTACGCACCGAATCGCTCCTTTTGTCAAAAAACATGCGTTTCGTGCACAGAAACGCCGCTTTTGCTCAGTTCCGGCACAAAACGTGCGTTTCGTGCAAAGAATCGTCGCTTTTGCTCAGTTTTGGCTCAAAACGTGCGTTTTGTGCACAGAATCACCGCTTTTGCTCATTATTGTCACAAAACGTGCGTTTCGTGCTCAGAATCGCCGCTTCTGGTCAGTTTGCCACAAAACGTTCGTTTCGAGTACACAATCGCTCCTTTTTCTCAGTTTTGGCACAAAACGTGCGCTTTACGCACCGAATCGCTCCTTTTGTCAAAAAACATGCGTTTCGTGCACAGAAACGCCCCTTTTGCTCAGTTCCGGCACAAAACGTGCGTTTCGTGCAAAGAATCGCCGCTTTTGCTCAGTTTTGGCTCAAAACGTGCGTTTTGTGCACAGAATCACCGCTTTTGCTCATTATTGTCACAAAACGTGCGTTTCGTGCTCAGAATTGCCGCTTCTGGTCAGTTTGCCACAAAACGTTCGTTTCGAGTACACAATCGCTCCTTTTTCTCTGTTTTGGCAAAAAACGTGCGCTTTACGCACCGAATCGCTCCTTTTGTCAAAAAACATGCGTTTCGTGCACAGAAACGCCGCCTTTGCTCAGTTCCGGCACAGAACGTGCGTTTCGTGCAAAGAATCGCCGCTTTTGCTCAGTTTTGGCTCAAAACGTGCGTTTCGTGCACAGAATCGCCGCTATTGCTCAGTTTTGGTACAAAACGCGCGTTTCGTGCACAGAATCGCCGCTGTTGCTCAGTTTTGGCGCAAAACGTGCGATTCGTTCACAGAATCGCCGCATTTGCTCAGTTTTGGCACAAAACGTGCCTTTCGTGCTCAGAATCACCGCTTTTGCTCATTATTGTCACAAAACGTGCGTTTCGTGCACAGAATCGCCGCTTCTGGTCGGTTTGCCCCAAAACGTTCGTTTCGAGTACACAATCGCTCCTTTTTCTCAGTTTTGGCACAAAACGTGCGTTTCGTGCAAAGAATCGCCGCTTTTGCTCAGTTTTGGCTCAAAACGTGCGTTTCGTGCACAGAATCGCCGCTTTTGCTCAGTTCCGGCACAAAACGTGCGTTTCGTGCAAAGAATCGCCGCTTTTGCTCAGTTTTGGCTCAAAACGTGCGTTTCGTGCACAGAAACGCCGCTTTTGCTCAGTTCCGGCACAAAACGTGCGTTTCGTGCAAAGAATCGCCGCTTTTGCTCAGTTTTGGCTCAAAACGTGCGTTTTGTGCACAGAATCACCGCTTTTGCTCATTATTGTCACAAAACGTGCGTTTCGTGCTCAGAATTGCCGCTTCTGGTCAGTTTGCCACAAAACGTTCGTTTCGAGTACACAATCGCTCCTTTTTCTCAGTTTTGGCACAAAACGTGCGCTTTACTCACCGAATCGCTCCTTTTGTTAAAAAACATGCGTTTCGTGCACAGAAACGCCGCTTTTGCTCAGTTCCGGCACAAAACGTGCGTTTCGTGCAAAGAATCGCCGCTTTTGCTCAGTTTTGGCTCAAAACGTGCGTTTGGTACACAGAATCGCCGCTTTTGCTCAGTTCCGGCACAAAACGTGCGTTTCGTGCAAAGAATCGCCGCTTTTGCTCAGTTTTGGCTCAAAACGTGCGTTTCGTGCACAGAATCGCCGCTTTTGCTCAGTTTTGGCGCAAAACGTGCGTTTCGTGCAAAGAATCGCCGCTTTTGCTCAGTTTTGGCTCAAAACGTGCGTTTTGTGCACAGAATCACCGCTTTTGCTCATTATTGTCACAAAACGTGCGTTTCGTGCACAGAATCGCCGCTTCTGGTCAGTTTGCCACAAAACGTTCGTTTCGAGTACACAATCGCTCCTTTTTCTCAGTTTTGGCACAAAACGTGCGCTTTACACACCGAATCGCTCCTTTTGTTAAAAAACATGCGTTTCGTGCACAGAAACGCCGCTTTTGCTCAGTTCCGGCACAAAACGTGCGTTTCGTGCAAAGAATCGCCGCTTTTGCTCAGTTTTGGCTCAAAACGTGCGTTTTGTGCACAGAATCACCGCTTTTGCTCATTATTGTCACAAAACGTGCGTTTCGTGCACAGAATCGCCGCTTCTGGTCAGTTTGCCACAAAACGTTCGTTTCGAGTACACAATCGCTCCTTTTTCTCAGTTTTGGCACAAAACGTGCGCTTTACTCACCGAATCGCTCCTTTTGTTAAAAAACATGCGTTTCGTGCACAGAAACGCCGCTTTTGCTCAGTTCCGGCACAAAACGTGCGTTTCGTGCAAAGAATCGCCGCTTTTGCTCAGTTTTGGCTCAAAACGTGCGTTTGGTGCACAGAATCGCCGCTTTTGCTCAGTTCCGGCACAAAACGTGCGTTTCGTGCAAAGAATCGCCGCTTTTGCTCAGTTTTGGCTCAAAACGTGCGGTTCGTGCACAGAATCGCCGCTTTTGCTCAGTTTTGGCGCAAAACGTGCGTTTCGTGCACAGAATCGCCGCTTTTGCTCAGTTTTGGCGCAAAACGTGCGATTCGTTCACAGAATCGCCGCGTTTGCTCAGTTTTGGCACAAAACGTGCCTTTCGTGCTCAGAATCACCGCTTTTGCTCATTATTGTCACAAAACGTGCGTTTCGTGCACAGAATCGCCGCTTCTGGTCAGTTTGCCACAAAACGTTCGTTTCGAGTACACAATCGCTCCTTTTTCTCAGTTTTGGCACAAAACGTGCGCTTTACTCATCGAATCGCTCCTTTTGTTAAAAAACATGCGTTTCGTGCACAGAAACGCCGCTTTTGCTCAGTTCCGGCACAAAACGTGCGTTTCGTGCAAAGAATCGCCGCTTTTGCTCAGTTTTGGCTCAAAACGTGCGTTTCGTGCACAGAATCGCCGCTTTTGCTCAGTTCCGGCACAAAACGTGCGTTTCGTGCAAAGAATCGCCGCTTTTGCTCAGTTTTGGCTCAAAACGTGCGTTTCGTGCTCAGAATCGCCGCTGTTGCTTGCTATTGGCACAAAACGCGCGTTTCGTGCACAGAATCGCCGCTTTTGCTCAGTTTTGGCGCAAAACGTGCGTTTCGTGCACAGAATCGCCGCTTCTGGTCGGTTTGCCACAAAACGTTCGTTTGGAGTACACAATCGCTTCTTTTTCTCAGTTTTGGCACAAAACGTGCGCTTTACGCACCGGATCGCTCCTTTTGTCAAAAAACATGCGTTTCGTGCACAGAAACGCCGCTTTTGCTCAGTTCCGGCACAAAACGTGCGTTTCGTGCAAAGAATCGCCGCTTTTGATCAGTTTTGGCTCAAAACGTGCGTTTCGTGCACAGAATCGCCGCTTTTGCTCAGTTCCGGCACAAAACGTGCGTTTCGTGCAAAGAATCGCCGCTTTTGCTCAGTTTTGGCTCAAAACGTGCGTTTCGTGCACAGAATCGCCGCTTTTGCTCAGTTTTGGCACAAAACGTGCGATTCGTTCACAGAATCGCCGCATTTGCTCAGTTTTGGCACAAAACGTGCCTTTCGTGCTCAGAATCACCGCTTTTGCTCATTATTGTCACAAAACGTGCGTTTCGTGCACAGAATCGCCGCTTCTGGTCAGTTTGCCACAAAACGTTCGTTTCGAGTACACAATCGCTCCTTTTTCTCAGTTTTGGCACAAAACGTGCGCTTTACTCACCGAATCGCTCCTTTTGTTAAAAAACATGCGTTTCTTGCACAGAAACGCCGCTTTTGCACAGTTCCGGCACAAAACGTGCGTTTCGTGCAAAGAATCGCCGCTTTTGCTCAGTTTTGGCTCAAAACGTGCGTTTCGTGCCCAGAATCACCGCTTTTGCTCAGTTCCGGCACATAACGTGCGTTTCGTGCAAAGAATCGCCGCTTTTGCTCAGTTTTGGCTCAAAACGTGCGTTTCGTGCACAGAATCGCCGCTATTGCTCAGTTTTGGTACAAAACGCGCGTTTCGTGCACAGAATCGCCGCTGTTGCTCAGTTTTGGCGCAAAACGTGCAATTCGTTCACAGAATCGCCGCATTTGCTCAGTTTTGGCACAAAACGTGCCTTTCGTGCTCAGAATCACCGCTTTCGCTCATTATTGTCACAAAACGTGCGTTTCGTGCACAGAATCGCCGCTTCTGGTTAGTTTGCCACAAAACGTTCGTTTCGAGTACACAACCGCTCCTTTTTCTCAGTTTAGCACAAAACGTGCGCTTTACTCACCGAATCGCTCCTTTTGTTAAAAAACATGCGTTTCGTGCACAGAAACGCCGCTTTTGCTCAGTTCCGACACAAAACGTGCGTTTCGTGCAAAGAATCGCCGCTTTTGCTCAGTTTTGGCTCAAAACGTGCGTTTCGTGCAAAGAATCGCCGCTTTTGCTCAGTTTTGGCTCAAAACGTGCGTTTCGTGCAAAGAATCGCCGCTTTTGCTCAGTTTTGGCTCAAAACGTGCGTTTCGTGCACAGAATCGCCGCTTTTGCTCAGTTCCGGCACAAAACGTGCGTTTCGTGCAAAGAATCGCCGCTTTTGCTCAGTTTTGGCTCAAAACGTGCGTTTCGTGCACAGAATCGCCGCTTTTGCTCAGTTTTGGCACAAAACGTGCGATTCGTTCACAGAATCGCCGCATTTGCTCAGTTTTGCCACAAAACGTGCCTTTCGTGCTCAGAATCACCGCTTTTGCTCACTATTGTCACAAAACGTGCGTTTCGTGCACAGAATCGCCGCTTCTGGTCAGTTTGCCACAAAACGTTCGTTTCGAGTACACAATCGCTCCTTTTTCTCAGTTTTGGCACAAAACGTGCGCTTTACTCACCGAATCGCTCCTTTTGTTAAAAAACATGCGTTTCGTGCACAGAAATGCCGCTTTTGCTCAGTTCCGGCACAAAACGTGCGTTTCGTGCAAGGAATCGCCGCTTTTGCTCAGTTTTGGCTCAAGACGTGCGTTTCGTGCACAGAATCGCCGCTTTTGCTCAGTTCCGGCACATAACGTGCGTTTCGTGCAAAGAATCGCCGCTTTTGCTCAGTTTTGGCTCAAAACGTGCGTTTCGTGCACAGAATCGCCGCTATTGCTCAGTTTTGGTACAAAACGCGCGTTTCGTGCACAGAATCGCCGCTGTTGCTCAGTTTTGGCGCAAAACGTGCGATTCGTTCACAGAATCGCCGCATTTGCTCAGTTTTGGCACAAAACGTGCCTTTCGTGCTCAGAATCACCGCTTTTGCTCATTATTGTCACAAAACGTGCGTTTCGTGCACAGAATCGCCGCTTCTGGTCGGTTTGCCACAAAACGTTCGTTTCGAGTACACAATCGCTCCTTTTTCTCAGTTTTGGCACAAAACGTGCGCTTTACGCACCGAATCGCTCCTTTTGTCAAAAAACATGCGTTTCGTGCACAGAAACGCCGCTTTTGCTCAGTTCCGGCACAAAACGTGCGTTTCGTGCAAAGAATCGTCGCTTTTGCTCAGTTTTGGCTCAAAACGTGCGTTTTGTGCACAGAATCACCGCTTTTGCTCATTATTGTCACAAAACGTGCGTTTCGTGCTCAGAATCGCCGCTTCTGGTCAGTTTGCCACAAAACGTTCGTTTCGAGTACACAATCGCTCCTTTTTCTCAGTTTTGGCACAAAACGTGCGCTTTACGCACCGAATCGCTCCTTTTGTCAAAAAACATGCGTTTCGTGCACAGAAACGCCGCTTTTGCTCAGTTCCGGCACAAAACGTGCGTTTCGTGCAAAGAATCGCCGCCTTTGCTCAGTTTTGGCACAAAACGTGCGATTCGTGCACAGAATCGCCGCTTTTGCTCAGTTTTGGCGCAAAACGTGCGTTTCGTGCACAGAATCTCCGCTTCTGGTCGGTTTGCCACAAAACGTTCGTTTGGAGTACACAATCGCTTCTTTTTCTCAGTTTTGGCACAAAACGTGCGCTTTACTCATCGAATCGCTCCTTTTGTTAAAAAACATGCGTTTCGTGCACAGAAACGCCGCTTTTGCTCAGTTCCGGCACAAAACGTGCGTTTCGTGCAAAGAATCGCCGCTTTTGCTCAGTTTTGGCTCAAAACGTGCGTTTCGTGCACAGAATCGCCGCTTTTGCTCAGTTCCGGCACAAAACGTGCGTTTCGTGCAAAGAATCGCCGCTTTTGCTCAGTTTTGGCTCAAAACGTGCGTTTCGTGCTCAGAATCGCCGCTGTTGCTTGCTATTGGCACAAAACATGCGTTTCGTGCACAGAAACGCCGCTTTTGCTCAGTTCCGGCACAAAACGTGCGTTTCGTGCAAAGAATCGCCGCCTTTGCTCAGTTTTGGCTCAAAACGTGCGTTTCGTGCACAGAATCGTCGCTTTTGCTCAGTTTTGGCGCAAAACGTGCGTTTCGTGCACAGAATCGCCGCTTTTGCTCAGTTTTGGCACAAAACGTGCGATTCGTTCACAGAATCGCCGCTTCTGGTCGGTTTGCCACAAAACGTTCGTTTCGAGTACACAATCGCTTCTTTTTCTCAGTTTTGGCTCAAAACGTGCGCTTTACGCACCGAATCGCTCCTTTTGTCAAAAAACATGCGTTTCGTGCACAGAAACGCCGCTTTTGCTCAGTTTTGTCTCAAAACGTGCGTTTTGTGCACAGAATCGCCGCTATTGCTCAGTTTTGGTACAAAACGTGCATTTCGTGCTCAGAATCGCCGCTGTTGCTTGTTATTGGCACAAAACGCGCGTTTCGTGCACAGAATCGCCGCTTTTGCTCAGTTTTGGCGCAAAACGTGCGTTTCGTGCACAGAATCGCCGCTTTTGCTCAGTTTTGGCACAAAACGTGCGATTCGTTCACAGAATCGCCGCATTTGCTCAGTTTTGGCACAAAACGTGCCTTTCGTGCTCAGAATCACCGCTTTTGCTCATTATTGTCACAAAACGTGCGTTTCGTGCACAGAATCGCCGCTTCTGGTCACTTTGCCACAAAACGTTCGTTTCGACTACACAATCGCTCCTTTTTCTCAGTTTTGGCACAAAACGTGCGCTTTACTCTCCGAATCGCTCCTTTTGTTAAAAAACATGCGTTTCGTGCACAGAAAAGCCGCTTTTGCTCAGTTCCGGCACAAAACGTGCGTTTCGTGCAAAGAATCGCCGCTTTTGCTCAGTTTTGGCTCAAAACGTGCGTTTCGTGCACAGAATCGCCGCTTTTGCTCAGTTCCGGCACAAAACGTGCGATTCGTTCACAGAATCGCCGCATTTGCTCAGTTTTGGCACAAAACGTGCCTTTCGTGCTCAGAATCACCGCTTTTGCTCATTATTGTCACAAAACGTGCGTTTCGTGCACAGAATCGCCGCTTCTGGTCGGTTTGCCACAAAACGTTCGTTTCGAGTACACAATCGCTCCTTTTTCTCAGTTTTGGCACAAAACGTGCGCTTTACGCACCGAATCGCTCCTTTTGTCAAAAAACATGCGTTTCGTGCACAGAAACGCCGCTTTTGCTCAGTTCCGGCACAAAACGTGCGTTTCGTGCAAAGAATCGTCGCTTTTGCTCAGTTTTGGCTCAAAACGTGCGTTTTGTGCACAGAATCACCGCTTTTGCTCATTATTGTCACAAAACGTGCGTTTCGTGCTCAGAATCGCCGCTTCTGGTCAGTTTGCCACAAAACGTTCGTTTCGAGTACACAATCGCTCCTTTTTCTCAGTTTTGGCACAAAACGTGCGCTTTACGCACCGAATCGCTCCTTTTGTCAAAAAACATGCGTTTCGTGCACAGAAACGCCGCTTTTGCTCAGTTCCGGCACAAAACGTGCGTTTCGTGCAAAGAATCGCCGCCTTTGCTCAGTTTTGGCACAAAACGTGCGATTCGTGCACAGAATCGCCGCTTTTGCTCAGTTTTGGCGCAAAACGTGCGTTTCGTGCACAGAATCTCCGCTTCTGGTCGGTTTGCCACAAAACGTTCGTTTGGAGTACACAATCGCTTCTTTTTCTCAGTTTTGGCACAAAACGTGCGCTTTACTCATCGAATCGCTCCTTTTGTTAAAAAACATGCGTTTCGTGCACAGAAACGCCGCTTTTGCTCAGTTCCGGCACAAAACGTGCGTTTCGTGCAAAGAATCGCCGCTTTTGCTCAGTTTTGGCTCAAAACGTGCGTTTCGTGCACAGAATCGCCGCTTTTGCTCAGTTCCGGCACAAAACGTGCGTTTCGTGCAAAGAATCGCCGCTTTTGCTCAGTTTTGGCTCAAAACGTGCGTTTCGTGCTCAGAATCGCCGCTGTTGCTTGCTATTGGCACAAAACATGCGTTTCGTGCACAGAAACGCCGCTTTTGCTCAGTTCCGGCACAAAACGTGCGTTTCGTGCAAAGAATCGCCGCCTTTGCTCAGTTTTGGCTCAAAACGTGCGTTTCGTGCACAGAATCGTCGCTTTTGCTCAGTTTTGGCGCAAAACGTGCGTTTCGTGCACAGAATCGCCGCTTTTGCTCAGTTTTGGCACAAAACGTGCGATTCGTTCACAGAATCGCCGCTTCTGGTCGGTTTGCCACAAAACGTTCGTTTCGAGTACACAATCGCTTCTTTTTCTCAGTTTTGGCTCAAAACGTGCGCTTTACGCACCGAATCGCTCCTTTTGTCAAAAAACATGCGTTTCGTGCACAGAAACGCCGCTTTTGCTCAGTTTTGTCTCAAAACGTGCGTTTTGTGCACAGAATCGCCGCTATTGCTCAGTTTTGGTACAAAACGTGCATTTCGTGCTCAGAATCGCCGCTGTTGCTTGTTATTGGCACAAAACGCGCGTTTCGTGCACAGAATCGCCGCTTTTGCTCAGTTTTGGCGCAAAACGTGCGTTTCGTGCACAGAATCGCCGCTTTTGCTCAGTTTTGGCACAAAACGTGCGATTCGTTCACAGAATCGCCGCATTTGCTCAGTTTTGGCACAAAACGTGCCTTTCGTGCTCAGAATCACCGCTTTTGCTCATTATTGTCACAAAACGTGCGTTTCGTGCACAGAATCGCCGCTTCTGGTCACTTTGCCACAAAACGTTCGTTTCGACTACACAATCGCTCCTTTTTCTCAGTTTTGGCACAAAACGTGCGCTTTACTCTCCGAATCGCTCCTTTTGTTAAAAAACATGCGTTTCGTGCACAGAAAAGCCGCTTTTGCTCAGTTCCGGCACAAAACGTGCGTTTCGTGCAAAGAATCGCCGCTTTTGCTCAGTTTTGGCTCAAAACGTGCGTTTCGTGCACAGAATCGCCGCTTTTGCTCAGTTCCGGCACAAAACGTGCGTTTCGTGCAAAGAATCGCCGCTTTTGCTCAGTTTTGGCTCAAAACGTGCGTTTCGTGCACAGAATCGCCGCTTTTGCTCAGTTTTGGCACAAAACGTGCGATTCGTTCACAGAATCGCCGCATTTGCTCAGTTTTGGCACAAAACGTGCCTTTCGTGCTCAGAATCACTGCTTTTGCTCATTATTGTCACAAAACGTGCGTTTCGTGCACAGAATCGCCGCTTCTGGTCGGTTTGCCACAAAACGTGCCTTTCGTGCTCAGAATCACCGCTTTTGCTCATTATTGTCACAAAACGTGCGTTTCGTGCAAAGAATCGCCGCTTTTGCTCGTTATTGGCTCAAAACGTGCGTTTCGTGCACAGAATCGCCGCTTTTGCTCAGTTCCGGCACAAAACGTGCGTTTCGTGCAAAGAATCGCCGCTTTTGCTCAATTTTGGCACAAAACGTGCGTTTCGTGCAAAGAATCGCCGCCTTTGCTCAGTTTTGGCACAAAACGTGCGATTCGTGCACAGAATCGCCGCTTTTGCTCAGTTTTGGCGCAAAACGTGCGTTTCGTGCACAGAATCTCCGCTTCTGGTCGGTTTGCCACAAAACGTTCGTTTGGAGTACACAATCGCTTCTTTTTCTCAGTTTTGGCACAAAACGTGCGCTTTACTCATCGAATCGCTCCTTTTGTTAAAAAACATGCGTTTCGTGCACAGAAACGCCGCTTTTGCTCAGTTCCGGCACAAAACGTGCGTTTCGTGCAAAGAATCGCCGCTTTTGCTCAGTTTTGGCTCAAAACGTGCGTTTCGTGCACAGAATCGCCGCTTTTGCTCAGTTCCGGCACAAAACGTGCGTTTCGTGCAAAGAATCGCCGCTTTTGCTCAGTTTTGGCTCAAAACGTGCGTTTCGTGCTCAGAATCGCCGCTGTTGCTTGCTATTGGCACAAAACATGCGTTTCGTGCACAGAAACGCCGCTTTTGCTCAGTTCCGGCACAAAACGTGCGTTTCGTGCAAAGAATCGCCGCCTTTGCTCAGTTTTGGCTCAAAACGTGCGTTTCGTGCACAGAATCGTCGCTTTTGCTCAGTTTTGGCGCAAAACGTGCGTTTCGTGCACAGAATCGCCGCTTTTGCTCAGTTTTGGCACAAAACGTGCGATTCGTTCACAGAATCGCCGCTTCTGGTCGGTTTGCCACAAAACGTTCGTTTCGAGTACACAATCGCTTCTTTTTCTCAGTTTTGGCTCAAAACGTGCGCTTTACGCACCGAATCGCTCCTTTTGTCAAAAAACATGCGTTTCGTGCACAGAAACGCCGCTTTTGCTCAGTTTTGTCTCAAAACGTGCGTTTTGTGCACAGAATCGCCGCTATTGCTCAGTTTTGGTACAAAACGTGCATTTCGTGCTCAGAATCGCCGCTGTTGCTTGTTATTGGCACAAAACGCGCGTTTCGTGCACAGAATCGCCGCTTTTGCTCAGTTTTGGCGCAAAACGTGCGTTTCGTGCACAGAATCGCCGCTTTTGCTCAGTTTTGGCACAAAACGTGCGATTCGTTCACAGAATCGCCGCATTTGCTCAGTTTTGGCACAAAACGTGCCTTTCGTGCTCAGAATCACCGCTTTTGCTCATTATTGTCACAAAACGTGCGTTTCGTGCACAGAATCGCCGCTTCTGGTCACTTTGCCACAAAACGTTCGTTTCGACTACACAATCGCTCCTTTTTCTCAGTTTTGGCACAAAACGTGCGCTTTACTCTCCGAATCGCTCCTTTTGTTAAAAAACATGCGTTTCGTGCACAGAAAAGCCGCTTTTGCTCAGTTCCGGCACAAAACGTGCGTTTCGTGCAAAGAATCGCCGCTTTTGCTCAGTTTTGGCTCAAAACGTGCGTTTCGTGCACAGAATCGCCGCTTTTGCTCAGTTCCGGCACAAAACGTGCGTTTCGTGCAAAGAATCGCCGCTTTTGCTCAGTTTTGGCTCAAAACGTGCGTTTCGTGCACAGAATCGCCGCTTTTGCTCAGTTTTGGCACAAAACGTGCGATTCGTTCACAGAATCGCCGCATTTGCTCAGTTTTGGCACAAAACGTGCCTTTCGTGCTCAGAATCACTGCTTTTGCTCATTATTGTCACAAAACGTGCGTTTCGTGCACAGAATCGCCGCTTCTGGTCGGTTTGCCACAAAACGTGCATTTCGTGCTCAGAATCGCTGCTGTTGCTTGTTATTGGCACAAAACGCTCGTTTCGTGCACAGAATCGCCGCTGTTGCTCAGTTTTGGGGCAAAACGTGCGATTCGTTCACAGAATCGCCGCATTTGCTCAGTTTTGGCACAAAACGTGCCTTTCGTGCTCAGAATCACCGCTTTTGCTCATTATTGTCACAAAACGTGCGTTTCGTGCTCAGAATCGCCGCTTCTGGTCAGTTTGCCACAAAACGTTCGTTTCGAGTACACAATCGCTCCTTTTTCTCTGTTTTGGCAAAAAACGTGCGCTTTACGCACCGAATCGCTCCTTTTGTCAAAAAACATGCGTTTCGTGCACAGAAACGCCGCCTTTGCTCAGTTCCGGCACAGAACGTGCGTTTCGTGCAAAGAATCGCCGCTTTTGCCCAGTTCCGGCACAAAACGTGCGTTTCGTGCAAAGAATCGCCGCTTTTGCTCAGTTTTGGCTCAAAACGTGCGTTTCGTGCACTGAATCGCCGCTTTTGCTCAGTTCCGGCACAAAACGTGCGTTTCGTGCAAAGAATCGCCGCTTTTGCTCAGTTTTGGCTCAAAACGTGCGTTTCGTGCACAGAATCGCCGCTTTTGCTCAGTTTTGGCACAAAACGTGCGATTCGTTCACAGAATCGCCGCATTTGCTCAGTTTTGGCACAAAACGTGCCTTTCGTGCTCAGAATCACTGCTTTTGCTCATTATTGTCACAAAACGTGCGTTTCGTGCACAGAATCGCCGCTTCTGGTCGGTTTGCCACAAAACGTTCGTTTCGAGTACACAATCGCTCCTTTTTCTCAGTTTTGGCACAAAACGTGCGCTTTACGCACCGAATCGCTCCTTTTGTCAAAAAACATGCGTTTCGTGCACAGAAACGCCGCTTTTGCTCAGTTCCGGCACAAAACGTGCGTTTCGTGCAAAGAATCGCCGCTTTTGCTCAGTTTTGTCCCAAATCGTGCGTTTTGTGCGCAGAATCGCCGCTATTGCTCAGTTTTGGCCCAAAACGTGCATTTCGTGCACAGAATCGCCGCTTTTGCTCAGTTTTGGCACAAAACGTGCCTTTCGTGCTCAGAATCACCGCTTTTGCTCATTATTGTCACAAAACGTGCGTTTCGTGCAAAGAATCGCCGCATTTGCTCAGTTTTGGCTCAAAACGTGCGTTTCGTGCACAGAATCGCCGCTTTTGCTCAGTTCCGGCACAAAACGTGCGTTTCGTGCAAAGAATCGCCGCTTTTGCTCAGTTTTGGCTCAAAACGTGCGTTTTGTGCACAGAATCACCGCTTTTGCTCATTATTGTCACAAAACGTGCGTTTCGTGCTCAGAATCGCCGCTTCTGGTCAGTTTGCCACAAAACGTTCATTTCGAGTACACAATCGCTTCTTTTTCTCTGTTTTGGCAAAAAACGTGCGCTTTACGCACCGAATCGCTCCTTTTGTCAAAAAACATGCGTTTCGTGCACAGAAACGCCGCTTTTGCGCAGTTCCGGCACAAAACGTGCGTTTCGTGCAAAGAATCGCCGCTTTTGCTCACTTTTGGCTCAAAACGTGCGTTTCGTGCACAGAATCGCCGCTTTTGCTCAGTTCCGGCACAAAACGTGCGTTTCGTGCAAAGAATCGCCGCTTTTGCTCAATTTTGGCTCAAAACGTGCGTTTCGTGCACAGAATCGCCGCTATTGCTCAGTTTTGGTACAAAACGTGCATTTCGTGCTCAGAATCGCCGCTGCTG
This sequence comes from Stelis phaeoptera, assembly GCA_943735885.1. Taxonomy (NCBI): domain Eukaryota; kingdom Metazoa; phylum Arthropoda; class Insecta; order Hymenoptera; family Megachilidae; genus Stelis; species Stelis phaeoptera. The sequence goes on from CALSEM010000132.1 coordinate 28,829, forward strand.
CTTGTTATTGGCACAAAACGCGCGTTTCGTGCACAGAATCACCGCTGTTGCTCATTATTGTCACAAAACGTGCTCTTCGTGCACAGAATCGCCGCTTCTGGTCAGTTTGCCACAAAACGTTCGTTTCGAGTACACAATCGCTCCTTTTTCTCTGTTTTGGCAAAAAACGTGCGCTTTACGCACCGAATCGCTCCTTTTGTCAAAAAACATGCGTTTCGTGCACAGAAACGCCGCCTTTGCTCAGTTCCGGCACAGAACGTGCGTTTCGTGCAAAGAATCGCCGCTTTTGCTCAGTTTTGGCTCAAAACGGGCGTTTCGTGCACAGAATGACCGCTATTGCTCAGTTTTGGTACAAAACGTGCATTTCGTGCTCAGAATCGCTGCTGTTGCTTGTTATTGGCACAAAACGCGCGTTTCGTGCACAGAATCGCCGCTGTTGCTCAGTTTTGGGGCAAAACGTGCGATTCGTTCACAGAATCGCCGCATTTGCTCAGTTTTGGCACAAAACGTGCCTTTCGTGCTCAGAATCACCGCTTTTGCTCATTATTGTCACAAAACGTGCGTTTCGTGCTCAGAATCGCCGCTTCTGGTCAGTTTGCCACAAAACGTTCGTTTCGAGTACACAATCGCTCCTTTTTCTCAGTTTTGGCACAAAACGTGCGCTTTACTCACCGAATCGCTCCTTTTGTCAAAAAACATGCGTTTCGTGCACAGAAACGCCGCTTTTGCTCAGTTCCGGCACAAAACGTGCGTTTCGTGCAAAGAATCGCCGCCTTTGCTCAGTTTTGGCTCAAAACGTGCGTTTCGTGCACAGAATCACCGCTTTTGCTCAGTTTTGGCGCAAAACGTGCGTTTCGTGCACAGAATCGCCGCTTTTGCTCAGTTTTGGCACAAAACGTGCGATTCGTTCACAGAATCGCCGCTTCTGGTCGGTTTGCCACAAAACGTTCGTTTCGAGTACACAATCGCTTCTTTTTCTCAGTTTTGGCTCAAAACGTGCGCTTTACGCACCGAATCGCTCCTTTTGTCAAAAAACATGCGTTTCGTGCACAGAAACGCGGCTTTTGCTCAGTTTTGTCTCAAAACGTGCGTTTTGTGCACAGAATCGCCGCTATTGCTCAGTTTTGGTACAAAACGTGCATTTCGTGCTCAGAATCGCCGCTGTTGCTTGTTATTGGCACAAAACGCGCGTTTCGTGCACAGAATCGCCGCTTTTGCTCAGTTTTGGCGCAAAACGTGCGTTTCGTGCACAGAATCGCCGCTTTTGCTCAGTTTTGGCACAAAACGTGCGATTCGTTCACAGAATCGCCGCATTTGCTCAGTTTTGGCACAAAACGTGCCTTTCGTGCTCAGAATCACCGCTTTTGCTCATTATTGTCACAAAACGTGCGTTTCGTGCACAGAATCGCCGCTTCTGGTCACTTTGCCACAAAACGTTCGTTTCGAGTACACAATCGCTCCTTTTTCTCAGTTTTGGCACAAAACGTGCGCTTTACTCTCCGAATCGCTCCTTTTGTTAAAAAACATGCGTTTCGTGCACAGAAAAGCCGCTTTTGCTCAGTTCCGGCACAAAACGTGCGTTTCGTGCAAAGAATCGCCGCTTTTGCTCAGTTTTGGCTCAAAACGTGCGTTTCGTGCACAGAATCGCCGCTTTTGCTCAGTTCCGGCACAAAACGTGCGTTTCGTGCAAAGAATCGCCGCTTTTGCTCAGTTTTGGCTCAAAACGTGCGTTTCGTGCACAGAATCGCCGCTTTTGCTCAGTTTTGGCACAAAACGTGCGATTCGTTCACAGAATCGCCGCATTTGCTCAGTTTTGGCACAAAACGTGCCTTTCGTGCTCAGAATCACTGCTTTTGCTCATTATTGTCACAAAACGTGCGTTTCGTGCACAGAATCGCCGCTTCTGGTCGGTTTGCCACAAAACGTTCGTTTCGAGTACACAATCGCTCCTTTTTCTCAGTTTTGGCACAAAACGTGCGCTTTACGCACCGAATCGCTCCTTTTGTCAAAAAACATGCGTTTCGTGCACAGAAACGCCGCTTTTGCTCAGTTCCGGCACAAAACGTGCGTTTCGTGCAAAGAATCGCCGCTTTTGCTCAGTTTTGTCTCAAAACGTGCGTTTTGTGCACAGAATCGCCGCTATTGCTCAGTTTTGGCCCAAAACGTGCATTTCGTGCACAGAATCGCCGCTTTTGCTCAGTTTTGGCACAAAATGTGCGTTTCGTGCACAGAATCGCCGCTTTTGCTCAGTTTTGGCGCAAAACGTGCGTTTCGTGCACAGAATCGCCGCTTTTGCTCAGTTTTGGCACAAAACGTGCGATTCGTTCACAGAATCGCCGCATTTGCTCAGTTTTGGCACAAAACGTGCCTTTCGTGCTCAGAATCACCGCTTTTGCTCATTATTGTCACAAAACGTGCGTTTCGTGCACAGAATCGCCGCTTCTGGTCAGTTTGCCACAAAACGTTCGTTTCGAGTACACAATCGCTCCTTTTTCTCAGTTTTGGCACAAAACGTGCGCTTTACTCTCCGAATCGCTCCTTTTGTTAAAAAACATGCGTTTCGTGCACAGAAAAGCCGCTTTTGCTCAGTTCCGGCACAAAACGTGCGTTTCGAGTACACAATCGCTCCTTTTTCTCAGTTTTGGCACAAAACGTGCGCTTTACTCACCGAATCGCTCCTTTTGTCAAAAAACATGCGTTTCGTGCACAGAAACGCCGCTTTTGCTCAGTTCCGGCACAAAACGTGCGTTTCGTGCAAAGAATCGCCGCCTTTGCTCAGTTTTGGCTCAAAACGTGCGTTTCGTGCACAGAATCGCCGCTTTTGCTCAGTTTTGGCTCAAAACGTGCGATTCGTTCACAGAATCGCCGCATTTGCTCAGTTTTGGCACAAAACGTGCCTTTCGTGCTCAGAATCACCGCTTTTGCTCATTATTGTCACAAAACGTGCATTTCGTGCACAGAATCGCCGCTTCTGGTCAGTTTGCCACAAAACGTTCGTTTCGAGTACACAATCGCTCCTTTTTCTCAGTTTTGGCACAAAACGTGCGCTTTACTCACCGAATCGCTCCATTTGTCAAAAAACATGCGTTTCGTGCACAGAAACGCCGCTTTTTCTCAGTTCCGGCACAAAACGTGCGTTTCGTGCAAAGAATCGCCGCCTTTGCTCAGTTTTGGCTCAAAACGTGCGTTTCGTGCACAGAATCGCCGCTTTTGCTCAGTTTTGGCGCAAAACGTGCGTTTCGTGCACAGAATCGCCGCTTTTGCTCAGTTTTGGCACAAAACGTGCGATTCGTTCACAGAATCGCCGCTTCTGGTCGGTTTGCCACAAAACGTTCGTTTCGAGTACACAATCGCTTCTTTTTCTCAGTTTTGGCTCAAAACGTGCGCTTTACGCACCGAATCGCTCCTTTTGTCAAAAAACATGCGTTTCGTGCACAGAAACGCCGCTTTTGCTCAGTTTTGTCTCAAAACGTGCGTTTTGTGCACAGAATCGCCGCTATTGCTCAGTTTTGGTACAGAACGTGCATTTCGTGCTCAGAATCGCCGCTGTTGCTTGTTATTGGCACAAAACGCGCGTTTCGTGCACAGAATCGCCGCTTTTGCTCAGTTTTGGCGCAAAACGTGCGTTTCGTGCACAGAATCGCCGCTTTTGCTCAGTTTTGGCACAAAACGTGCGATTCGTTCACAGAATCGCCGCATTTGCTCAGTTTTGGCACAAAACGTGCCTTTCGTGCTCAGAATCACCGCTTTTGCTCATTATTGTCACAAAACGTGCGTTTCGTGCACAGAATCGCCGCTTCTGGTCACTTTGCCACAAAACGTTCGTTTCGAGTACACAATCGCTCCTTTTTCTCAGTTTTGGCACAAAACGTGCGCTTTACTCTCCGAATCGCTCCTTTTGTTAAAAAACATGCGTTTCGTGCACAGAAAAGCCGCTTTTGCTCAGTTCCGGCACAAAACGTGCGTTTCGTGCAAAGAATCGCCGCTTTTGCTCAGTTTTGGCTCAAAACGTGCGTTTCGTGCACAGAATCGCCGCTTTTGCTCAGTTCCGGCACAAAACGTGCGTTTCGTGCAAAGAATCGCCGCTTTTGCTCAGTTTTGGCTCAAAACGTGCGTTTCGTGCACAGAATCGCCGCTTTTGCTCAGTTTTGGCACAAAACGTGCGATTCGTTCACAGAATCGCCGCATTTGCTCAGTTTTGGCACAAAACGTGCCTTTCGTGCTCAGAATCACTGCTTTTGCTCATTATTGTCACAAAACGTGCGTTTCGTGCACAGAATCGCCGCTTCTGGTCGGTTTGCCACAAAACGTTCGTTTCGAGTACACAATCGCTCCTTTTTCTCAGTTTTGGCACAAAACGTGCGCTTTACGCACCGAATCGCTCCTTTTGTCAAAAAACATGCGTTTCGTGCACAGAAACGCCGCTTTTGCTCAGTTCCGGCACAAAACGTGCGTTTCGTGCAAAGAATCGCCGCTTTTGCTCAGTTTTGTCTCAAAACGTGCGTTTTGTGCACAGAATCGCCGCTATTGCTCAGTTTTGGCCCAAAACGTGCATTTCGTGCACAGAAAAGCCGCTTTTGCTCAGTTCCGGCACAAAACGTGCGTTTCGTGCAAAGAATCGCCGCTTTTGCTCAGTTTTGGCTCAAAACGTGCGTTTCGTGCACAGAATCGCCGCTTTTGCTCAGTTCCGGCACAAAACGTGCGTTTCGTGCAAAGAATCGCCGCTTTTGCTCAGTTTTGGCTCAAAACGTGCGTTTCGTGCACAGAATCGCCGCTTTTGCTCAGTTTTGGCACAAAACGTGCGATTCGTTCACAGAATCGCCGCATTTGCTCAGTTTTGGCACAAAACGTGCCTTTCGTGCTCAGAATCACTGCTTTTGCTCATTATTGTCACAAAACGTGCGTTTCGTGCACAGAATCGCCGCTTCTGGTCGGTTTGCCACAAAACGTTCGTTTCGAGTACACAATCGCTCCTTTTTCTCAGTTTTGGCACAAAACGTGCGCTTTACGCACCGAATCGCTCCTTTTGTCAAAAAACATGCGTTTCGTGCACAGAAACGCCGCTTTTGCTCAGTTCCGGCACAAAACGTGCGTTTCGTGCAAAGAATCGCCGCTTTTGCTCAGTTTTGTCCCAAATCGTGCGTTTTGTGCGCAGAATCGCCGCTATTGCTCAGTTTTGGCCCAAAACGTGCATTTCGTGCACAGAATCGCCGCTTTTGCTCAGTTTTGGCACAAAACGTGCCTTTCGTGCTCAGAATCACCGCTTTTGCTCATTATTGTCACAAAACGTGCGTTTCGTGCAAAGAATCGCCGCATTTGCTCAGTTTTGGCTCAAAACGTGCGTTTCGTGCACAGAATCGCCGCTTTTGCTCAGTTCCGGCACAAAACGTGCGTTTCGTGCAAAGAATCGCCGCTTTTGCTCAGTTTTGGCTCAAAACGTGCGTTTCGTGCACAGAATCGCCGCTATTGCTCAGTTTTGGCTCAAAACGTGCGTTTTGTGCACAGAATCACCGCTTTTGCTCATTATTGTCACAAAACGTGCGTTTCGTGCTCAGAATCGCCGCTTCTGGTCAGTTTGCCACAAAACGTTCATTTCGAGTACACAATCGCTTCTTTTTCTCTGTTTTGGCAAAAAACGTGCGCTTTACGCACCGAATCGCTCCTTTTGTCAAAAAACATGCGTTTCGTGCACAGAAACGCCGCTTTTGCTCAGTTCCGGCACAAAACGTGCGTTTCGTGCACAGAATCGCCGCTTTTGCTCAGTTTTGGCGCAAAACGTGCGTTTCGTGCACAGAATCGCCGCTTTTGCTCAGTTTTGGCACAAAACGTGCGATTCGTTCACAGAATCGCCGCATTTGCTCAGTTTTGGCACAAAACGTGCCTTTCGTGCTCAGAATCACCGCTTTTGCTCATTATTGTCACAAAACGTGCGTTTCGTGCTCAGAATCGCCGCTTCTGGTCAGTTTGCCATAAAACGTTCGTTTCGAGTACACAATCGCACCTTTTTCTCTGTTTTGGCAAAAAACGTGCGCTTTACGCACCGATTCGCTCCTTTTGTCAAAAAACATGCGTTTCGTGCACAGAAACGCCGCCTTTGCTAAGTTCCGGCACAGAACGTGCGTTTCGTGCAAAGAATCGCCTCTTTTGCTCAATTTTGGCTCAAAACGTGCGTTTCGTGCACAGAATCGCCGCTATTGCTCAGTTTTGGCTCAAAACGTGCGATTCGTGCACAGAATCGCCGCATTTGCTCAGTTTTGTCACAAAAAGTGCCTTTCGTGCACAGAATCGCCGCTTTTGGTCAGTTCCGGCACAAAACGTGCGTTTCGTGCAAAGAATCGCCGCTTTTGCTCAGTTTTGGCTGAAAACGTGCGTTTTGTGCACAGAATCACCGCTTTTGCTCAGTTTTGGTACAAAACGTGCATTTCGTGCTCAGAATCGCCGCTGTTGCTTGTTATTGGCACAAAACGCGCGTTTCGTGCACAGAATCGCCGCTGTTGCTCAGTTTTGGGGCAAAACGTGCGATTCGTTCACAGAATCGCCGCATTTGCTCAGTTTTGGCACAAAACGTGCCTTTCGTGCTCAGAATCACCGCTTTTGCTCATTATTGTCACAAACCGTGCGTTTCGTGCACAGAATCGCCGCTTCTGGTCGGTTTGCCACAAAACGTTCGTTTCGAGTACACAATCGCTCCTTTTTCTCTGTTTTGGCACAAAACGTGCGCTTTACGCACCGAATCGCTCCTTTTGTCAAAAAACATGCGTTTCGTGCACAGAAAAGCCGCTTTTGCTCAGTTCCGGCACAAAACGTGCGTTTCGTGCAAAGAATCGCCGCTTTTGCTCAGTTTTGGCTCAAAACGTGCGTTTCGTGCACAGAATCGCCGCTTTTGCTCAGTTCCGGCACAAAACGTGCGTTTCGTGCAAAGAATCGCCGCTTTTGCTCAGTTTTGGCTCAAAACGTGCGTTTCGTGCACAGAATCGCCGCTTTTGCTCAGTTTTGGCACAAAACGTGCGATTCGTTCACAGAATCGCCGCATTTGCTCAGTTTTGGCACAAAACGTGCCTTTCGTGCTCAGAATCACTGCTTTTGCTCATTATTGTCACAAAACGTGCGTTTCGTGCACAGAATCGCCGCTTCTGGTCGGTTTGCCACAAAACGTTCGTTTCGAGTACACAATCGCTCCTTTTTCTCAGTTTTGGCACAAAACGTGCGCTTTACGCACCGAATCGCTCCTTTTGTCAAAAAACATGCGTTTCGTGCACAGAAACGCCGCTTTTGCTCAGTTCCGGCACAAAACGTGCGTTTCGTGCAAAGAATCGCCGCTTTTGCTCAGTTTTGTCCCAAATCGTGCGTTTTGTGCGCAGAATCGCCGCTATTGCTCAGTTTTGGCCCAAAACGTGCATTTCGTGCACAGAATCGCCGCTTTTGCTCAGTTTTGGCACAAAACGTGCCTTTCGTGCTCAGAATCACCGCTTTTGCTCATTATTGTCACAAAACGTGCGTTTCGTGCAAAGAATCGCCGCATTTGCTCAGTTTTGGCTCAAAACGTGCGTTTCGTGCACAGAATCGCCGCTTTTGCTCAGTTCCGGCACAAAACGTGCGTTTCGTGCAAAGAATCGCCGCTTTTGCTCAGTTTTGGCTCAAAACGTGCGTTTCGTGCACAGAATCGCCGCTATTGCTCAGTTTTGGCTCAAAACGTGCGTTTTGTGCACAGAATCACCGCTTTTGCTCATTATTGTCACAAAACGTGCGTTTCGTGCTCAGAATCGCCGCTTCTGGTCAGTTTGCCACAAAACGTTCATTTCGAGTACACAATCGCTTCTTTTTCTCTGTTTTGGCAAAAAACGTGCGCTTTACGCACCGAATCGCTCCTTTTGTCAAAAAACATGCGTTTCGTGCACAGAAACGCCGCTTTTGCTCAGTTCCGGCACAAAACGTGCGTTTCGTGCAAAGAATCGCCGCTTTTGCTCAGTTTTGTCTCAAAACGTGCGTTTTGTGCACAGAATCGCCGCTATTGCTCAGTTTTGGCCCAAAACGTGCATTTCGTGCACAGAATCGCCGCTTTTGCTCAGTTTTGGCACAAAATGTGCGTTTCGTGCACAGAATCGCCGCTTTTGCTCAGTTTTGGCGCAAAACGTGCGTTTCGTGCACAGAATCGCCGCTTTTGCTCAGTTTTGGCACAAAACGTGCGATTCGTTCACAGAATCGCCGCATTTGCTCAGTTTTGGCACAAAACGTGCCTTTCGTGCTCAGAATCACCGCTTTTGCTCATTATTGTCACAAAACGTGCGTTTCGTGCTCAGAATCGCCGCTTCTGGTCAGTTTGCCATAAAACGTTCGTTTCGAGTACACAATCGCACCTTTTTCTCTGTTTTGGCAAAAAACGTGCGCTTTACGCACCGATTCGCTCCTTTTGTCAAAAAACATGCGTTTCGTGCACAGAAACGCCGCCTTTGCTAAGTTCCGGCACAGAACGTGCGTTTCGTGCAAAGAATCGCCTCTTTTGCTCAATTTTGGCTCAAAACGTGCGTTTCGTGCACAGAATCGCCGCTATTGCTCAGTTTTGGCTCAAAACGTGCGATTCGTGCACAGAATCGCCGCATTTGCTCAGTTTTGTCACAAAAAGTGCCTTTCGTGCACAGAATCGCCGCTTTTGGTCAGTTCCGGCACAAAACGTGCGTTTCGTGCAAAGAATCGCCGCTTTTGCTCAGTTTTGGCTGAAAACGTGCGTTTTGTGCACAGAATCACCGCTTTTGCTCAGTTTTGGTACAAAACGTGCATTTCGTGCTCAGAATCGCCGCTGTTGCTTGTTATTGGCACAAAACGCGCGTTTCGTGCACAGAATCGCCGCTGTTGCTCAGTTTTGGGGCAAAACGTGCGATTCGTTCACAGAATCGCCGCATTTGCTCAGTTTTGGCACAAAACGTGCCTTTCGTGCTCAGAATCACCGCTTTTGCTCATTATTGTCACAAACCGTGCGTTTCGTGCACAGAATCGCCGCTTCTGGTCGGTTTGCCACAAAACGTTCGTTTCGAGTACACAATCGCTCCTTTTTCTCTGTTTTGGCACAAAACGTGCGCTTTACGCACCGAATCGCTCCTTTTGTCAAAAAACACGCGTTTCGTGCACAGAAACGCCGCTTTTGCTCAGTTCCGGCACAAAACGTGCGTTTCGTGCAAAGAATCGCCGCTTTAGCTCAGTTTTGGCTCAAAACGTGCGTTTCGTACACAGAATCGCCGCTATCGCTCAGTTTTGGCACAAAACGTGCGTTTCGCGCATAGAATCGCCGCTTTTGCTCAGTTTTGGCACAAAATGTGCGTTTCGTGCACAGAATCGCCACTTTTGCTCAGTTTTGGCACTAAAGGTTCGTTTCGTGCACAGAATCGCCGCTTTTGGTCAGTTTTGGCACAAAACGTGCCTTTCGTGCTCAGAATCACCGCTTTAGCTCAGTTTTGGCACAAAGTGTGCGTTTCGTGCACAGAATCGCCACTTCTGCTCAGTTTGCCACAAAACATTCGTATCGAGTACACTATAGCTCCTTTTGCTCAGTTTTGGCACAAAACGTGCGCTCCACGCACCGAATCGCCCCTTTTGTCAAAAAACATGCGTTTCATGCACAGAATCGCCGCTTTTGCTCAGTTTTGGCACAAAACGTGCCTTTCGTGCTCAGAATCACCGCTTTTGCTCATTATTGTCAAAAAACATGCGTTTCGTGCACAGAACCGCCGCTTTTGCTCAGTTTTGGCGCAAAACGTGCGTTTCGTGCACAGAATCGCCGCTTTTGCTCAGTTCCGGCACAAAACGTGCGTTTCGTACAAAGAATCGCCGCTTTTGCTCAGTTTTGGCTCAAAACGTGCGTTTCGTGCACAGAATCGCCGCTATTGCTCAGTTTTGGCACAAAACGAGCATTTCGTGTACAGAACCGCCGCTTTTGCTCAGTTTTGGCGCAAAACGTGCGTTTCGTGCACAGAGTCGCCGCTTTTGCTCAGTTTTCGGACAAAACGTGCGTTTCGTGCACAGAATCGCCGCTTCTGGTCGGTTTGCCACAAAACGTTCGTTTCGAGTACACAATCGCTCCTTTTTCTATGTTTTGGCACAAAACGTGCGCTTTACGCACCGAATCGCTCCTTTTGTCAAAAAACATGCGTTTCGTGCACAGAAACGCCGCTTTTGCTCAGTTCCGGCACAAAACGTGCGTTTCGTGCAAAGAATCGCCGCTTTTGCTCAGTTTTGGCTCAAAACGTGCGTTTTGTGCACAGAATCGCCGCTATTGCTCAGTTTTGGCCCAAAACGTGCATTTCGTGCACAGAATCGCCGCTTTTGCTCAGTTTTGGCACAAAATGTGCGTTTCGTGCACAGAATCGCCGCTTTTGCTCAGTTTTGGCGCAAAACGTGCGTTTCGGGCACAGAATCGCCGCTTTTGCTCAGTTTTGGCACAAAACGTGCGATTCGTTCACAGAATCGCCGCATTTGCTCAGTTTTGGCACAAAACGTGCCTTTCGTGCTCAGAATCACCGCTTTTGCTCATTATTGTCACAAAACGTGCGTTTCGTGCACAGAATCGCCGCTTCTGGTCAGTTTGATACAAAACGTTCGTTTCGAGTACACAATCGCTCCTTTTTCTCTGTTTTGGCACAAAACGTGCGCTTTACGCACCGAATCGCTCCTTTTGTCAAAAAACATGCGTTTCGTGCACAGAAACGGCGCCTTTGCTCAGTTCCGGCACAGAACGTGCGTTTCGTGCACAGAATCGCCGCTTTCGCTCAGTTTTGGCGCAAAACGTGCGTTTCGTGCACAGAATCGCCGCTTTTGCTCAGTTTTGGCACAAAACGTGCGATTCGTTCACAGAATCGCCGCATTTGCTCAGTTTTGGCACAAAACGTGCCTTTCGTGCTCAGAATCACCGCTTTTGCTCATTATTGTCACAAAGCGTGCGTTTCGTGCACAGGATCGCCGCTTCTGGTCGGTTTGCCACAAAACGTTCGTTTCGAGTACACAATCGCTCCTTTTTCTCTGTTTTGGCACAAAACGTGCGCTTTACGCACCGAATCGCTCCTTTTGTCAAAAAACATGCGTTTCGTGCACAGAAACGCCGCCTTTGCTCAGTTCCGGCACAGAACGTGCGTTTCGTGCACAGAATCGCCGCTTTCGCTCAGTTTTGGCGCAAAACGTGCGTTTCGTGCACAGAATCGCCGCTTTTGCTCAGTTTTGGCACAAAACGTGCGATTCGTTCACAGAATCGCCGCATTTGCTCAGTTTTGGCACAAAACGTGCCTTTCGTGCTCAGAATCACCGCTTTTGCTCATTATTGTCACAAAGCGTGCGTTTCGTGCACAGGATCGCCGCTTCTGGTCGGTTTGCCACAAAACGTTCGTTTCGAGTACACAATCGCTCCTTTTTCTCTGTTTTGGCACAAAACGTGCGCTTTACGCACCGAATCGCTCCTTTTGTCAAAAAACATGCGTTTCGTGCACAGAAACGCCGCTTTTGCTCAGTTCCGGCACAAAACGTGCGTTTCGTGCAAAGAATCGCCGCTTTTGCTCAGTTTTGGATCAAACGTGCGTTTTGTGCACAGAATCGCCGCTTTTGCTCAGTATTGGCGCAAAATGTGCGTTTCGTGCACAGAGTCGCCGCTTTTGCTCAGTTTTCGGACAAAACGTGCGTTTCGTGCACAGAATCGCCGCTTCTGGTCGGTTTGCCACAAAACGTTCGTTTCGAGTACACAATCGCTCCTTTTTCTCTGTTTTGGCACAAAACGTGCGCTTTACGCACCGAATCGCTCCTTTTGTCAAAAAACATGCGTTTCGTGCACAGAAACGCCGCTTTTGCTCAGTTCCGGCACTAAACGTGCGTTTCGTGCAAAGAATCGCCGCTTTTGCTCAGTTTTGAATCAAACGTGCGTCTTGTGCACAGAATCGCCGCTATTGCTCAGTTTTGGCACAAAACGTGCATTTCGTGCACAGAATCGCCGCTTTTGCTCAGTTTTGGCACAAAATGAGCGTTTCGTGCACAGAGTCGCCGCTTTTGCTCAGTTTTCGGACAAAACGTGCGTTTCGTGCACAGAATCGCCGCTTCTGGTCGGTTTGCCACAAAACGTTCGTTTCGAGTACACAATCGCTCCTTTTTCTCTGTTTTGGCACAAAACGTGCGCTTTACGCACCGAATCGCTCCTTTTGTCAAAAAACATGCGTTTCGTGCACAGAAACGCCGCTTTTGCTCAGTTCCGGCACAAAACGTGCGTTTCGTGCAAAGAATCGCCGCTTTTGCTCAGTTTTGGCTCAAAACGTGCGTTTCGTGCACAGAATCGCCGCTTTTGCTCAGTTCCGGCACAAAACGTGCGTTTCGTACAAAGAATCGCCGCTTTTGCTCAGTTTTGGCTCAAAACGTGCGTTTCGTGCACAGAATCGCCGCTATTGCTCAGTTTTGGCACAAAACGAGCATTTCGTGTACAGAACCGCCGCTTTTGCTCAGTTTTGGCGCAAAACGTGCGTTTCGTGCACAGAGTCGCCGCTTTTGCTCAGTTTTCGGACAAAACGTGCGTTTCGTGCACAGAATCGCCGCTTCTGGTCGGTTTGCCACAAAACGTTCGTTTCGAGTACACAATCGCTCCTTTTTCTCAGTTTTGGCACAAAACGTGCGCTTTACGCACCGAATCGCTCCTTTTGTCAAAAAACATGCGTTTCGTGCACAGAAACGCCGCTTTTGCTCAGTTCCGGCACAAAACGTGCGTTTCGTGCAAAGAATCGCCGCTTTTGCTCAGTTTTGTCTCAAAACGTGCGTTTTGGGCACAGATTCGCCGCTATTGCTCAGTTTTGGCCCAAAACGTGCATTTCGTGCACGGAATCGCCGCTTTTGCTCAGTTTTGGCACAAAATGTGCGTTTCGTGCACAGAATCGCCGCTTGTGCTCAGTTTTGGCGCAAAACGTGCGTTTCGAGCACAGAATCGCCGCTTTTGCTCAGTTTTGGCACAAAACGTGCGATTCGTTCACAGAATCGCCGCATTTGCTGAGTTTTGGCACAAAACGTGCCTTTCGTGCTCAGAATCAACGCTTTTGCTCATTATTGTCACAAAACGTGCGTTTCGTCCACAGAATCGCCGCTTCTGGTCAGTTTGCCACAAAACGTTCGTTTCGAGTACACAATCGCTCCTTTTTCTCTGTTTTGGCAAAAAACGTGCGCTTTACGCACCGAATCGCTCCTTTTGTCAAAAAACATGCGTTTCGTGCACAGAAACGCCGCCTTTGCTCAGTTCCGGCACAGAACGTGCGTTTCGTGCAAAGAATCGCCGCTTTTGCTCAGTTTTGGCTCAAAACGGGCGTTTCGTGCACAGAATGACCGCTATTGCTCAGTTTTGGTACAAAACGTGCATTTCGTGCTCAGAATCGCTGCTGTTGCTTGTTATTGGCACAAAACGCGCGTTTCGTGCACAGAATCGCCGCTGTTGCTCAGTTTTGGGGCAAAACGTGCGATTCGTTCACAGAATCGCCGCATTTGCTCAGTTTTGGCACAAAACGTGCCTTTCGTGCTCAGAATCACCGCTTTTGCTCATTATTGTCACAAAACGTGCGTTTCGTGCTCAGAATCGCCGCTTCTGGTCAGTTTGCCACAAAACGTTCGTTTCGAGTACACAATCGCTCCTTTTTCTCAGTTTTGGCACAAAACGTGCGCTTTACTCACCGAATCGCTCCTTTTGTCAAAAAACATGCGTTTCGTGCACAGAAACGCCGCTTTTGCTCAGTTCCGGCACAAAACGTGCGTTTCGTGCAAAGAATCGCCGCCTTTGCTCAGTTTTGGCTCAAAACGTGCGTTTCGTGCACAGAATCACCGCTTTTGCTCAGTTTTGGCGCAAAACGTGCGTTTCGTGCACAGAATCGCCGCTTTTGCTCAGTTTTGGCACAAAACGTGCGATTCGTTCACAGAATCGCCGCTTCTGGTCGGTTTGCCACAAAACGTTCGTTTCGAGTACACAATCGCTTCTTTTTCTCAGTTTTGGCTCAAAACGTGCGCTTTACGCACCGAATCGCTCCTTTTGTCAAAAAACATGCGTTTCGTGCACAGAAACGCCGCTTTTGCTCAGTTTTGTCTCAAAACGTGCGTTTTGTGCACAGAATCGCCGCTATTGCTCAGTTTTGGTACAAAACGTGCATTTCGTGCTCAGAATCGCCGCTGTTGCTTGTTATTGGCACAAAACGCGCGTTTCGTGCACAGAATCGCCGCTTTTGCTCAGTTTTGGCGCAAAACGTGCGTTTCGTGCACAGAATCGCCGCTTTTGCTCAGTTTTGGCACAAAACGTGCGATTCGTTCACAGAATCGCCGCATTTGCTCAGTTTTGGCACAAAACGTGCCTTTCGTGCTCAGAATCACCGCTTTTGCTCATTATTGTCACAAAACGTGCGTTTCGTGCACAGAATCGCCGCTTCTGGTCACTTTGCCACAAAACGTTCGTTTCGAGTACACAATCGCTCCTTTTTCTCAGTTTTGGCACAAAACGTGCGCTTTACTCTCCGAATCGCTCCTTTTGTTAAAAAACATGCGTTTCGTGCACAGAAAAGCCGCTTTTGCTCAGTTCCGGCACAAAACGTGCGTTTCGTGCAAAGAATCGCCGCTTTTGCTCAGTTTTGGCTCAAAACGTGCGTTTCGTGCACAGAATCGCCGCTTTTGCTCAGTTCCGGCACAAAACGTGCGTTTCGTGCAAAGAATCGCCGCTTTTGCTCACTTTTGGCTCAAAACGTGCGTTTCGTGCACAGAATCGCCGCTTTTGCTCAGTTCCGGCACAAAACGTGCGTTTCGTGCAAAGAATCGCCGCTTTTGCTCAATTTTGGCTCAAAACGTGCGTTTCGTGCACAGAATCGCCGCTTTTGCTCAGTTCCGGCACAAAACGTGCGTTTCGTGCAAAGAATCGCCGCTTTTGCTCAGTTTTGGCTCAAAACGTGCGTTTCGTGCACAGAATCGCCGCTTTTGCTCAGTTTTGGCACAAAACGTGCGATTCGTTCACAGAATCGCCGCATTTGCTCAGTTTTGGCACAAAACGTGCCTTTCGTGCTCAGAATCACTGCTTTTGCTCATTATTGTCACAAAACGTGCGTTTCGTGCACAGAATCGCCGCTTCTGGTCGGTTTGCCACAAAACGTTCGTTTCGAGTACACAATCGCTCCTTTTTCTCAGTTTTGGCACAAAACGTGCGCTTTACGCACCGAATCGCTCCTTTTGTCAAAAAACATGCGTTTCATGCACAGAAACGCCGCTTTTGCTCAGTTCCGGCACTAAACGTGCGTTTCGTGCAAAGAATCGCCGCTTTTGCTCAGTTTTGAATCAAACGTGCGTCTTGTGCACAGAATCGCCGCTATTGCTCAGTTTTGGCACAAAACGTGCATTTCGTGCACAGAATCGCCGCTTTTGCTCAGTTTTGGCACAAAATGAGCGTTTCGTGCACAGAGTCGCCGCTTTTGCTCAGTTTTCGGACAAAACGTGCGTTTCGTGCACAGAATCGCCGCTTCTGGTCGGTTTGCCACAAAACGTTCGTTTCGAGTACACAATCGCTCCTTTTTCTCTGTTTTGGCACAAAACGTGCGCTTTACGCACCGAATCGCTCCTTTTGTCAAAAAACATGCGTTTCGTGCACAGAAACGCCGCTTTTGCTCAGTTCCGGCACAAAACGTGCGTTTCGTGCAAAGAATCCCCGCTTTTGCTCAGTTTTGGCTCAAAACGTGCGTTTCGTGCACAGAATCGCCGCTTTTGCTCAGTTTTGGCACAAAATGTGCGTTTCGTGCACAGAATCGCCGCTTGTGCTCAGTTTTGGCGCAAAACGTGCGTTTCGAGCACAGAATCGCCGCTTTTGCTCAGTTCCGGCACAAAACGTGCGTTTCGTACAAAGAATCGCCGCTTTTGCTCAGTTTTGGCTCAAAACGTGCGTTTCGTGCACAGAATCGCCGCTATTGCTCAGTTTTGGCACAAAACGAGCATTTCGTGTACAGAACCGCCGCTTTTGCTCAGTTTTGGCGCAAAACGTGCGTTTCGTGCACAGAGTCGCCGCTTTTGCTCAGTTTTCGGACAAAACGTGCGTTTCGTGCACAGAATCGCCGCTTCTGGTCGGTTTGCCACAAAACGTTCGTTTCGAGTACACAATCGCTCCTTTTTCTCAGTTTTGGCACAAAACGTGCGCTTTACGCACCGAATCGCTCCTTTTGTCAAAAAACATGCGTTTCGTGCACAGAAACGCCGCTTTTGCTCAGTTCCGGCACAAAACGTGCGTTTCGTGCAAAGAATCGCCGCTTTTGCTCAGTTTTGTCTCAAAACGTGCGTTTTGGGCACAGAATCGCCGCTATTGCTCAGTTTTGGCCCAAAACGTGCATTTCGTGCACGGAATCGCCGCTTTTGCTCAGTTTTGGCACAAAATGTGCGTTTCGTGCACAGAATCGCCGCTTGTGCTCAGTTTTGGCGCAAAACGTGCGTTTCGAGCACAGAATCGCCGCTTTTGCTCAGTTTTGGCACAAAACGTGCGATTCGTTCACAGAATCGCCGCATTTGCTGAGTTTTGGCACAAAACGTGCCTTTCGTGCTCAGAATCAACGCTTTTGCTCATTATTGTCACAAAACGTGCGTTTCGTCCACAGAATCGCCGCTTCTGGTCAGTTTGCCACAAAACGTTCGTTTCGAGTACACAATCGCTCCTTTTTCTCTGTTTTGGCAAAAAACGTGCGCTTTACGCACCGAATCGCTCCTTTTGTCAAAAAACATGCGTTTCGTGCACAGAAACGCCGCCTTTGCTCAGTTCCGGCACAGAACGTGCGTTTCGTGCAAAGAATCGCCGCTTTTGCTCAGTTTTGGCTCAAAACGGGCGTTTCGTGCACAGAATGACCGCTATTGCTCAGTTTTGGTACAAAACGTGCATTTCGTGCTCAGAATCGCTGCTGTTGCTTGTTATTGGCACAAAACGCGCGTTTCGTGCACAGAATCGCCGCTGTTGCTCAGTTTTGGGGCAAAACGTGCGATTCGTTCACAGAATCGCCGCATTTGCTCAGTTTTGGCACAAAACGTGCCTTTCGTGCTCAGAATCACCGCTTTTGCTCATTATTGTCACAAAACGTGCGTTTCGTGCTCAGAATCGCCGCTTCTGGTCAGTTTGCCACAAAACGTTCGTTTCGAGTACACAATCGCTCCTTTTTCTCAGTTTTGGCACAAAACGTGCGCTTTACTCACCGAATCGCTCCTTTTGTCAAAAAACATGCGTTTCGTGCACAGAAACGCCGCTTTTGCTCAGTTCCGGCACAAAACGTGCGTTTCGTGCAAAGAATCGCCGCCTTTGCTCAGTTTTGGCTCAAAACGTGCGTTTCGTGCACAGAATCACCGCTTTTGCTCAGTTTTGGCGCAAAACGTGCGTTTCGTGCACAGAATCGCCGCTTTTGCTCAGTTTTGGCACAAAACGTGCGATTCGTTCACAGAATCGCCGCTTCTGGTCGGTTTGCCACAAAACGTTCGTTTCGAGTACACAATCGCTTCTTTTTCTCAGTTTTGGCTCAAAACGTGCGCTTTACGCACCGAATCGCTCCTTTTGTCAAAAAACATGCGTTTCGTGCACAGAAACGCCGCTTTTGCTCAGTTTTGTCTCAAAACGTGCGTTTTGTGCACAGAATCGCCGCTATTGCTCAGTTTTGGTACAAAACGTGCATTTCGTGCTCAGAATCGCCGCTGTTGCTTGTTATTGGCACAAAACGCGCGTTTCGTGCACAGAATCGCCGCTTTTGCTCAGTTTTGGCGCAAAACGTGCGTTTCGTGCACAGAATCGCCGCTTTTGCTCAGTTTTGGCACAAAACGTGCGATTCGTTCACAGAATCGCCGCATTTGCTCAGTTTTGGCACAAAACGTGCCTTTCGTGCTCAGAATCACCGCTTTTGCTCATTATTGTCACAAAACGTGCGTTTCGTGCACAGAATCGCCGCTTCTGGTCACTTTGCCACAAAACGTTCGTTTCGAGTACACAATCGCTCCTTTTTCTCAGTTTTGGCACAAAACGTGCGCTTTACTCTCCGAATCGCTCCTTTTGTTAAAAAACATGCGTTTCGTGCACAGAAAAGCCGCTTTTGCTCAGTTCCGGCACAAAACGTGCGTTTCGTGCAAAGAATCGCCGCTTTTGCTCAGTTTTGGCTCAAAACGTGCGTTTCGTGCACAGAATCGCCGCTTTTGCTCAGTTCCGGCACAAAACGTGCGTTTCGTGCAAAGAATCGCCGCTTTTGCTCACTTTTGGCTCAAAACGTGCGTTTCGTGCACAGAATCGCCGCTTTTGCTCAGTTCCGGCACAAAACGTGCGTTTCGTGCAAAGAATCGCCGCTTTTGCTCAATTTTGGCTCAAAACGTGCGTTTCGTGCACAGAATCGCCGCTTTTGCTCAGTTCCGGCACAAAACGTGCGTTTCGTGCAAAGAATCGCCGCTTTTGCTCAGTTTTGGCTCAAAACGTGCGTTTCGTGCACAGAATCGCCGCTTTTGCTCAGTTTTGGCACAAAACGTGCGATTCGTTCACAGAATCGCCGCATTTGCTCAGTTTTGGCACAAAACGTGCCTTTCGTGCTCAGAATCACTGCTTTTGCTCATTATTGTCACAAAACGTGCGTTTCGTGCACAGAATCGCCGCTTCTGGTCGGTTTGCCACAAAACGTTCGTTTCGAGTACACAATCGCTCCTTTTTCTCAGTTTTGGCACAAAACGTGCGCTTTACGCACCGAATCGCTCCTTTTGTCAAAAAACATGCGTTTCGTGCACAGAAACGCCGCTTTTGCTCAGTTCCGGCACAAAACGTGCGTTTCGTGCAAAGAATCGCCGCTTTTGCTCAGTTTTGTCTCAAAACGTGCGTTTTGTGCACAGAATCGCCGCTATTGCTCAGTTTTGGCCCAAAACGTGCATTTCGTGCACAGAATCGCCGCTTTTGCTCAGTTTTGGCACAAAATGTGCGTTTCGTGCACAGAATCGCCGCTTTTGCTCAGTTTTGGCGCAAAACGTGCGTTTCGTGCACAGAATCGCCGCTTTTGCTCAGTTTTGGCACAAAACGTGCGATTCGTTCACAGAATCGCCGCATTTGCTCAGTTTTGGCACAAAACGTGCCTTTCGTGCTCAGAATCACCGCTTTTGCTCATTATTGTCACAAAACGTGCGTTTCGTGCACAGAATCGCCGCTTCTGGTCAGTTTGCCACAAAACGTTCGTTTCGAGTACACAATCGCTCCTTTTTCTCAGTTTTGGCACAAAACGTGCGCTTTACTCTCCGAATCGCTCCTTTTGTTAAAAAACATGCGTTTCGTGCACAGAAAAGCCGCTTTTGCTCAGTTCCGGCACAAAACGTGCGTTTCGAGTACACAATCGCTCCTTTTTCTCAGTTTTGGCACAAAACGTGCGCTTTACTCACCGAATCGCTCCTTTTGTCAAAAAACATGCGTTTCGTGCACAGAAACGCCGCTTTTGCTCAGTTCCGGCACAAAACGTGCGTTTCGTGCAAAGAATCGCCGCCTTTGCTCAGTTTTGGCTCAAAACGTGCGTTTCGTGCACAGAATCGCCGCTTTTGCTCAGTTTTGGCACAAAACGTGCGATTCGTTCACAGAATCGCCGCATTTGCTCAGTTTTGGCACAAAACGTGCCTTTCGTGCTCAGAATCACCGCTTTTGCTCATTATTGTCACAAAACGTGCATTTCGTGCACAGAATCGCCGCTTCTGGTCAGTTTGCCACAAAACGTTCGTTTCGAGTACACAATCGCTCCTTTTTCTCAGTTTTGGCACAAAACGTGCGCTTTACTCACCGAATCGCTCCTTTTGTCAAAAAACATGCGTTTCGTGCACAGAAACGCCGCTTTTGCTCAGTTCCGGCACAAAACGTGCGTTTCGTGCAAAGAATCGCCGCCTTTGCTCAGTTTTGGCTCAAAACGTGCGTTTCGTGCACAGAATCGCCGCTTTTGCTCAGTTTTGGCGCAAAACGTGCGTTTCGTGCACAGAATCGCCGCTTTTGCTCAGTTTTGGCACAAAACGTGCGATTCGTTCACAGAATCGCCGCTTCTGGTCGGTTTGCCACAAAACGTTCGTTTCGAGTACACAATCGCTTCTTTTTCTCAGTTTTGGCTCAAAACGTGCGCTTTACGCACCGAATCGCTCCTTTTGTCAAAAAACATGCGTTTCGTGCACAGAAACGCCGCTTTTGCTCAGTTTTGTCTCAAAACGTGCGTTTTGTGCACAGAATCGCCGCTATTGCTCAGTTTTGGTACAAAACGTGCATTTCGTGCTCAGAATCGCCGCTGTTGCTTGTTATTGGCACAAAACGCGCGTTTCGTGCACAGAATCGCCGCTTTTGCTCAGTTTTGGCGCAAAACGTGCGTTTCGTGCACAGAATCGCCGCTTTTGCTCAGTTTTGGCACAAAACGTGCGATTCGTTCACAGAATCGCCGCATTTGCTCAGTTTTGGCACAAAACGTGCCTTTCGTGCTCAGAATCACCGCTTTTGCTCATTATTGTCACCAAACGTGCGTTTCGTGCACAGAATCGCCGCTTCTGGTCAGTTTGCCACAAAACGTTCGTTTCGAGTACACAATCGCTCCTTTTTCTCAGTTTTGGCACAAAACGTGCGCTTTACTCTCCGAATCGCTCCTTTTGTTAAAAAACATGCGTTTCGTGCACAGAAAAGCCGCTTTTGCTCAGTTCCGGCACAAAACGTGCGTTTCGTGCAAAGAATCGCCGCTTTTGCTCAGTTTTGGCTCAAAACGTGCGTTTCGTGCACAGAATCGCCGCTTTTGCTCAGTTCCGGCACAAAACGTGCGTTTCGTGCAAAGAATCGCCGCTTTTGCTCAGTTTTGGCTCAAAACGTGCGTTTCGTGCACAGAATCGCCGCTTTTGCTCAGTTTTGGCACAAAACGTGCGATTCGGTCACAGAATCGCCGCATTTGCTCAGTTTTGGCACAAAACGTGCCTTTCGTGCTCAGAATCACTGCTTTTGCTCATTATTGTCACAAAACGTGCGTTTCGTGCACAGAATCGCCGCTTCTGGTCGGTTTGCCACAAAACGTTCGTTTCGAGTACACAATCGCTCCTTTTTCTCAGTTTTGGCACAAAACGTGCGCTTTACGCACCGAATCGCTCCTTTTGTCAAAAAACATGCGTTTCGTGCACAGAAACGCCGCTTTTGCTCAGTTCCGGCACAAAACGTGCGTTTCGTGCAAAGAATCGCCGCTTTTGCTCAGTTTTGTCCCAAATCGTGCGTTTTGTGCGCAGAATCGCCGCTATTGCTCAGTTTTGGCCCAAAACGTGCATTTCGTGCACAGAATCGCCGCTTTTGCTCAGTTTTGGCACAAAACGTGCCTTTCGTGCTCAGAATCACCGCTTTTGCTCATTATTGTCACAAAACGTGCGTTTCGTGCAATGAATCGCCGCATTTGCTCAGTTTTGGCTCAAAACGTGCGTTTCGTGCACAGAATCGCCGCTTTTGCTCAGTTCCGGCACAAAACGTGCGTTTCGTGCAAAGAATCGCCGCTTTTGCTCAGTTTTGGCTCAAAACGTGCGTTTCGTGCACAGAATCGCCGCTATTGCTCAGTTTTGGCTCAAAACGTGCGTTTTGTGCACAGAATCACCGCTTTTGCTCATTATTGTCACAAAACGTGCGTTTCGTGCTCAGAATCGCCGCTTCTGGTCAGTTTGCCACAAAACGTTCATTTCGAGTACACAATCGCTTCTTTTTCTCTGTTTTGGCAAAAAACGTGCGCTTTACGCACCGAATCGCTCCTTTTGTCAAAAAACATGCGTTTCGTGCACAGAAACGCCGCTTTTGCTCAGTTCCGGCACAAAACGTGCGTTTCGTGCAAAGAATCGCCGCTTTTGCTCAGTTTTGTCTCAAAACGTGCGTTTTGTGCACAGAATCGCCGCTATTGCTCAGTTTTGGCCCAAAACGTGCATTTCGTGCACAGAATCGCCGCTTTTGCTCAGTTTTGGCACAAAATGTGCGTTTCGTGCACAGAATCGCCGCTTTTGCTCAGTTTTGGCGCAAAACGTGCGTTTCGTGCACAGAATCGCCGCTTTTGCTCAGTTTTGGCACAAAACGTGCGATTCGTTCACAGAATCGCCGCATTTGCTCAGTTTTGGCACAAAACGTGCCTTTCGTGCTCAGAATCACCGCTTTTGCTCATTATTGTCACAAAACGTGCGTTTCGTGCACAGAATCGCCGCTTCTGGTCAGTTTGCCACAAAACGTTCGTTTCGAGTACACAATCGCTCCTTTTTCTCAGTTTTGGCACAAAACGTGCGCTTTACTCTCCGAATCGCTCCTTTTGTTAAAAAACATGCGTTTCGTGCACAGAAAAGCCGCTTTTGCTCAGTTCCGGCACAAAACGTGCGTTTCGTGCAAAGAATCGCCGCTTTTGCTCAGTTTTGGCTCAAAACGTGCGTTTCGTGCACAGAATCGCCGCTTTTGCTCAGTTCCGGCACAAAACGTGCGTTTCGTGCAAAGAATCGCCGCTTTTGCTCAGTTTTGGCTCAAAACGTGCGTTTCGTGCACAGAATCGCCGCTTTTGCTCAGTTTTGGCACAAAACGTGCGATTCGTTCACAGAATCGCCGCATTTGCTCAGTTTTGGCACAAAACGTGCCTTTCGTGCTCAGAATCACTGCTTTTGCTCATTATTGTCACAAAACGTGCGTTTCGTGCACAGAATCGCCGCTTCTGGTCGGTTTGCCACAAAACGTTCGTTTCGAGTACACAATCGCTCCTTTTTCTCAGTTTTGGCACAAAACGTGCGCTTTACGCACCGAATCGCTCCTTTTGTCAAAAAACATGCGTTTCGTGCACAGAAACGCCGCTTTTGCTCAGTTCCGGCACAAAACGTGCGTTTCGTGCAAAGAATCGCCGCTTTTGCTCAGTTTTGTCCCAAATCGTGCGTTTTGTGCGCAGAATCGCCGCTATTGCTCAGTTTTGGCCCAAAACGTGCATTTCGTGCACAGAATCGCCGCTTTTGCTCAGTTTTGGCACAAAACGTGCCTTTCGTGCTCAGAATCACCGCTTTTGCTCATTATTGTCACAAAACGTGCGTTTCGTGCAAAGAATCGCCGCATTTGCTCAGTTTTGGCTCAAAACGTGCGTTTCGTCCACAGAATCGCCGCTTTTGCTCAGTTCCGGCACAAAACGTGCGTTTCGTGCAAAGAATCGCCGCTTTTGCTCAGTTTTGGCTCAAAACGTGCGTTTCGTGCACAGAATCGCCGCTATTGCTCAGTTTTGGCTCAAAACGTGCGTTTTGTGCACAGAATCACCGCTTTTGCTCATTATTGTCACAAAACGTGCGTTTCGTGCTCAGAATCGCCGCTTCTGGTCAGTTTGCCACAAAACGTTCATTTCGAGTACACAATCGCTTCTTTTTCTCTGTTTTGGCAAAAAACGTGCGCTTTACGCACCGAATCGCTCCTTTTGTCAAAAAACATGCGTTTCGTGCACAGAAACGCCGCTTTTGCTCAGTTCCGGCACATAACGTGCGTTTCGTGCAAAGAATCGCCGCTTTTGCTCAGTTTTGTCTCAAAACGTGCGTTTTGTGCACAGAATCGCCGCTATTGCTCAGTTTTGGCCCAAAACGTGCATTTCGTGCACAGAATTGCCGCTTTTGCTCAGTTTTGGCACAAAATGTGCGTTTCGTGCACAGAATCGCCGCTTTTGCTCAGTTTTGGCGCAAAACGTGCGTTTCGTGCACAGAATCGCCGCTTTTGCTCAGTTTTGGCACAAAACGTGCGATTCGTTCACAGAATCGCCGCATTTGCTCAGTTTTGGCACAAAACGTGCCTTTCGTGCTCAGAATCACCGCTTTTGCTCATTATTGTCACAAAACGTGCGTTTCGTGCTCAGAATCGCCGCTTCTGGTCAGTTTGCCATAAAACGTTCGTTTCGAGTACACAATCGCACCTTTTTCTCTGTTTTGGCAAAAAACGTGCGCTTTACGCACCGATTCGCTCCTTTTGTCAAAAAACATGCGTTTCGTGCACAGAAACGCCGCCTTTGCTAAGTTCCGGCACAGAACGTGCGTTTCGTGCAAAGAATCGCCTCTTTTGCTCAATTTTGGCTCAAAACGTGCGTTTCGTGCACAGAATCGCCGCTATTGCTCAGTTTTGGCTCAAAACGTGCGATTCGTGCACAGAATCGCCGCATTTGCTCAGTTTTGTGACAAAAAGTGCCTTTCGTGCACAGAATCGCCGCTTTTGGTCAGTTCCGGCACAAAACGTGCGTTTCGTGCAAAGAATCGCCGCTTTTGCTCAGTTTTGGCTGAAAACGTGCGTTTTGTGCACAGAATCACCGCTTTTGCTCAGTTTTGGTACAAAACGTGCATTTCGTGCTCAGAATCGCCGCTGTTGCTTGTTATTGGCACAAAACGCGCGTTTCGTGCACAGAATCGCCGCTGTTGCTCAGTTTTGGGGCAAAACGTGCGATTCGTTCACAGAATCGCCGCATTTGCTCAGTTTTGGCACAAAACGTGCCTTTCGTGCTCAGAATCACCGCTTTTGCTCATTATTGTCACAAACCGTGCGTTTCGTGCACAGAATCGCCGCTTCTGGTCGGTTTGCCACAAAACGTTCGTTTCGAGTACACAATCGCTCCTTTTTCTCTGTTTTGGCACAAAACGTGCGCTTTACGCACCGAATCGCTCCTTTTGTCAAAAAACACGCGTTTCGTGCACAGAAACGCCGCTTTTGCTCAGTTCCGGCACAAAACGTGCGTTTCGTGCAAAGAATCGCCGCTTTAGCTCAGTTTTGGCTCAAAACGTGCGTTTCGTACACAGAATCGCCGCTATCGCTCAGTTTTGGCACAAAACGTGCGTTTCGCGCATAGAATCGCCGCTTTTGCTCAGTTTTGGCACAAAATGTGCGTTTCGTGCACAGAATCGCCACTTTTGCTCAGTTTTGGCACTAAAGGTTCGTTTCGTGCACAGAATCGCCGCTTTTGGTCAGTTTTGGCACAAAACGTGCCTTTCGTGCTCAGAATCACCGCTTTAGCTCAGTTTTGGCACAAAGTGTGCGTTTCGTGCACAGAATCGCCACTTCTGCTCAGTTTGCCACAAAACATTCGTATCGAGTACACTATAGCTCCTTTTGCTCAGTTTTGGCACAAAACGTGCGCTCCACGCACCGAATCGCCCCTTTTGTCAAAAAACATGCGTTTCATGCACAGAATCGCCGCTTTTGCTCAGTTTTGGCACAAAACGTGCCTTTCGTGCTCAGAATCACCGCTTTTGCTCATTATTGTCAAAAAACATGCGTTTCGTGCACAGAACCGCCGCTTTTGCTCAGTTTTGGCGCAAAACGTGCGTTTCGTGCACAGAATCGCCGCTTTTGCTCAGTTCCGGCACAAAACGTGCGTTTCGTACAAAGAATCGCCGCTTTTGCTCAGTTTTGGCTCAAAACGTGCGTTTCGTGCACAGAATCGCCGCTATTGCTCAGTTTTGGCACAAAACGAGCATTTCGTGTACAGAACCGCCGCTTTTGCTCAGTTTTGGCGCAAAACGTGCGTTTCGTGCACAGAGTCGCCGCTTTTGCTCAGTTTTCGGACAAAACGTGCGTTTCGTGCACAGAATCGCCGCTTCTGGTCGGTTTGCCACAAAACGTTCGTTTCGAGTACACAATCGCTCCTTTTTCTATGTTTTGGCACAAAACGTGCGCTTTACGCACCGAATCGCTCCTTTTGTCAAAAAACATGCGTTTCGTGCACAGAAACGCCGCTTTTGCTCAGTTCCGGCACAAAACGTGCGTTTCGTGCAAAGAATCGCCGCTTTTGCTCAGTTTTGGCTCAAAACGTGCGTTTTGTGCACAGAATCGCCGCTATTGCTCAGTTTTGGCCCAAAACGTGCATTTCGTGCACAGAATCGCCGCTTTTGCTCAGTTTTGGCACAAAATGTGCGTTTCGTGCACAGAATCGCCGCTTTTGCTCAGTTTTGGCGCAAAACGTGCGTTTCGGGCACAGAATCGCCGCTTTTGCTCAGTTTTGGCACAAAACGTGCGATTCGTTCACAGAATCGCCGCATTTGCTCAGTTTTGGCACAAAACGTGCCTTTCGTGCTCAGAATCACCGCTTTTGCTCATTATTGTCACAAAACGTGCGTTTCGTGCACAGAATCGCCGCTTCTGGCCAGTTTGATACAAAACGTTCGTTTCGAGTACACAATCGCTCCTTTTTCTCTGTTTTGGCACAAAACGTGCGCTTTACGCACCGAATCGCTCCTTTTGTCAAAAAACATGCGTTTCGTGCACAGAAACGGCGCCTTTGCTCAGTTCCGGCACAGAACGTGCGTTTCGTGCACAGAATCGCCGCTTTCGCTCAGTTTTGGCGCAAAACGTGCGTTTCGTGCACAGAATCGCCGCTTTTGCTCAGTTTTGGCACAAAACGTGCGATTCGTTCACAGAATCGCCGCATTTGCTCAGTTTTGGCACAAAACGTGCCTTTCGTGCTCAGAATCACCGCTTTTGCTCATTATTGTCACAAAGCGTGCGTTTCGTGCACAGGATCGCCGCTTCTGGTCGGTTTGCCACAAAACGTTCGTTTCGAGTACACAATCGCTCCTTTTTCTCTGTTTTGGCACAAAACGTGCGCTTTACGCACCGAATCGCTCCTTTTGTCAAAAAACATGCGTTTCGTGCACAGAAACGCCGCTTTTGCTCAGTTCCGGCACAAAACGTGCGTTTCGTGCAAAGAATCGCCGCTTTTGCTCAGTTTTGGCTCAAAACGTGCGTTTCGTGCACAGAATCGCCGCTTTTGCTCAGTTCCGGCACAAAACGTGCGTTTCGTACAAAGAATCGCCGCTTTTGCTCAGTTTTGGCTCAAAACGTGCGTTTCGTGCACAGAATCGCCGCTATTGCTCAGTTTTGGCACAAAACGAGCATTTCGTGTACAGAACCGCCGCTTTTGCTCAGTTTTGGCGCAAAACGTGCGTTTCGTGCACAGAGTCGCCGCTTTTGCTCAGTTTTCGGACAAAACGTGCGTTTCGTGCACAGAATCGCCGCTTCTGGTCGGTTTGCCACAAAACGTTCGTTTCGAGTACACAATCGCTCCTTTTTCTCTGTTTTGGCACAAAACGTGCGCTTTACGCACCGAATCGCTCCTTTTGTCAAAAAACATGCGTTTCGTGCACAGAAACGCCGCTTTTGCTCAGTTCCGGCACAAAACGTGCGTTTCGTGCAAAGAATCGCCGCTTTTGCTCAGTTTTGGCTCAAAACGTGCGTTTTGTGCACAGAATCGCCGCTATTGCTCAGTTTTGGCCCAAAACGTGCATTTCGTGCACAGAATCGCCGCTTTTGCTCAGTTTTGGCACAAAATGTGCGTTTCGTACACAGAATCGCCGCTTTTGCTCAGTTTTGGCGCAAAACGTGCGTTTCGGGCACAGAATCGCCGCTTTTGCTCAGTTTTGGCACAAAACGTGCGATTCGTTCACAGAATCGCCGCATTTGCTCAGTTTTGGCACAAAACGTGCCTTTCGTGCTCAGAATCACCGCTTTTGCTCATTATTGTCACAAAACGTGCGTTTCGTGCACAGAATCGCCGCTTCTGGTCAGTTTGATACAAAACGTTCGTTTCGAGTACACAATCGCTCCTTTTTCTCTGTTTTGGCACAAAACGTGCGCTTTACGCACCGAATCGCTCCTTTTGTCAAAAAACATGCGTTTCGTGCACAGAAACGCCGCTTTTGCTCAGTTCCGGCACAAAACGTGCGTTTCGTGCAAAGAATCGCCGCTTTTGCTCAGTTTTTAATCAAACGTGCGTCTTGTGCACAGAATCGCCGCTATTGCTCAGTTTTGGCACAAAACGTGCATTTCGTGCACAGAATCGCCGCTTTTGCTCAGTTTTGGCACAAAATGTGCGTTTCGTGCACAGAGTCGCCGCTTTTGCTCAGTTTTCGGACAAAACGTGCGTTTCGTGCACAGAATCGCCGCTTCTGGTCGGTTTGCCACAAAACGTTCGTTTCGAGTACACAATCGCTCCTTTTTCTCTGTTTTGGCAAAAAACGTGCGCTTTACGCACCGAATCGCTCCTCTTGTCAAAAAACATGCGTTTCGTGCACAGAAACGCCGCCTTTGCTCAGTTCCGGCACAGAACGTGCGTTTCGTGCACAGAATCGCCGCTTTCGCTCAGTTTTGGCGCAAAACGTGCGTTTCGTGCACAGAATCGCCGCTTTTGCTCAGTTTTGGCACAAAACGTGCGATTCGTTCACAGAATCGCCGCATTTGCTCAGTTTTGGCACAAAACGTGCCTTTCGTGCTCAGAATCACCGCTTTTGCTCATTATTGTCACAAAGCGTGCGTTTCGTGCACAGGATCGCCGCTTCTGGTCGGCTTGCCACAAAACGTTCGTTTCGAGTACACAATCGCTCCTTTTTCTCTGTTTTGGCACAAAACGTGCGCTTTACGCACCGAATCGCTCCTTTTGTCAAAAAACATGCGTTTCGTGCACAGAAACGCCGCTTTTGCTCAGTTCCGGCACAAAACGTGCGTTTCGTGCAAAGAATCGCCGCTTTTGCTCAGTTTTGGATCAAACGTGCGTTTTGTGCACAGAATCGCCGCTTTTGCTCAGTATTGGCGCAAAATGTGCGTTTCGTGCACAGAGTCGCCGCTTTTGCTCAGTTTTCGGACAAAACGTGCGTTTCGTGCACAGAATCGCCGCTTCTGGTCGGTTTGCCACAAAACGTTCGTTTCGAGTACACAATCGCTCCTTTTTCTCTGTTTTGGCACAAAACGTGCGCTTTACGCACCGAATCGCTCCTTTTGTCAAAAAACATGCGTTTCGTGCACAGAAACGCCGCTTTTGCTCAGTTCCGGCACTAAACGTGCGTTTCGTGCAAAGAATCGCCGCTTTTGCTCAGTTTTGAATCAAACGTGCGTCTTGTGCACAGAATCGCCGCTATTGCTCAGTTTTGGCACAAAACGTGCATTTCGTGCACAGAATCGCCGCTTTTGCTCAGTTTTGGCACAAAATGAGCGTTTCGTGCACAGAGTCGCCGCTTTTGCTCAGTTTTCGGACAAAACGTGCGTTTCGTGCACAGAATCGCCGCTTCTGGTCGGTTTGCCACAAAACGTTCGTTTCGAGTACACAATCGCTCCTTTTTCTCTGTTTTGGCACAAAACGTGCGCTTTACGCACCGAATCGCTCCTTTTGTCAAAAAACATGCGTTTCGTGCACAGAAACGCCGCTTTTGCTCAGTTCCGGCACAAAACGTGCGTTTCGTGCAAAGAATCGCCGCTTTTGCTCAGTTTTGGCTCAAAACGTGCGTTTCGTGCACAGAATCGCCGCTTTTGCTCAGTTCCGGCACAAAACGTGCGTTTCGTACAAAGAATCGCCGCTTTTGCTCAGTTTTGGCTCAAAACGTGCGTTTCGTGCACAGAATCGCCGCTATTGCTCAGTTTTGGCACAACACGAGCATTTCGTGTACAGAACCGCCGCTTTTGCTCAGTTTTGGCGCAAAACGTGCGTTTCGTGCACAGAGTCGCCGCTTTTGCTCAGTTTTCGGACAAAACGTGCGTTTCGTGCACAGAATCGCCGCTTCTGGTCGGTTTGCCACAAAACGTTCGTTTCGAGTACACAATCGCTCCTTTTTCTCAGTTTTGGCACAAAACGTGCGCTTTACGCACCGAATCGCTCCTTTTGTCAAAAAACATGCGTTTCGTGCACAGAAACGCCGCTTTTGCTCAGTTCCGGCACAAAACGTGCGTTTCGTGCAAAGAATCGCCGCTTTTGCTCAGTTTTGTCTCAAAACGTGCGTTTTGGGCACAGAATCGCCGCTATTGCTCAGTTTTGGCCCAAAACGTGCATTTCGTGCACGGAATCGCCGCTTTTGCTCAGTTTTGGCACAAAATGTGCGTTTCGTGCACAGAATCGCCGCTTGTGCTCAGTTTTGGCGCAAAACGTGCGTTTCGAGCACAGAATCGCCGCTTTTGCTCAGTTTTGGCACAAAACGTGCGATTCGTTCACAGAATCGCCGCATTTGCTGAGTTTTGGCACAAAACGTGCCTTTCGTGCTCAGAATCAACGCTTTTGCTCATTATTGTCACAAAACGTGCGTTTCGTCCACAGAATCGCCGCTTCTGGTCAGTTTGCCACAAAACGTTCGTTTCGAGTACACAATCGCTCCTTTTTCTCAGTTTTGGCACAAAACGTGCGCTTTACTCACCGAATCGCTCCTTTTGTTAAAAAACATGCGTTTCGTGCCCAGAAACGCCGCTTTTGCTCAGTTCCGGCACAAAACGTGAGTTTCGTGCAAAGAATCGCCTCTTTTGCTCAGTTTTGGCTCAAAACGTGCGTTTCGTGCACAGAATCGCCGCTTTTGCTCAGTTCCGGCACAAAACGTGCGTTTCGTGCAAAGAATCGCCGCTTTTGCACACTTTTGGCTCAAAACGTGCGTTTCGTGCACAGAATCGCCGCTATTGCTCAGTTTTGGCACAAAACGTGCATTTCGTGCAAAGAATCGCCGCTTTTGCTCAGTTTTGGCGCAAAACGTGCGTTTCGTGCACAGAGTCGCCGCTTTTGCTCAGTTTTCGGACAAAACGTGCGTTTCGTGCACAGAATCGCCGCTTCTGGTCGGTTTGCTACAAAACGTTCGTTTCGAGTACACAATCGCTCCTTTTTCTCAGTTTTGGCACAAAACGTGCGCTTTACGCACCGAATCGCTCCTTTTGTCAAAAAACATGCGATTCGTGCTCAGAATCGCCGCTTCTGGTCAGTTTGCCACAAAACGTTCGTTTCGAGTACACAATCGCTCCTTTTTCTCAGTTTTGGCACAAAGCGTGCGCTTTACTCACCGAATCGCTCCTTTTGTTAAAAAACATGCGTTTCGTGCCCAGAAACGCCGCTTTTGCTCAGTTCCGGCACAAAACGTGCGTTTCGTGCAAAGAATCGCCTCTTTTGCTCAGTTTTGGCTCAAAACGTGCGTTTCGTGCACAGAATCGCCGCTTTTGCTCAGTTCCGGCACAAAACGTGCGTTTCGTGCAAAGAATCGCCGCTTTTGCACACTTTTGGCTCAAAACGTGCGTTTCGTGCACAGAATCGCCGCTATTGCTCAGTTTTGGCACAAAACGTGCGTTTCGTGCACAGAATCGCCGCTTCTGGTCAGTTTGATACAAAACGTTCGTTTCGAGTACACAATCGCTCCTTTTTCTCTGTTTTGGCACAAAACGTGCGCTTTACGCACCGAATCGCTCCTTTTGTCAAAAAACATGCGTTTCGTGCACAGAAACGCCGCTTTTGCTCAGTTCCGGCACAAAACGTGCGTTTCGTGCAAAGAATCGCCGCTTTTGCTCAGTTTTGAATCAAACGTGCGTCTTGTGCACAGAATCGCCGCTATTGCTCAGTTTTGGCACAAAACGTGCATTTCGTGCACAGAATCGCCGCTTTTGCTCAGTTTTGGCACAAAATGTGCGTTTCGTGCACAGAGTCGCCGCTTTTGCTCAGTTTTCGGACAAAACGTGCGTTTCGTGCACAGAATCGCCGCTTCTGGTCGGTTTGCCACAAAACGTTCGTTTCGAGTACACAATCGCTCCTTTTTCTCTGTTTTGGCAAAAAACGTGCGCTTTACGCACCGAATCGCTCCTCTTGTCAAAAAACATGCGTTTCGTGCACAGAAACGCCGCCTTTGCTCAGTTCCGGCACAGAACGTGCGTTTCGTGCACAGAATCGCCGCTTTCGCTCAGTTTTGGCGCAAAACGTGCGTTTCGTGCACAGAATCGCCGCTTTTGCTCAGTTTTGGCACAAAACGTGCGATTCGTTCACAGAATCGCCGCATTTGCTCAGTTTTGGCACAAAACGTGCCTTTCGTGCTCAGAATCACCGCTTTTGCTCATTATTGTCACAAAGCGTGCGTTTCGTGCACAGGATCGCCGCTTCTGGTCGGTTTGCCACAAAACGTTCGTTTCGAGTACACAATCGCTCCTTTTTCTCTGTTTTGGCACAAAACGTGCGCTTTACGCACCGAATCGCTCCTTTTGTCAAAAAACATGCGTTTCGTGCACAGAAACGCCGCTTTTGCTCAGTTCCGGCACAAAACGTGCGTTTCGTGCAAAGAATCGCCGCTTTTGCTCAGTTTTGGATCAAACGTGCGTTTTGTGCACAGAATCGCCGCTTTTGCTCAGTATTGGCGCAAAATGTGCGTTTCGTGCACAGAGTCGCCGCTTTTGCTCAGTTTTCGGACAAAACGTGCGTTTCGTGCACAGAATCGCCGCTTCTGGTCGGTTTGCCACAAAACGTTCGTTTCGAGTACACAATCGCTCCTTTTTCTCTGTTTTGGCACAAAACGTGCGCTTTACGCACCGAATCGCTCCTTTTGTCAAAAAACATGCGTTTCGTGCACAGAAACGCCGCTTTTGCTCAGTTCCGGCACTAAACGTGCGTTTCGTGCAAAGAATCGCCGCTTTTGCTCAGTTTTGAATCAAACGTGCGTCTTGTGCACAGAATCGCCGCTATTGCTCAGTTTTGGCACAAAACGTGCATTTCGTGCACAGAATCGCCGCTTTTGCTCAGTTTTGGCACAAAATGAGCGTTTCGTGCACAGAGTCGCCGCTTTTGCTCAGTTTTCGGACAAAACGTGCGTTTCGTGCACAGAATCGCCGCTTCTGGTCGGTTTGCCACAAAACGTTCGTTTCGAGTACACAATCGCTCCTTTTTCTCTGTTTTGGCACAAAACGTGCGCTTTACGCACCGAATCGCTCCTTTTGTCAAAAAACATGCGTTTCGTGCACAGAAACGCCGCTTTTGCTCAGTTCCGGCACAAAACGTGCGTTTCGTGCAAAGAATCGCCGCTTTTGCTCAGTTTTGGCTCAAAACGTGCGTTTCGTGCACAGAATCGCCGCTTTTGCTCAGTTCCGGCACAAAACGTGCGTTTCGTACAAAGAATCGCCGCTTTTGCTCAGTTTTGGCTCAAAACGTGCGTTTCGTGCACAGAATCGCCGCTATTGCTCAGTTTTGGCACAACACGAGCATTTCGTGTACAGAACCGCCGCTTTTGCTCAGTTTTGGCGCAAAACGTGCGTTTCGTGCACAGAGTCGCCGCTTTTGCTCAGTTTTCGGACAAAACGTGCGTTTCGTGCACAGAATCGCCGCTTCTGGTCGGTTTGCCACAAAACGTTCGTTTCGAGTACACAATCGCTCCTTTTTCTCAGTTTTGGCACAAAACGTGCGCTTTACGCACCGAATCGCTCCTTTTGTCAAAAAACATGCGTTTCGTGCACAGAAACGCCGCTTTTGCTCAGTTCCGGCACAAAACGTGCGTTTCGTGCAAAGAATCGCCGCTTTTGCTCAGTTTTGTCTCAAAACGTGCGTTTTGGGCACAGAATCGCCGCTATTGCTCAGTTTTGGCCCAAAACGTGCATTTCGTGCACGGAATCGCCGCTTTTGCTCAGTTTTGGCACAAAATGTGCGTTTCGTGCACAGAATCGCCGCTTGTGCTCAGTTTTGGCGCAAAACGTGCGTTTCGAGCACAGAATCGCCGCTTTTGCTCAGTTTTGGCACAAAACGTGCGATTCGTTCACAGAATCGCCGCATTTGCTGAGTTTTGGCACAAAACGTGCCTTTCGTGCTCAGAATCAACGCTTTTGCTCATTATTGTCACAAAACGTGCGTTTCGTCCACAGAATCGCCGCTTCTGGTCAGTTTGCCACAAAACGTTCGTTTCGAGTACACAATCGCTCCTTTTTCTCAGTTTTGGCACAAAACGTGCGCTTTACTCACCGAATCGCTCCTTTTGTTAAAAAACATGCGTTTCGTGCCCAGAAACGCCGCTTTTGCTCAGTTCCGGCACAAAACGTGAGTTTCGTGCAAAGAATCGCCTCTTTTGCTCAGTTTTGGCTCAAAACGTGCGTTTCGTGCACAGAATCGCCGCTTTTGCTCAGTTCCGGCACAAAACGTGCGTTTCGTGCAAAGAATCGCCGCTTTTGCACACTTTTGGCTCAAAACGTGCGTTTCGTGCACAGAATCGCCGCTATTGCTCAGTTTTGGCACAAAACGTGCATTTCGTGCAAAGAATCGCCGCTTTTGCTCAGTTTTGGCGCAAAACGTGCGTTTCGTGCACAGAGTCGCCGCTTTTGCTCAGTTTTCGGACAAAACGTGCGTTTCGTGCACAGAATCGCCGCTTCTGGTCGGTTTGCTACAAAACGTTCGTTTCGAGTACACAATCGCTCCTTTTTCTCAGTTTTGGCACAAAACGTGCGCTTTACGCACCGAATCGCTCCTTTTGTCAAAAAACATGCGATTCGTGCTCAGAATCGCCGCTTCTGGTCAGTTTGCCACAAAACGTTCGTTTCGAGTACACAATCGCTCCTTTTTCTCAGTTTTGGCACAAAGCGTGCGCTTTACTCACCGAATCGCTCCTTTTGTTAAAAAACATGCGTTTCGTGCCCAGAAACGCCGCTTTTGCTCAGTTCCGGCACAAAACGTGCGTTTCGTGCAAAGAATCGCCTCTTTTGCTCAGTTTTGGCTCAAAACGTGCGTTTCGTGCACAGAATCGCCGCTTTTGCTCAGTTCCGGCACAAAACGTGCGTTTCGTGCAAAGAATCGCCGCTTTTGCACACTTTTGGCTCAAAACGTGCGTTTCGTGCACAGAATCGCCGCTATTGCTCAGTTTTGGCACAAAACGTGCATTTCGTGCAAAGAATCGCCGCTTTTGCTCAGTTTTGGCTCAAAACGTGCGTTTTGTGCACAGAATCACCGCTTTTGCTCATTATTGTCACAAAACGTGCGTTTCGTGCTCAGAATCGCCGCTTCTGGTCAGTTTGCCACAAAACGTTCGTTTCGAGTACACAATCGCTCCTTTTTCTCTGTTTTGGCAAAAAACGTGCGCTTTACGCACCGATTCGCTCCTTTTGTCAAAAAACATGCGTTTCGTGCACGGAAACGCCGCCTTTGCTCAGTTCCGGCACAGAACGTGCGTTTCGTGCAAAGAATCGCCGCTTTTGCTCAGTTTTGGCTCAAAACGTGCGTTTCGTGCACAGAATCGCCGCTTTTGCTCAGTTTTGGCACAAAACGTGCGATTCGTTCACAGAATCGCCGCATTTGGTCAGTTTTGGCACAAAACGTGCCTTTCGTGCTCAGAATCACAGCTTTTGCTCATTATTGTCACAAAACGTGCGTTTCGTGCAAAGAATCGCCGCTTTTGCTCAGTTTTGGCTCAAAACGTGCGTTTCGTGCACAGAATCGCCGCTATTGCTCAGTTTTGGTACAAAACGTGCATTTCGTGTTCAGAATCGCCGCTGTTGCTTGTCATTGGCACAAAACGCGCGTTTCGTGCACAGAATCGCCGCTGTTGCTCAGTTTTGGGGCAAAACGTGCGATTCGTTCACAGAATCGCCGCATTTGCTCAGTTTTGGCACAAAACGTGCCTTTCGTGCTCAGAATCACCGCTTTTGCTCATTATTGTCACAAAACGTGCGTTTCGTGCACAGAATCGCCGCTTCTGGTCGGTTTGCCACAAGACGTTCGTGTCGAGTACACAATCGCTCCTTTTTCTCAGTTTTGGCACAAAACGTGCGCTTTACGCACCGAATCGCTCCTTTTGTCAAAAAACATGCGTTTCGTGCACAGAAACGCCGCTTTTGCTTAGTTCCGGCACAAAACGTGCGTTTCGTGCAAAGAATCATCGCTTTTGCTCAGTTTTGTCTCAAATCGTGCGTTTTGGGCACAGAATCGCCGCTATTGCTCAGTTTTGGCCCAAAACGTGCATTTCGTGCACAGAATCGCCGCTTTTGCTCAGTTTTGGCACAAAATGTGCGTTTCGTGCACAGAATCGCCGCTTGTGCTCAGTTTTGGCGCAAAACGTGCGTTTCGTGCACAGAATCGCCGCTTTTGCTCAGTTTTGGCACAAAACGTGCGATTCATTCACAGAATCGCCGCTATTGCTCAGTTTTGGTACAAAACGTGCATTTCGTGTTCAGAATCGCCGCTGTTGCTTGTCATTGGCACAAAACGCGCGTTTCGTGCACAGAATCGCCGCTGTTGCTCAGTTTTGGGGCAAAACGTGCGATTCGTTCACAGAATCGCCGCATTTGCTCAGTTTTGGCACAAAACGTGCCTTTCGTGCTCAGAATCACCGCTTTTGCTCATTATTGTCACAAAACGTGCGTTTCGTGCACAGAATCGCCGCTTCTGGTCGGTTTGCCACAAAACGTTCGTTTCGAGTACACAATCGCTCCTTTTTCTCTGTTTTGGCAAAAAACGTGCGCTTTACTCACCGAATCGCTCCTTTTGTCAAAAAACATGCGTTTCGTGCACAGAAACGCCGCTTTTGCTCAGTTCCGGCACAAAACGTGCGTTTCGTGCAAAGAATCGCCGCTTTTGCTCAGTTTTGGCCCAAAACGTGCATTTCGTGCACAGAATCGCCGCTTTTGCTCAGTTTTGGCACAAAATGTGCGTTTCGTGCACAGAATCGCCGCTTTTGCTCAGTTTTGGCGCAAAACGTGCGTTTCGTGCACAGAATCGCCGCTTTTGCTCAGTTTTGACACAAAACGTGCGATTCGTTCACAGAATCGCCGCATTTGCTCAGTTTTGGCACAAAACGTGCCTTTCGTGCTCAGAATCACCGCTTTTGCTCATTATTGTCACAAAGCGTGCGTTTCGTGCACAGGATCGCCGCTTCTGGTCGGTTTGCCACAAAACGTTCGTTTCGAGTACACAATGGCTCCTTTTTCTCAGTTTTGGCACAAAACGTGCGCTTTACGCACCGAATCGCTCCTTTTGTTAAAAAACATGCGTTTCGTGCGCAGAAACGCCGCTTTTGCTCAGTTCCGGCACAAAACGTGCGTTTCGTGCAAAGAATCGCCGCTTTTGCTCAGTTTTGGCTCAAAACGTGCGTTTCGTGCACAGAGTCGCCGCTTTTGCTCTGTTTTCGGACAAAACGTGCGTTTCGTGCACAGAATCGCCGCTTCTGGTCGGTTTGCCACAAAACGTTCGTTTCGAGTACACAATCGCTCCTTTTTCTCTGTTTTGGCACAAAACGTGCGCTTTACGCACCGAATCGCTCCTTTTGTCAAAAAACATGCGTTTCGTGCACAGAAACGCCGCTTTTGCTCAGTTCCGGCACAAAACGTGCGTTTCGTGCAAAGAATCGCCGCTTTTGCTCAGTTTTGGCTCAAAACGTGCGTTTTGTGCACAGAATCGCCACTATTGCTCAGTTTTGGCCCAAAACGTGCATTTCGTGTACTGAACCGCCGCTTTTGCTCAGTTTTGGCGCAAAACGTGCGTTTCGTGCACAGAGTCGCCGCTTTTGCTCAGTTTTCGGACAAAACGTGCGTTTCGTGCACAGAATCGCCGCTTCTGGTCGGTTTGCCACAAAACGTTCGTTTCGAGTACACAATCGCTCCTTTTTCTCTGTTTTGGCACAAAACGTGCGCTTTACGCACCGAATCGCTCCTTTTGTCAAAAAACATGCGTTTCGTGCACAGAAACGCCGCTTTTGCTCAGTTTTGGCGCAAAACGTGCGTTTCGTGCACAGAGTCGCCGCTTTTGCTCAGTTTTCGGACAAAACGTGCGTTTCGTGCAAAGAATCGCCGCTTTTGCTCAGTTTTGGCTCAAAACGTGCGTTTCGTGCACAGAATCGCCGCTATTGCTCAGTTTTGGCACAAAACGTGCATTTCGTGCACAGAATCGACGCTTTTGCTCAGTTTTGGCGCAAAACGTGCGTTTCGTGCACAGAATCGTCGCTTTTGCTCAGTTTTGGCACAAAACGTGCGATTCGTTCACAGAATTGCCGCATTTGCTCATTATTGTCACAAAACGTGCGTTTCGTGCACAGAATCGCCGCTTCTGGTCAGTTTGATACAAAACGTTCGTTTCGAGTACACAATCGCTCCTTTTTCTCAGTTTTGGAACAAAACGTGCGCTTTTCTCACCGAATCGCTCCTTTTGTCAAAAAACATGCGTTTCGTGCACAGAAACGCCGCTTTTGCTCAGTTCCGGCACAAAACGTGCGTTTCGTGCAAAGAATCGCCGCTTTTGCTCAGTTTTGGCTCAAAACGTGCGTTTCGTGCACAGAATCGCCGCTTTTGCTCAGTTTTCGGACAAAACGTGCGTTTCGTGCACAGAATCGCCGCTTCTGGTCGGTTTGCCACAAAACGTTCGTTTCGAGTACACAATCGCTCCTTTTTCTCTGTTTTGGCACAAAACGTGCGCTTTACGCACCGAAGCGCTCCTTTTGTCAAAAAACATGCGTTTCGTGCACAGAAAGGCCGCCTTTGCTCAGTTCCGGCACAGAACGTGCGTTTCGTGCACAGAATCGCCGCTTTTGCTCAGTTGCGGCACAAAACGTGCGTTTCGTGCAAAGAATCGCCGCTTTTGCTCAGTTTTGGCACAAAACGTGCGATTCGTTCACAGAATCGCCGCATTTGCTGAGTTTTGGCACAAAACGTGCCTTTCGTGCTCAGAATCAACGCTTTTGCTCATTATTGCCACAAAACGTGCGTTTCGTGCACAGAATCGCCGCTTCTGGTCAGTTTGCCACAAAACGTTCGTTTCGAGTACACAATCGCTCCTTTTTCTCTGTTTTGGCAAAAAACGTGCGCTTTACGCACCGATTCGCTCCTTTTGTCAAAAAACATGCGTTTCGTGCACGGAAACGACGCTTTTGCTCAGTTCCGGCACAAAACGTGCGTTTCGTGCAAAGAATCGCCGCTTTTGCTCAGTTTTGGCTCAAAACGTGCGTTTCGTGCACAGAATCGCCGCTTTTGCTCAGTTCCGGCACAAAACGTGCGTTTCGTACAAAGAATCGCCGCTTTTGCTCAGTTTTGGCTCAAAACGTGCGTTTCGTGCACAGAATCGCCGCTATTGCTCAGTTTTGGCACAAAACGAGCATTTCGTGTACAGAACCGCCGCTTTTGCTCAGTTTTGGCGCAAAACGTGCGTTTCGTGCACAGAATCGCCGCTTTTGCTCAGTTTTGGCGCAAAACGTGCGATTCGTTCACAGAATCGCCGCATTTGCTCAGTTTTGGCACAGAACGTGCCTTTCGTGCTCAGAATCACCGCTTTTGCTCATTATTGTCACAAAACGTGCGTTTCGTGCACAGAATCGCCGCTTCTGGTCGGTTTGCCACAAAACGTTCGTTTCGAGTACACAATCGCTCCTTTCTCTCAGTTTTGGCACAAAACGTGCGCTTTACGCACCGAATCGCTCCTTTTGTCAAAAAACATGCGTTTCGTGCACAGAAACGCCGCTTTTGCTCAGTTCCGGCACAAAACGTGCGTTTCATGCAAAGAATCGCCGCTTTTGCTCAGTTTTGGCTCAAAACGTGCGTTTTGTGCACAGAATCGCCGCTATTGCTCAGTTTTGGCCCAAAACGTGCATTTCGTGCACAGAATCGCCGCTTTTGCTCAGTTTTGGCACAAAATGTGCGTTTCGTGCGCAGAATCGCCGCTTTTGCTCAGTTTTGGCGCAAAACGTGCGTTTCGTGCACAGAATCGCCGCTTTTGCTCAGTTTTGGCAGAAAACGTGCGATTCGTTCACAGAATCGCCGCATTTGCTCAGTTTTGGCACAAAACGTGCCTTTCGTGCTCAGAATCACCGCTTTTGCTCATTATTGTCACAAAACGTGCGTTTCGTGCACAGAATCGCCGCTTCTGGTCAGTTTGATACAAAACGTTCGTTTCGAGTACACAATCGCTCCTTTTTCTCAGTTTAGGCACAAAACGTGCGCTTTACTCACCGAATCGCTCCTTTTGTCAAAAAACATGCGTTTCGTGCACAGAATCGCCTCTTTTGCTCAATTTTGGCTCAAAACGTGCGTTTCGTGCACAGAATCGCCGCTTTTGCTCAGTTTTGGCTCAAAACGTGCGATTCGTGCACAGAATCGCCGCATTTGCTCAGTTTTGTCACAAAAAGTGCCTTTCGTGCACAGAATCGCCGCTTCTGGTCAGTTTGCCACAAAACGTTCGTTTCGAGTACACAATCGCTCCTTTTTCTCTGTTTTGGCAAAAAACGTGCGCTTTACGCACCGATTCGCTCCTTTTGTCAAAAAACATGCGTTTCGTGCACGGAAACGCCGCCTTTGCTCAGTTCCGGCACAGAACGTGCGTTTCGTGCAAAGAATCGCCGCTTTTGCTCAGTTTTGGCTCAAAACGTGCGTTTCGTGCACAGAATCGCCGCTTTTGCTCAGTTTTGGCACAAAACGTGCGATTCGTTCACAGAATCGCCGCATTTGGTCAGTTTTGGCACAAAACGTGCCTTTCGTGCTCAGAATCACAGCTTTTGCTCATTATTGTCACAAAACGTGCGTTTCGTGCAAAGAATCGCCGCTTTTGCTCAGTTTTGGCTCAAAACGTGCGTTTCGTGCACAGAATCGCCGCTATTGCTCAGTTTTGGTACAAAACGTGCATTTCGTGTTCAGAATCGCCGCTGTTGCTTGTCATTGGCACAAAACGCG
Source organism: Stelis phaeoptera (assembly GCA_943735885.1). NCBI lineage: Eukaryota > Metazoa > Arthropoda > Insecta > Hymenoptera > Megachilidae > Stelis > Stelis phaeoptera. Next base: position 69,198 of record CALSEM010000132.1, read on the forward strand.
CGTTTCGTGCACAGAATCGCCGCTGTTGCTCAGTTTTGGGGCAAAACGTGCGATTCGTTCACAGAATCGCCGCATTTGCTCAGTTTTGGCACAAAACGTGCCTTTCGTGCTCAGAATCACCGCTTTTGCTCATTATTGTCACAAAACGTGCGTTTCGTGCACAGAATCGCCGCTTCTGGTCGGTTTGCCACAAGACGTTCGTGTCGAGTACACAATCGCTCCTTTTTCTCAGTTTTGGCACAAAACGTGCGCTTTACGCACCGAATCGCTCCTTTTGTCAAAAAACATGCGTTTCGTGCACAGAAACGCCGCTTTTGCTTAGTTCCGGCACAAAACGTGCGTTTCGTGCAAAGAATCGCCGCTTTTGCTCAGTTTTGTCTCAAAACGTGCGTTTTGGGCACAGAATCGCCGCTATTGCTCAGTTTTGGCCCAAAACGTGCATTTCGTGCACAGAATCGCCGCTTTTGCTCAGTTTTGGCACAAAATGTGCGTTTCGTGCACAGAATCGCCGCTTGTGCTCAGTTTTGGCGCAAAACGTGCGTTTCGTGCACAGAATCGCCGCTTTTGCTCAGTTTTGGCACAAAACGTGCGATTCGTTCACAGAATCGCCGCATTTGCTGAGTTTTGGCACAAAACGTGCCTTTCGTGCTCAGAATCAACGCTTTTGCTCATTATTGTCACAAAACGTGCGTTTCGTGCACAGAATCGCCGCTTCTGGTCAGTTTGCCACAAAACGTTCGTTTCGAGTACATAATCGCTCCTTTTTCTCAGTTTTGGCACAAAACGTGCGCTTTACTCACCGAATCGCTCCTTTTTTTAAAAAACATGCGTTTCGTGCGCAGAAACGCCGCTTTTGCTCAGTTCCGGCACAAAACGTGCGTTTCGTGCAAAGAATCGCCGCTTTTGCTCAGTTTTGGCTCAAAACGTGCGTTTCGTGCACAGAATCGCCGCTTTTGCTCAGTTTTGGCACAAAACGTGCGATTCGTTCACAGAATCGCCGCATTTGGTCAGTTTTGGCACAAAACGTGCCTTTCGTGCTCAGAATCACAGCTTTTGCTCATTATTGTCACAAAACGTGCGTTTCGTGCAAAGAATCGCCGCTTTTGCTCAGTTTTGGCTCAAAACGTGCGTTTCGTGCACAGAATCGCCGCTATTGCTCAGTTTTGGTACAAAACGTGCATTTCGTGTTCAGAATCGCCGCTGTTGCTTGTCATTGGCACAAAACGCGCGTTTCGTGCACAGAATCGCCGCTGTTGCTCAGTTTTGGGGCAAAACGTGCGATTCGTTCACAGAATCGCCGCATTTGCTCAGTTTTGGCACAAAACGTGCCTTTCGTGCTCAGAATCACCGCTTTTGCTCATTATTGTCACAAAACGTGCGTTTCGTGCACAGAATCGCCGCTTCTGGTCGGTTTGCCACAAAACGTTCGTTTCGAGTACACAATCGCTCCTTTTTCTCAGTTTTGGCACAAAACGTGCGCTTTACGCACCGAATCGCTCCTTTTGTCAAAAAACATGCGTTTCGTGCACTGAAACGCCGCTTTTGCTCAGTTCCGGCACAAAACGTGCGTTTCGTGCAAAGAATCGCCGCTTTTGCTCAGTTTTGTCTCAAAACGTGCGTTTTGTGCACAGAATCACCGCTATTGCTCAGTTTTGGCCCAAAACGTGCATTTCGTGCACAGAATCGCCGCTTTTGCTCAGTTATGGCACAAAACGTGCGTTTCGTGCACAGAATCGCCGCTTTTGCTCAGTTTTGGCGCAAAACGTGCGTTTCGTGCACAGAATCGCCGCTTTTGCTCACTTTTGGCTCAAAACGTGCGTTTCGTGCACAGAATCGCCGCTAATGCTCAGTTTTGGCACAAAACGTGCATTTCGTGCAAAGAATCGCCGCTTTTGCTCAGTTTTGGCTCAAAACGTGCGTTTTGTGCACAGAATCACCGCTTTTGCTCATTATTCTCGCAAAACGTGCGTTTCGTGCTCAGAATCGCCGCTTCTGGTCAGTTTGCCACAAAACGTTCGTTTCGAGTACACAATCGCTCCTTTTTCTCTGTTTTGGCAAAAAACGTGCGCTTTACTCACCGAATCGCTCCTTTTGTCAAAAAACATGCGTTTCGTGCACAGAAACGCCGCTTTTGCTCAGTTCCGGCACAAAACGTGCGTTTCGTGCAAAGAATCGCCGCTTTTGCTCAGTTTTGGCCCAAAACGTGCATTTCGTGCACAGAATCGCCGCTTTTGCTCAGTTTTGGCACAAAATGTGCGTTTCGTGCACAGAATCGCCGCTTTTGCTCAGTTTTGGCGCAAAACGTGCGTTTCGTGCACAGAATCGCCGCTTTTGCTCAGTTTTGACACAAAACGTGCGATTCGTTCACAGAATCGCCGCATTTGCTCAGTTTTGGCACAAAACGTGCCTTTCGTGCTCAGAATCACCGCTTTTGCTCATTATTGTCACAAAGCGTGCGTTTCGTGCACAGGATCGCCGCTTCTGGTCGGTTTGCCACAAAACGTTCGTTTCGAGTACACAATCGCTCCTTTTTCTCAGTTTTGGCACAAAACGTGCGCTTTACGCACCGAATCGCTCCTTTTGTTAAAAAACATGCGTTTCGTGCGCAGAAACGCCGCTTTTGCTCAGTTCCGGCACAAAACGTGCGTTTCGTGCAAAGAATCGCCGCTTTTGCTCAGTTTTGGCTCAAAACGTGCGTTTCGTGCACAGAATCGCCGCTTTTGCTCAGTTTTGGCACAAAACGTGCGATTCGTTCACAGAATCGCCGCATTTGGTCAGTTTTGGCACAAAACGTGCGTTTCGTGCACAGAGTCGCCGCTTTTGCTCAGTTTTCGGACAAAACGTGCGTTTCGTGCACAGAATCGCCGCTTCTGGTCGGTTTGCCACAAAACGTTCGTTTCGAGTACACAATCGCTCCTTTTTCTCTGTTTTGGCACAAAACGTGCGCTTTACGCACCGAATCGCTCCTTTTGTCAAAAAACATGCGTTTCGTGCACAGAAACGCCGCTTTTGCTCAGTTCCGGCACAAAACGTGCGTTTCGTGCAAAGAATCGCCGCTTTTGCTCAGTTTTGGCTCAAAACGTGCGTTTTGTGCACAGAATCGCCACTATTGCTCAGTTTTGGCCCAAAACGTGTATTTCGTGTACTGAACCGCCGCTTTTGCTCAGTTTTGGCGCAAAACGTGCGTTTCGTGCACAGAGTCGCCGCTTTTGCTCAGTTTTGGCTCAAAACGTGCGTTTCGTGCACAGAATCGCCGCTATTGCTCAGTTTTGGTACAAAACGTGCATTTCGTGTTCAGAATCGCCGCTGTTGCTTGTCATTGGCACAAAACGCGCGTTTCGTGCACAGAATCGCCGCTTTTGCTCAGTTTTGGCACAAAACGTGCGATTCGTTCACAGAATCGCCGCATTTGCTGAGTTTTGGCACAAAACGTGCCTTTCATGCTCAGAATCAACGCTTTTGCTCATTATTGTCACAAAACGTGCGTTTCGTGCACAGAATCGCCGCTTCTGGTCAGTTTGCCACAAAACGTTCGTTTCGAGTACATAATCGCTCCTTTTTCTCAGTTTTGGCACAAAACGTGCGCTTTACTCACCGAATCGCTCCTTTTTTTAAAAAACATGCGTTTCGTGCGCAGAAACGCCGCTTTTGCTCAGTTCCGGCACAAAACGTGCGTTTCGTGCAAAGAATCGCCGCTTTTGCTCAGTTTTGGCTCAAAACGTGCGTTTCGTGCACAGAATCGCCGCTTTTGCTCAGTTTTGGCACAAAACGTGCGATTCGTTCACAGAATCGCCGCATTTGGTCAGTTTTGGCACAAAACGTGCCTTTCGTGCTCAGAATCACAGCTTTTGCTCATTATTGTCACAAAACGTGCGTTTCGTGCAAAGAATCGCCGCTTTTGCTCAGTTTTGGCTCAAAACGTGCGTTTCGTGCACAGAATCGCCGCTATTGCTCAGTTTTGGTACAAAACGTGCATTTCGTGTTCAGAATCGCCGCTGTTGCTTGTCATTGGCACAAAACGCGCGTTTCGTGCACAGAATCGCCGCTGTTGCTCAGTTTTGGGGCAAAACGTGCGATTCGTTCACAGAATCGCCGCATTTGCTCAGTTTTGGCACAAAACGTGCCTTTCGTGCTCAGAATCACCGCTTTTGCTCATTATTGTCACAAAACGTGCGTTTCGTGCACAGAATCGCCGCTTCTGGTCGGTTTGCCACAAAACGTTCGTTTCGAGTACACAATCGCTCCTTTTTCTCAGTTTTGGCACAAAACGTACGCTTTACGCACCGAATCGCTCCTTTTGTCAAAAAACATGCGTTTCGTGCACTGAAACGCCGCTTTTGCTCAGTTCCGGCACAAAACGTGCGTTTCGTGCAAAGAATCGCCGCTTTTGCTCAGTTTTGTCTCAAAACGTGCGTTTTGTGCACAGAATCACCGCTATTGCTCAGTTTTGGCCCAAAACGTGCATTTCGTGCACAGAATCGCCGCTTTTGCTCAGTTATGGCACAAAACGTGCGTTTCGTGCACAGAATCGCCGCTTTTGCTCAGTTTTGGCGCAAAACGTGCGTTTCGTGCACAGAATCGCCGCTTTTGCTCACTTTTGGCTCAAAACGTGCGTTTCGTGCACAGAATCGCCGCTAATGCTCAGTTTTGGCACAAAACGTGCATTTCGTGCAAAGAATCGCCGCTTTTGCTCAGTTTTGGCTCAAAACGTGCGTTTTGTGCACAGAATCACCGCTTTTGCTCATTATTCTCGCAAAACGTGCGTTTCGTGCTCAGAATCGCCGCTTCTGGTCAGTTTGCCACAAAACGTTCGTTTCGAGTACACAATCGCTCCTTTTTCTCTGTTTTGGCAAAAAACGTGCGCTTTACTCACCGAATCGCTCCTTTTGTCAAAAAACATGCGTTTCGTGCACAGAAACGCCGCTTTTGCTCAGTTCCGGCACAAAACGTGCGTTTCGTGCAAAGAATCGCCGCTTTTGCTCAGTTTTGGCCCAAAACGTGCATTTCGTGCACAGAATCGCCGCTTTTGCTCAGTTTTGGCACAAAATGTGCGTTTCGTGCACAGAATCGCCGCTTTTGCTCAGTTTTGGCGCAAAACGTGCGTTTCGTGCACAGAATCGCCGCTTTTGCTCAGTTTTGACACAAAACGTGCGATTCGTTCACAGAATCGCCGCATTTGCTCAGTTTTGGCACAAAACGTGCCTTTCGTGCTCAGAATCACCGCTTTTGCTCATTATTGTCACAAAGCGTGCGTTTCGTGCACAGGATCGCCGCTTCTGGTCGGTTTGCCACAAAACGTTCGTTTCGAGTACACAATCGCTCCTTTTTCTCAGTTTTGGCACAAAACGTGCGCTTTACGCACCGAATCGCTCCTTTTGTTAAAAAACATGCGTTTCGTGCGCAGAAACGCCGCTTTTGCTCAGTTCCGGCACAAAACGTGCGTTTCGTGCAAAGAATCGCCGCTTTTGCTCAGTTTTGGCTCAAAACGTGCGTTTCGTGCACAGAATCGCCGCTTTTGCTCAGTTTTGGCACAAAACGTGCGATTCGTTCACAGAATCGCCGCATTTGGTCAGTTTTGGCACAAAACGTGCGTTTCGTGCACAGAGTCGCCGCTTTTGCTCAGTTTTCGGACAAAACGTGCGTTTCGTGCACAGAATCGCCGCTTCTGGTCGGTTTGCCACAAAACGTTCGTTTCGAGTACACAATCGCTCCTTTTTCTCTGTTTTGGCACAAAACGTGCGCTTTACGCACCGAATCGCTCCTTTTGTCAAAAAACATGCGTTTCGTGCACAGAAACGCCGCTTTTGCTCAGTTCCGGCACAAAACGTGCGTTTCGTGCAAAGAATCGCCGCTTTTGCTCAGTTTTGGCTCAAAACGTGCGTTTTGTGCACAGAATCGCCACTATTGCTCAGTTTTGGCCCAAAACGTGTATTTCGTGTACTGAACCGCCGCTTTTGCTCAGTTTTGGCGCAAAACGTGCGTTTCGTGCACAGAGTCGCCGCTTTTGCTCAGTTTTCGGACAAAACGTGCGTTTCGTGCACTGAATCGCCGCTTCTGGTCGGTTTGCCACAAAACGTTCGTTTCGAGTACACAATCGCTCCTTTTTCTCTGTTTTGGCACAAAACGTGCGCTTTACGCACCGAATCGCTCCTTTTGTCAAAAAACATGCGTTTCGTGCACAGAAACGCCGCTTTTGCTCAGTTTTGGCGCAAAACGTGCGTTTCGTGCACAGAGTCGCCGCTTTTGCTCAGTTTTCGGACAAAACGTGCGTTTTGTGCACAGAATCACCGCTTTTGCTCATTATTCTCGCAAAACGTGCGTTTCGTGCTCAGAATCGCCGCTTCTGGTCAGTTTGCCACAAAACGTTCGTTTCGAGTACACAATCGCTCCTTTTTCTCAGTTTTGGCACAAAACGTGCGCTTTACGCACCGAATCGCTCCTTTTGTCAAAAAACATACGTTTCGTGCACAGAAACGCCGCTTTTGCTCAGTTCCGGCACAAAACGTGCGTTTCGTGCAAAGAATCGCCGCTTTTGCTCAGTTTTGTCTCAAAACGTGCGTTTTGTGCACAGAATCACCGCTATTGCTCAGTTTTGGCCCAAAACGTGCATTTCGTGCACAGAATCGCCGCTTTTGCTCAGTTATGGCACAAAACGTGCGTTTCGTGCACAGAATCGCCGCTTTTGCTCAGTTTTGGCGCAAAACGTGCGTTTCGTGCACAGAATCGCCGCTTTTGCTCACTTTTGTCTCAAAACGTGCGTTTCGTGCACAGAATCGCCGCTATTGCTCAGTTTTGGCACAAAACGTGCATTTCGTGCAAAGAATCGCCGCTTTTGCTCAGTTTTGGCTCAAAACGTGCGTTTTGTGCACAGAATCACCGCTTTTGCTCATTATTCTCGCAAAACGTGCGTTTCGTGCTCAGAATCGCCGCTTCTGGTCAGTTTGCCACAAAACGTTCGTTTCGAGTACACAATCGCTCCTTTTTCTCTGTTTTGGCAAAAAACGTGCGCTTTACTCACCGAATCGCTCCTTTTGTCAAAAAACATGCGTTTCGTGCACAGAAACGCCGCTTTTGCTCAGTTCCGGCACAAAACGTGCGTTTCGTGCAAAGAATCGCCGCTTTTGCTCAGTTTTGGCCCAAAACGTGCATTTCGTGCACAGAATCGCCGCTTTTGCTCAGTTTTGGCACAAAATGTGCGTTTCGTGCACAGAATCGCCGCTTTTGCTCAGTTTTGGCGCAAAACGTGCGTTTCGTGCACAGAATCGCCGCTTTTGCTCAGTTTTGACACAAAACGTGCGATTCGTTCACAGAATCGCCGCATTTGCTCAGTTTTGGCACAAAACGTGCCTTTCGTGCTCAGAATCACCGCTTTTGCTCATTATTGTCACAAAGCGTGCGTTTCGTGCACAGGATCGCCGCTTCTGGTCGGTTTGCCACAAAACGTTCGTTTCGAGTACACAATGGCTCCTTTTTCTCAGTTTTGGCACAAAACGTGCGCTTTACGCACCGAATCGCTCCTTTTGTTAAAAAACATGCGTTTCGTGCGCAGAAACGCCGCTTTTGCTCAGTTCCGGCACAAAACGTGCGTTTCGTGCACAGAATCGCCGCTTTTGCTCAGTTTTGGCGCAAAACGTGCGATTCGTTCACAGAATCGCCGCATTTGCTCAGTTTTGGCACAGAACGTGCCTTTCGTGCTCAGAATCACCGCTTTTGCTCATTATTGTCACAAAACGTGCGTTTCGTGCACAGAATCGCCGCTTCTGGTCGGTTTGCCACAAAACGTTCGTTTCGAGTACACAATCGCTCCTTTCTCTCAGTTTTGGCACAAACCGTGCGCTTTACGCACCGAATCGCTCCTTTTGTCAAAAAACATGCGTTTCGTGCACAGAAACGCCGCTTTTGCTCAGTTCCGGCACAAAACGTGCGTTTCATGCAAAGAATCGCCGCTTTTGCTCAGTTTTGGCTCAAAACGTGCGTTTTGTGCACAGAATCGCCGCTATTGCTCAGTTTTGGCCCAAAACGTGCGTTTTGTGCACAGAATCACCGCTTTTGCTCATTATTCTCGCAAAACGTGCGTTTCGGGCTCAGAATCGCCGCTTCTGGTCAGTTTGCCACAAAACGTTCGTTTCGAGTACACAATCGCTCCTTTTTCTCTGTTTTGGCAAAAAACGTGCGCTTTACTCACCGAATCGCTCCTTTTGTCAAAAAACATGCGTTTCGTGCACAGAAACGACGCTTTTGCTCAGTTCCGGCACAAAACGTGCGTTTCGTGCAAAGAATCGCCGCTTTTGCTCAGTTTTGGCTCAAAACGTGCGTTTCGTGCACAGAATCGCCGCTTTTGCTCAGTTCCGGCACAAAACGTGCGTTTCGTACAAAGAATCGCCGCTTTTGCTCAGTTTTGGCTCAAAACGTGCGTTTCGTGCACAGAATCGCCGCTATTGCTCAGTTTTGGCACAAAACGAGCATTTCGTGTACAGAACCGCCGCTTTTGCTCAGTTTTGGCGCAAAACGTGCGTTTCGTGCACAGAATCGCCGCTTTTGCTCAGTTTTGGCGCAAAACGTGCGATTCGTTCACAGAATCGCCGCATTTGCTCAGTTTTGGCACAGAACGTGCCTTTCGTGCTCAGAATCACCGCTTTTGCTCATTATTGTCACAAAACGTGCGTTTCGTGCACAGAATCGCCGCTTCTGGTCGGTTTGCCACAAAACGTTCGTTTCGAGTACACAATCGCTCCTTTCTCTCAGTTTTGGCACAAAACGTGCGCTTTACGCACCGAATCGCTCCTTTTGTCAAAAAACATGCGTTTCGTGCACAGAAACGCCGCTTTTGCTCAGTTCCGGCACAAAACGTGCGTTTCATGCAAAGAATCGCCGCTTTTGCTCAGTTTTGGCGCAAAACGTGCGTTTCGTGCACAGAATCGCCGCTTTTGCTCAGTTTTGGCACAAAACGTGCGATTCGTTCACAGAATCGCCGCATTTGCTCAGTTTTGGCACAAAACGTGCCTTTCGTGCTCAGAATCACCGCTTTTGCTCATTATTGTCACAAAACGTGCGTTTCGTGCACAGAATCGCCGCTTCTGGTCAGTTTGATACAAAACGTTCGTTTCGAGTACACAATCGCTCCTTTTTCTCAGTTTTGGCACAAAACGTGCGCTTTACTCACCGAATCGCTCCTTTTGTCAAAAAACATGCGTTTCGTGCACAGAAACGCCGCTTTTGCTCAGTTCCGGCACAAAACATGCGTTTCGTGCAAGTAATCGCCGCTTTTGCTCAGTTTTGGCTCAAAACATGCGTTTCGTGCACAGAATCGCCGCTTTTGCTCAGTTCCGGCACAAAACGTGCGTTTCGTGCAAAGAATCGCCTCTTTTGCTCAATTTTGGCTCAAAACGTGCGTTTCGTGCACAGAATCGCCGCTATTGCTCAGTTTTGGCTCAAAACGTGCGATTCGTGCACAGAATCGCCGCTTTTGCTCAGTTCCGGCACAAAACGTGCGTTTCGTGCAAAGAATCGCCTCTTTTGCTCAATTTTGGCTCAAAACGTGCGTTTCGTGCACAGAATCGCCGCTATTGCTCAGTTTTGGCTCAAAACGTGCGATTCGTGCACAGAATCTCCGCATTTGCTCAGTTTTGTCACAAAAAGTGCCTTTCGTGCACAGAATCGCCGCTTTTGGTCAGTTCCGGCACAAAACGTGCGTTTCGTGCAAAGAATCGCCGCTTTTGCTCAGTTTTGGCTCAAAACGTGCGTTTTGTGCACAGAATCACCGCTTTTGCTCAGTTTTGGTACAAAACGTGCATTTCGTGCTCAGAATCGCCGCTGTTGCTTGTTATTGGCACAAAACGCGCGTTTCGTGCACAGAATCGCCGCTGTTGCTCAGTTTTGGGGCAAAACGTGCGATTCGTTCACAGAATCGCCGCATTTGCTCAGTTTTGGCACAAAACGTGCCTTTCGTGCTCAGAATCACCGCTTTTGCTCATTATTGTCACAAACCGTGCGTTTCGTGCACAGAATCGCCGCTTCTGGTCGGTTTGCCACAAAACGTTCGTTTCAAGTACACAATCGCTCCTTTTTCTCAGTTTTGGCACAAAACGTGCGCTTTACGCACCGAATCGCTCCTTTTGTCAAAAAACATGCGTTTCGTGCACAGAAACGCCGCTTTTGCTCAGTTCCGGCACAAAACGTGCGTTTCGTGCAAAGAATCGCCGCTTTTGCTCAGTTTTGTCTCAAAACGTGCGTTTTGTGCACAGAATCACCGCTATTGCTCAGTTTTGGCCCAAAACGTGCATTTCGTGCACAGAATCGCCGCTTTTGCTCAGTTATGGCACAAAACGTGCGTTTCGTGCACAGAATCGCCGCTTTTGCTCAGTTTTGGCGCAAAACGTGCGTTTCGTGCACAGAATCGCCGCTTTTGCTCACTTTTGGCTCAAAACGTGCGTTTCGTGCACAGAATCGCCGCTATTGCTCAGTTTTGGCACAAAACGTGCATTTCGTGCAAAGAATCGCCGCTTTTGCTCAGTTTTGGCTCAAAACGTGCGTTTTGTGCACAGAATCACCGCTTTTGCTCATTATTCTCGCAAAACGTGCGTTTCGGGCTCAGAATCGCCGCTTCTGGTCAGTTTGCCACAAAACGTTCGTTTCGAGTACACAATCGCTCCTTTTTCTCTGTTTTGGCAAAAAACGTGCGCTTTACTCACCGAATCGCTCCTTTTGTCAAAAAACATGCGTTTCGTGCACAGAAACGCCGCTTTTGCTCAGTTCCGGCACAAAACTTGCGTTTCGTGCAAAGAATCGCCGCTTTTGCTCAGTTTTGGCCCAAAACGTGCATTTCGTGCACAGAATCGCCGCTTTTGCTCAGTTTTGGCACAAAACGTGCGATTCGTTCACAGAATCGCCGCATTTGCTCAGTTTTGGCACAAAACGTGAATTTCGTGCTCAGAATCACCGCTTTTGCTCATTATTGTCACAAAACGTGCGTTTCGTGCACAGAATCGCCGCTTCTGGTCAGTTTGCCACAAAACGTTCGTTTCGAGTACACAATCGCTCCTTTTTCTCAGTTTTGGCACAAAACGTGCGCTTTACGCACCGAATCGCTCCTTTTGTTAAAAAACATGCGTTTCGTGCGCAGAAACGCCGCTTTTGCTCAGTTCCGGCACAAAACGTGCGTTTCGTGCAAAGAATCGCCGCTTTTGCTCAGTTTTGGCTCAAAACGTGCGTTTCGTGCACAGAATCGCCGCTTTTGCTCAGTGTTGGCACAAAACGTGCGATTCGTTCACAGAATCGCCGCATTTGGTCAGATTTGGCACAAAACGTGCCTTTCGTGCTCAGAATCACAGCTTTTGCTCATTATTGTCACAAAACGTGCGTTTCGTGCAAAGAATCGCCGCTTTTGCTCAGTTTTGGCTCAAAACGTGCGTTTCGTGCACAGAATCGCCGCTATTGCTCAGTTTTGGTACAAAACGTGCATTTCGTGTTCAGAATCGCCGCTGTTGCTTGTCATTGGCACAAAACGCGCGTTTCGTGCACAGAATCGCCGCTGTTGCTCAGTTTTGGGGCAAAACGTGCGATTCGTTCACAGAATCGCCGCATTTGCTCAGTTTTGGCGCAAAACGTGCCTTTCGTGCTCAGAATCACCGCTTTTGCTCATTATTGTCACAAAACGTGCGTTTCGTGCACAGAATCGCCGCTTTTGCTCAGTTCCGGCACAAAACGTGCGTTTCGTGCAAAGAATCGCCGCTTTTGCTCAATTTTGGCTCAAAACGTGCGTTTCGTGCACAGAATCGCCGCTATTGCTCAGTTTTGGCACAAAACGTGCATTTCGTGCACAGAACCGCCGCTTTTGCTCAGTTTTGGCGCAAAACGTGCGTTTCGTGCACAGAATCGCCGCTTTTGCTCAGTTTTGGCACAAAACGTGCGATTCGTTCACAGAATCGCCGCATTTGCTCAGTTTTGGCACAAAACGTGCCTTTCCTGCTCAGAATCACCGCTTTTGCTCATTATTGTCACAAAACGTGCGTTTCGTGCACAGAATCGCCGCTTCTGGTCAGTTTGCCACAAAACGTTCGTTTCGAGTACACAATCGCTCCTTTTTCTCTGTTTTGGCACAAAACGTGCGCTTTACGCACCGAATCGATCCTTTTGTCAAAAAACATGCGTTTCGTGCACAGAATCGCCACTTTTGCTCAGTTTGGCACAAAACGTGCGTTTCGTGCACAGAATCGCCGCATTTGCTCAATTTTGGCACAAAACATGCGTTTCGTGCACAGAATCGCCGCTTTAGCTCAGTTTTGGCTCAAAACGTGCGTTTCGTACACAGAATCGCCGCTATCGCTCAGTTTTGGCACAAAACGTGCGTTCCGCGCATAGAATCGCCGCTTTTGCTCAGTTTTGGCACAAAATGTGCGTTTCGTGCACAGAATCGCCACTTTTGCTCAGTTTTGGCACTAAAGGTTCGTTTCGTGCACAGAATCGCCGCTTTTGGTCAGTTTTGGTTCAAAACGTGTGTTTCGTGCACAGAATCGCCGCTTTAGCTCAGTTTTGGCACAAAGTGTGCGTTTCGTGCACAGAATCGCCACTTCTGCTCAGTTTGCCACAAAACATTCGTATCGAGTACACTATAGCTCCTTTTGCTCAGTTTTGGCACAAAACGTGCGCTTTACGCACCGAATCGCTCCTTTTGTCAAAAAACATGCGTTTCGTGCACAGAATCGCCGCTTTTGCTCAGTTCCGGCACAAAACGTGCGTTTCGTGCAAAGAATCGCCGCTTTTGCTCATTATTGTCACAAAGCGTGCGTTTCGTGCACAGGATCGCCGCTTCTGGTCGGTTTGCCACAAAACGTTCGTTTCGAGTACACAATCGCTCCTTTTTCTCTGTTTTGGCACAAAACGTGCGCTTTACGCACCGAATCGCTCCTTTTGTCAAAAAACATGCGTTTCGTGCACAGAAACGCCGCTTTTGCTCAGTTCCGGCACAAAACGTGCGTTTCGTGCAAAGAATCGCCGCTTTTGCTCAGTTTTGGATCAAACGTGCGTTTTGTGCACAGAATCGCCGCTATTGCTCAGTTTTGGCACAAAACGTGCATTTCGTGCACAGAATCGCCGCTTTTGCTCAGTTTTGTCAAAAAACATGCGTTTCGTGCACAGAAACGCCGCTTTTGCTCAGTTCCGGCACAAAACGTGCGTTTCGTGCAAAGAATCGCCGCTTTTGCTCAGTTTTGGCTCAAAACGTGCGTTTCGTGCACAGAATCGCCGCTATTGCTCAGTTTTGGCACAAAACGTGCATTTCGTGCACAGAATCGACGCTTTTGCTCAGTTTTGGCGCAAAACGTGCGTTTCGTGCACAGAATCGTCGCTTTTGCTCAGTTTTGGCACAAAACGTGCGATTCGTTCACAGAATTGCCGCATTTGCTCATTATTGTCACAAAACGTGCGTTTCGTGCACAGAATCGCCGCTTCTGGTCAATTTGCCACAAAACGTTCGTTTCGAGTACACAATCGCTCCTTTTTCTCAGTTTTGGCACAAAACGTGCGCTTTACTCACCGAATCGCTCCTTTTGTCAAAAAACATGCGTTTCGTGCACAGGAACGCCGCTTTTGCTCAGTTCCGGCACAAAACGTGCGTTTCGTGCAAAGAGTCGCCGCTTTTGCTCAGTTTTGACTCAAAACGTGCGTTTCGTGCACAGAATCGCCGCTTGTGCTCAGTTTTGGCGCAAAACGTGCGTTTCGTGCACAGAATCGCCGCTTTTGCTCAGTTTTGGCACAAAACGTGCGATTCGTTCACAGAATCGCCGCATTTGCTGAGTTTTGGCACAAAACGTGCCTTTCGTGCTCAGAATCAACGCTTTTGCTCATTATTGTCACAAAACGTGCGTTTCGTGCACAGAATCGCCGCTTCTGGTCAGTTTGCCACAAAACGTTCGTTTCGAGTACACAATCGCTCCTTTTTCTCAGTATTGGCACAAAACGTGCGCTTTACTCACCGAATCGCTCCTTTTGTTAAAAAACATGCGTTTCGTGCGCAGAAACGCCGCTTTTGCTCAGTTCCGGCACAAAACTTGCGTTTCGTGCAAAGAATCGCCGCTTTTGCTCAGTTTTGGCTCAAAACGTGCGTTTCGTGCACAGAATCGCCGCTTTTGCTCAGTTTTGGCACAAAACGTGCGATTCGTTCACAGAATAGCCGCATTTGGTCAGTTTTGGCACAAAACGTGCCTTTCGTGCTCACAATCACAGCTTTTGCTCATTATTGTCACAAAACGTGCGTTTCGTGCAAAGAATCGCCGCTTTTGCTCAGTTTTGGCTCAAAACGTGCGTTTCGTGCACAGAATCGCCGCTATTGCTCAGTTTTGGCACAAAACGTGCGATTCGTTCACAGAATCGCCGCATTTGCTCAGTTTTGGCACAAAACGTGCCTTTCGTGCTCAGAATCACCGCTTTTGCTCATTATTGTCACAAAACGTGCGTTTCGTGCACAGAATCGCCGCTTCTGGTCAGTTTGATACAAAACGTTCATTTCGAGTACACAATCGCTCCTTTTTCTCTGTTTTGGCACAAAACGTGCGCTTTACGCACCGAATCGCTCCTTTTGTCAAAAAACATGCGTTTCGTGCACAGAAACGCCGCTTTTGCTCAGTTCCGGCACAAAACGTGCATTTCGTGCAAAGAATCGCCGCTTTTGCTCAGTTTTGAATCAAACGTGCGTCTTGTGCACAGAATCGCCGCTATTGCTCAGTTTTGGCACAAAACGTGCATTTCGTGCACAGAATCGCCGCTTTTGCTCAGTTTTGGCACAAAATGTGCGTTTCGTGCACAGAGTCGCCGCTTTTGCTCAGTTTTCGGACAAAACGTGCGTTTCGTGCACAGAATCGCCGCTTCTGGTCGGTTTGCCACAAAACGTTCGTTTCGAGTACACAATCGCTCCTTTTTCTCTGTTTTGGCAAAAAACGTGCGCTTTACTCACCGAATCGCTCCTTTTGTCAAAAAACATGCGTTTCGTGCACAGAAACGCCGCCTTTGCTCAGTTCCGGCACAGAACGTGCGTTTCGTGCACAGAATCGCCGCTTTTGCTCAGTTTTGGCTCAAAACGTGCGTTTCGTGCACAGAATCGCCGCTTTTGCTCAGTTTTGGCACAAAACGTGCGATTCGTTCACAGAATCGCCGCATTTGCTCAGTTTTGGCACAAAACGTGCCTTTCGTGCTCAGAATCACCGCTTTTGCTCATTATTGTCACAAAGCGTGCATTTCGTGCACAGGATCGCCGCTTCTGGTCGGTTTGCCACAAAACGTTCGTTTCGAGTACACAATCGCTCCTTTTTCTCTGTTTTGGCACAAAACGTGCGCTTTACGCACCGAATCGCTCCTTTTGTCAAAAAACATGCGTTTCGTGCACAGAAACGCCGCTTTTGCTCAGTTCCGGCACAAAACGTGCGTTTCGTGCAAACAATCTCCGCTTTTGCTCAGTTTTGTCTCAAAACGTGCGTTTCGTGCACAGAATCGCCGCTTTTGCTCAGTTCCGGCACAAAACGTGCGTTTCGTGCAAAGAATCGCCGCTTTTGCTCAGTTTTGGCTCAAAACGTGCGTTTTGTGCACAGAATCACCGCTTTTGCTCATTATTGTCACAAAACGTGCGTTTCGTGCTCAGAATCGCCGCTTCTGGTCAGTTTGCCACAAAACGTTCGTTTCGAGTACACAATCGCTCCTTTTTCTCTGTTTTGGCAAAAAACGTGCGCTTTACGCACCGATTCGCTCCTTTTGTCAAAAAACATGCGTTTCGTGCACAGAAATGCCGCCTTTGCTCAGTTCCGGCACAGAACGTGCGTTTCGTGCAAAGAATCGCCGCTTTTGCTCAGTTTTGGCTCAAAACGTGCGTTTCGTGCACAGAATCGCCGCTATTGCTCAGTTTTGGTACAAAACGTGCATTTCGTGCTCAGAATCGCCGCTGTTGCTTGTTATTGGCACAAAACGCGCGTTTCGTGCACAGAATCGCCGCTGTTGCTCAGTTTTGGCACAAAACGTGCGATTCGTTCACAGAATCGCCGCATTTGCTCATTATTGTCACAAAACGTGCGTTTCGTGCACAGAATCGCCGCTTCTGGTCAGTTTGCCACAAAACGTTCGTTTCGAGTACACAATCGCTCCTTTTTCTCTGTTTTGGCACAAAACGTGCGCTTTACGCACCGAATCGCTCCTTTTGTCAAAAAACATGCGTTTCGTGCACAGAAACGCCGCTTTTGCTCAGTTCCGGCACAAAACGTGCGTTTCGTGCAAAGAATCGCCCCTTTTGCTCAGTTTTGAATCAAACGTGCGTCTTGTGCACAGAATCGCCGCTATTGCTCAGTTTTGGCACAAAACGTGCATTTCGTGCACAGAATCGCCGCTTTTGCTCAGTTCCGGCACAAAACGTGCGTTTCGTGCAAAGAATCGCCGCTTTTGCTCAGTTTTGGCTCAAAACGTGCGTTTTGTGCACAGAATCACCGCTTTTGCTCATTATTGTCACAAAACGTGCGTTTCGTGCTCAGAATCGCCGCTTCTGGTCAGTTTGCCACAAAACGTTCGTTTCGAGTACACAATCGCTCCTTTTTCTCTGTTTTGGCAAAAAACGTGCGCTTTACGCACCGATTCGCTCCTTTTGTCAAAAAACATGCGTTTCGTGCACAGAAATGCCGCCTTTGCTCAGTTCCGGCACAGAACGTGCGTTTCGTGCAAAGAATCGCCGCTTTTGCTCAGTTTTGGCTCAAAACGTGCGTTTCGTGCACAGAATCGCCGCTATTGCTCAGTTTTGGTACAAAACGTGCATTTCGTGCTCAGAATCGCCGCTGTTGCTTGTTATTGGCACAAAACGCGCGTTTCGTGCACAGAATCGCCGCTGTTGCTCAGTTTTGGGGCAAAACGTGCGATTCGTTCACAGAATCGCCGCTATTGCTCAGCTTTGGCACAAAACGTGCATTTCGTGCAAAGAATCGCCGCTTTTGCTCAGTTTTGGCGCAAAACGTGCGTTTCGTGCACAGAATCGCCGCTTTTGCTCAGTTTTGGCACAAAACGTGCGATTCGTTCACAGAATCGCCGCATTTGCTCATTATTGTCACAAAACGTGCGTTTCGTGCACAGAATCGCCGCTTCTGGTCAGTTTGCCACAAAACGTTCGTTTCGAGTACACAATCGCTCCTTTTTCTCTGTTTTGGCACAAAACGTGCGCTTTACGCACCGAATCGCTCCTTTTGTCAAAAAACATGCGTTTCGTGCACAGAAACGCCGCTTTTGCTCAGTTCCGGCACAAAACGTGCGTTTCGTGCAAAGAATCGCCGCTTTTGCTCAGTTTTGAATCAAACGTGCGTCTTGTGCACAGAATCGCCGCTATTGCTCAGTTTTGGCACAAAACGTGCATTTCGTGCACAGAATCGCCGCTTTTGCTCAGTTTTGGCACAAAATGAGCGTTTCGTGCACAGAGTCGCCGCTTTTGCTCAGTTTTCGGACAAAACGTGCGTTTCGTGCACAGAATCGCCGCTTCTGGTCGGTTTGCCACAAAACGTTCGGTTCGAGTACACAATCGCTCCTTTTTCTCTGTTTTAGCACAAAACGTGCGCTTTACGCACCGAATCGCACCTTTTGTCAAAAAACATGCGTTTCGTGCACAGAAACGCCGCTTTTGCTCAGTTCCGGCACAAAACGTGCGTTTCGTGCAAAGTATCGCCGCTTTTGCTCAGTTTTGGCTCAAAACGTGCGTTTCGTGCACAGAATCGCCGCTTTTGCTCAGTTCCGGCACAAAACGTGCGTTTCGTACAAAGAATCGCCGCTTTTGCTCAGTTTTGGCTCAAAACGTGCGTTTCGTGCACAGAATCGCCGCTATTGCTCAGTTTTGGCACAAAACGAGCATTTCGTGTACAGAACCGCCGCTTTTGCTCAGTTTTGGCGCAAAACGTGCGTTTCGTGCACAGAGTCGCCGCTTTTGCTCAGTTTTCGGACAAAACGTGCGTTTCGTGCACAGAATCGCCGCTTCTGGTCGGTTTGCCACAAAACGTTCGTTTCGAGTACACAATCGCTCCTTTTTCTCTGTTTCGGCACAAAACGTGCGCTTTACGCACCGAATCGCTCCTTTTGTCAAAAAACATGCGTTTCGTGCACAGAAACGCCGCTTTTGCTCAGTTCCGGCACAAAACGTGCGTTTCGTGCAAAGAATCGCCGCTTTTGCTCAGTTTTGGGGCAAAACGTGCGATTCGTTCACAGAATCGCCGCTATTGCTCAGCTTTGGCACAAAACGTGCATTTCGTGCAAAGAATCGCCGCTTTTGCTCAGTTTTGGCGCAAAACGTGCGTTTCGTGCACAGAATCGCCGCTTTTGCTCAGTTTTGGCACAAAACGTGCGATTCGTTCACAGAATCGCCGCATTTGCTCATTATTGTCACAAAACGTGCGTTTCGTGCACAGAATCGCCGCTTCTGGTCAGTTTGCCACAAAACGTTCGTTTCGAGTACACAATCGCTCCTTTTTCTCTGTTTTGGCACAAAACGTGCGCTTTACGCACCGAATCGCTCCTTTTGTCAAAAAACATGCGTTTCGTGCACAGAAACGCCGCTTTTGCTCAGTTCCGGCACAAAACGTGCGTTTCGTGCAAAGAATCGCCGCTTTTGCTCAGTTTTGAATCAAACGTGCGTCTTGTGCACAGAATCGCCGCTATTGCTCAGTTTTGGCACAAAACGTGCATTTCGTGCACAGAATCGCCGCTTTTGCTCAGTTTTGGCACAAAATGAGCGTTTCGTGCACAGAGTCGCCGCTTTTGCTCAGTTTTCGGACAAAACGTGCGTTTCGTGCACAGAATCGCCGCTTCTGGTCGGTTTGCCACAAAACGTTCGTTTCGAGAACACAATCGCTCCTTTTTCTCTGTTTTGGCAAAAAACGTGCGCTTTACGCACCGAATTGCTCCTTTTGTCAAAAAACATGCGTTTCGTGCACAGAAACGCCGCCTTTGCTCAGTTCCGGCACAGAACGTGCGTTTCGTGCACAGAATCGCCGCTTTTGCTCAGTTTTGGCTCAAAACGTGCGTTTCGTGCACAGAATCGCCGCTTTTGCTCAGTTTTGGCACAAAACGTGCGATTCGTTCACAGAATCGCCGCATTTGCTCAGTTTTGGCACAAAACGTGCCTTTCGTGCTCAGAATCACCGCTTTTGCTCATTATTGTCACAAAGCGTGCGTTTCGTGCACAGGATCGCCGCTTCTGGTCGGTTTGCCACAAAACGTTCGTTTCGAGTACACAATCGCTCCTTTTTCTCTGTTTTGGCACTAAACGTGCGCTTTACGCACCGAATCGCTCCTTTTGTCAAAAAACATGCGTTTCGTGCACAGAAACGCCGCTTTTGCTCAGTTCCGGCACAAAACGTGCGTTTCGTGCAAAGAATCGCCGCTTTTGCTCAGTTTTGAATCAAACGTGCGTCTTGTGCACAGAATCGCCGCTATTGCTCAGTTTTGGCACAAAACGTGCATTTCGTGCACAGAATCGCCGCTTTTGCTCAGTTTTGGCACAAAATGAGCGTTTCGTGCACAGAGTCGCCGCTTTTGCTCAGTTTTCGGACAAAACGTGCGTTTCGTGCACAGAATCGCCGCTTCTGGTCGGTTTGCCACAAAACGTTCGGTTCGAGTACACAATCGCTCCTTTTTCTCTGTTTTAGCACAAAACGTGCGCTTTACGCACCGAATCGCACCTTTTGTCAAAAAACATGCGTTTCGTGCACAGAAACGCCGCTTTTGCTCAGTTCCGGCACAAAACGTGCGTTTCGTGCAAAGTATCGCCGCTTTTGCTCAGTTTTGGCTCAAAACGTGCGTTTCGTGCACAGAATCGCCGCTTTTGCTCAGTTCCGGCACAAAACGTGCGTTTCGTACAAAGAATCGCCGCTTTTGCTCAGTTTTGGCTCAAAACGTGCGTTTCGTGCACAGAATCGCCGCTATTGCTCAGTTTTGGCACAAAACGAGCATTTCGTGTACAGAACCGCCGCTTTTGCTCAGTTTTGGCGCAAAACGTGCGTTTCGTGCACAGAGTCGCCGCTTTTGCTCAGTTTTCGGACAAAACGTGCGTTTCGTGCACAGAATCGCCGCTTCTGGTCGGTTTGCCACAAAACGTTCGTTTCGAGTACACAATCGCTCCTTTTTCTCTGTTTCGGCACAAAACGTGCGCTTTACGCACCGAATCGCTCCTTTTGTCAAAAAACATGCGTTTCGTGCACAGAAACGCCGCTTTTGCTCAGTTCCGGCACAAAACGTGCGTTTCGTGCAAAGAATCGCCGCTTTTGCTCAGTTTTGGGGCAAAACGTGCGATTCGTTCACAGAATCGCCGCTATTGCTCAGCTTTGGCACAAAACGTGCATTTCGTGCAAAGAATCGCCGCTTTTGCTCCGTTTTGGCGCAAAACGTGCGTTTCGTGCACAGAATCGCCGCTTTTGCTCAGTTTTGGCACAAAACGTGCGATTCGTTCACAGAATCGCCGCATTTGCTCATTATTGTCACAAAACGTGCGTTTCGTGCACAGAATCGCCGCTTCTGGTCAGTTTGCCACAAAACGTTCGTTTCGAGTACACAATCGCTCCTTTTTCTCTGTTTTGGCACAAAACGTGCGCTTTACGCACCGAATCGCTCCTTTTGTCAAAAAACATGCGTTTCGTGCACAGAAACGCCGCTTTTGCTCAGTTCCGGCACAAAACGTGCGTTTCGTGCAAAGAATCGCCGCTTTTGCTCAGTTTTGAATCAAACGTGCGTCTTGTGCACAGAATCGCCGCTATTGCTCAGTTTTGGCACAAAACGTGCATTTCGTGCACAGAATCGCCGCTTTTGCTCAGTTTTGGCACAAAATGAGCGTTTCGTGCACAGAGTCGCCGCTTTTGCTCAGTTTTCGGACAAAACGTGCGTTTCGTGCACAGAATCGCCGCTTCTGGTCGGTTTGCCACAAAACGTTCGTTTCGAGAACACAATCGCTCCTTTTTCTCTGTTTTGGCAAAAAACGTGCGCTTTACGCACCGAATTGCTCCTTTTGTCAAAAAACATGCGTTTCGTGCACAGAAACGCCGCCTTTGCTCAGTTCCGGCACAGAACGTGCGTTTCGTGCACAGAATCGCCGCTTTTGCTCAGTTTTGGCTCAAAACGTGCGTTTCGTGCACAGAATCGCCGCTTTTGCTCAGTTTTGGCACAAAACGTGCGATTCGTTCACAGAATCGCCGCATTTGCTCAGTTTTGGCACAAAACGTGCCTTTCGTGCTCAGAATCACCGCTTTTGCTCATTATTGTCACAAAGCGTGCGTTTCGTGCACAGGATCGCCGCTTCTGGTCGGTTTGCCACAAAACGTTCGTTTCGAGTACACAATCGCTCCTTTTTCTCTGTTTTGGCACTAAACGTGCGCTTTACGCACCGAATCGCTCCTTTTGTCAAAAAACATGCGTTTCGTGCACAGAAACGCCGCTTTTGCTCAGTTCCGGCACAAAACGTGCGTTTCGTGCAAAGAATCGCCGCTTTTGCTCAGTTTTGAATCAAACGTGCGTCTTGTGCACAGAATCGCCGCTATTGCTCAGTTTTGGCACAAAACGTGCATTTCGTGCACAGAATCGCCGCTTTTGCTCAGTTTTGGCACAAAATGTGCGTTTCGTGCACAGAGTCGCCGCTTTTGCTCAGTTTTCGGACAAAACGTGCGTTTCGTGCACAGAATCGCCGCTTCTGGTCGGTTTGCCACAAAACGTTCGTTTCGAGTACACAATCGCTCCTTTTTCTCTGTTTTGGCACAAAACGTGCGCTTTACGCACCGAATCGCTCCTTTTGTCAAAAAACATGCGTTTCGTGCACAGAAACGCCGCTTTTGCTCAGTTCCGGCACAAAACGTGCGTTTCGTGCAAAGAATCGCCGCTTTTGCTCAGTTTTGTCTCAAAACGTGCGTTTTGTGCACAGAATCACCGCTATTGCTCAGTTTTGGCCCAAAACGTGCAGTTCGTGCACAGAATCGCCGCTTTTGCTCAGTTTTGGCACAAAATGTGCGTTTCGTGCACAGAATCGCCGCTTTTGCTCAGTTTTGGCGCAAAACGTACGTTTCGTGCACAGAATCGCCGCTTTTGCTCAGTTTTGGCACAAAACGTGCGATTCGTTCACAGAATCGCCGCATTTGCTCAGTTTTGGCACAAAACGTGCCTTTCGTGCTCAGAATCACCGCTTTTGCTCATTATTGTCACAAAACGTGCGTTTCGTGCACAGAATCGCCGCTTCTGGTCAGTTTGCCACAAAACGTTCGTTTCGAGTACACAATCGCTCCTTTTTCTCAGTTTTGGCACAAAACGTGCGCTTTACGCACCGAATCGCTCCTTTTGTCAAAAAACATGCGTTTCGTGCACAGAAACGCCGCTTTTGCTCAGTTCCGGCACAAAACGTGCGTTTCGTGCAAACAATCTCCGCTTTTGCTCAGTTTTGTCTCAAAACGTGCGTTTCGTGCACAGAATCGCCGCTTTTGCTCAGTTCCGGCACAAAACGTGCGTTTCGTACAAAGAATCGCCGCTTTTGCTCAGTTTTGGCTCAAAACGTGCGTTTCGTGCACAGAATCGCCGCTATTGCTCAGTTTTGGCACAAAACGAGCATTTCGTGTACAGAACCGCCGCTTTTGCTCAGTTTTGGCGCAAAACGTGCGTTTCGTGCACAGAGTCGCCGCTTTTGCTCAGTTTTCGGACAAAACGTGCGTTTCGTGCACAGAATCGCCGCTTCTGGTCGGTTTGCCACAAAACGTTCGTTTCGAGTACACAATCGCTCCTTTTTCTCTGTTTCGGCACAAAACGTGCGCTTTACGCACCGAATCGCTCCTTTTGTCAAAAAACATGCGTTTCGTGCACAGAAACGCCGCTTTTGCTCAGTTCCGGCACAAAACGTGCGTTTCGTGCAAAGAATCGCCGCTTTTGCTCAGTTTTGGGGCAAAACGTGCGATTCGTTCACAGAATCGCCGCTATTGCTCAGCTTTGGCACAAAACGTGCATTTCGTGCAAAGAATCGCCGCTTTTGCTCAGTTTTGGCGCAAAACGTGCGTTTCGTGCACAGAATCGCCGCTTTTGCTCAGTTTTGGCACAAAACGTGCGATTCGTTCACAGAATCGCCGCATTTGCTCATTATTGTCACAAAACGTGCGTTTCGTGCACAGAATCGCCGCTTCTGGTCAGTTTGCCACAAAACGTTCGTTTCGAGTACACAATCGCTCCTTTTTCTCTGTTTTGGCACAAAACGTGCGCTTTACGCCCCGAATCGCTCCTTTTGTCAAAAAACATGCGTTTCGTGCACAGAAACGCCGCTTTTGCTCAGTTCCGGCACAAAACGTGCGTTTCGTGCAAAGAATCGCCGCTTTTGCTCAGTTTTGAATCAAACGTGCGTCTTGTGCACAGAATCGCCGCTATTGCTCAGTTTTGGCACAAAACGTGCATTTCGTGCACAGAATCGCCGCTTTTGCTCAGTTTTGGCACAAAATGAGCGTTTCGTGCACAGAGTCGCCGCTTTTGCTCAGTTTTCGGACAAAACGTGCGTTTCGTGCACAGAATCGCCGCTTCTGGTCGGTTTGCCACAAAACGTTCGTTTCGAGAACACAATCGCTCCTTTTTCTCTGTTTTGGCAAAAAACGTGCGCTTTACGCACCGAATTGCTCCTTTTGTCAAAAAACATGCGTTTCGTGCACAGAAACGCCGCCTTTGCTCAGTTCCGGCACAGAACGTGCGTTTCGTGCACAGAATCGCCGCTTTTGCTCAGTTTTGGCTCAAAACGTGCGTTTCGTGCACAGAATCGCCGCTTTTGCTCAGTTTTGGCACAAAACGTGCGATTCGTTCACAGAATCGCCGCATTTGCTCAGTTTTGGCACAAAACGTGCCTTTCGTGCTCAGAATCACCGCTTTTGCTCATTATTGTCACAAAGCGTGCGTTTCGTGCACAGGATCGCCGCTTCTGGTCGGTTTGCCACAAAACGTTCGTTTCGAGTACACAATCGCTCCTTTTTCTCTGTTTTGGCACTAAACGTGCGCTTTACGCACCGAATCGCTCCTTCTGTCAAAAAACATGCGTTTCGTGCACAGAAACGCCGCTTTTGCTCAGTTCCGGCACAAAACGTGCGTTTCGTGCAAAGAATCGCCGCTTTTGCTCAGTTTTGGATCAAACGTGCGTTTTGTGCACAGAATCGCCGCTTTTGCTCAGTATTGGCACAAAATGTGCGTTTCGTGCACAGAGTCGCCGCTTTTGCTCAGTTTTCGGACAAAACGTGCGTTTCGTGCACAGAATCGCCGCTTCTGGTCGGTTTGCCACAAAACGTTCGTTTCGAGTACACAATCGCTCCTTTTTCTCTGTTTTGGCACAAAACGTGCGCTTTACGCACCGAATCGCTCCTTTTGTCAAAAAACATGCGTTTCGTGCACAGAAACGCCGCCTTTGCTCAGTTCCGGCACAGAACGTGCGTTTCGTGCACAGAATCGCCGCTTTTGCTCAGTTTTGGCCCAAAACGTGCGTTTCGTGCACAGAATCGCCGCTTTTGCTCAGTTTTGGCACAAAACGTGCGATTCGTTCACAGAATCGCCGCATTTGCTCAGTTTTGGCACAAAACGTGCCTTTCGTGCTCAGAATCACCGCTTTTGCTCATTATTGTCACAAAGCGTGCGTTTCGTGCACAGGATCGCCGCTTCTGGTCGGTTTGCCACAAAACGTTCGTTTCGAGTACACAATCGCTTCTTTTTCTCTGTTTTGGCACAAAACGTGCGCTTTACGCACCGAATCGCTCCTTTTGTCAAAAAACATGCGTTTCGTGCACAGAAACGCCGCTTTTGCTCAGTTCCGGCACAAAACGTGCGTTTCGTGCAAAGAATCGCCGCTTTTGCTCAGTTTTGGATCAAACGTGCGTTTTGTGCACAGAATCGCCGCTTTTGCTCAGTATTGGCACAAAATGTGCGTTTCGTGCACAGAGTCGCCGCTTTTGCTCAGTTTTCGGACAAAACGTGCGTTTCGTGCACAGAATCGCCGCTTCTGGTCGGTTTGCCACAAAACGTTCGTTTCGAGTACACAATCGCTCCTTTTTCTCTGTTTTGGCACAAAACGTGCGCTTTACGCACCGAATCGCTCCTTTTGTCAAAAAACATGCGTTTCGTGCACAGAAACGCCGCTTTTGCTCAGTTCCGGCACAAAACGTGCGTTTCGTGCAAAGAATCGCCGCTTTTGCTCAGTTTTGTCTCAAAACGTGCGTTTTGTGCACAGAATCACCGCTATTGCTCAGTTTTGGCCCAAAACGTGCAGTTCGTGCACAGAATCGCCGCTTTTGCTCAGTTTTGGCACAAAATGTGCGTTTCGTGCACAGAATCGCCGCTTTTGCTCAGTTTTGGCGCAAAACGTGCGTTTCGTGCACAGAATCGCCGCTTTTGCTCAGTTTTGGCACAAAACGTGCGATTCGTTCACAGAATCGCCGCATTTGCTCAGTTTTGGCACAAAACGTGCGTTTCGGGCACAGAATCGCCGCTTTTGCTCAGTTTTTTCACAAAACGTGCGATTCGTTCACAGAATCGCCGCATTTGCTCAGTTTTGGCACAAAACGTGCCTTTCGTGCTCAGAATCACCGCTTTTGCTCATTATTGTCACAAAACGTGCGTTTCGTGCACAGAATCGCCGCTTCTGGTCAGTTTGATACAAAACGTTCGTTTCGAGTACACAATCGCTCCTTTTTCTCTGTTTTGGCACAAAACGTGCGCTTTACGCACCGAATCGCTCCTTTTGTCAAAAAACATGCGTTTCGTGCACAGAAACGCCGCTTTTGCTCAGTTCCGGCACAAAACGTGCGTTTCGTGCAAAGAATCGCCGCTTTTGCTCAGTTTTGAATCAAACGTGCGTCTTGTGCACAGAATCGCCGCTATTGCTCAGTTTTGGCACAAAACGTGCATTTCGTGCACAGAATCGCCGCTTTTGCTCAGTTTTGGCACAAAATGTGCGTTTCGTGCACAGAGTCGCCGCTTTTGCTCAGTTTTCGGACAAAACGTGCGTTTCGTGCACAGAATCGCCGCTTCTGGTCGGTTTGCCACAAAACGTTCGTTTCGAGAACACAATCGCTCCTTTTTCTCTGTTTTGGCAAAAAACGTGCGCTTTACGCACCGAATCGCTCCTTTTGTCAAAAAACATGCGTTTCGTGCACAGAAACGCCGCTTTTGCTCAGTTCCGGCACAAAACGTGCGTTTCGTGCAAAGAATCGCCGCTTTTGCTCAGTTTTGTCTCTAAACGTGCGTTTTGTGCACAGAATCACCGCTATTGCTCAGTTTTGGCCCAAAACGTGCAGTTCGTGCACAGAATCGCCGCTTTTGCTCAGTTTTGGCACAAAATGTGCGTTTCGTGCACAGAATCGCCGCTTTTGCTCAGTTTTGGCGCAAAACGTGCGTTTCGTGCACAGAATCGCCGCTTTTGCTCAGTTTTGGCACAAAACGTGCGATTCGTTCACAGAATCGCCGCATTTGCTCAGTTTTGGCACAAAACGTGCCTTTCGTGCTCAGAATCACCGCTTTTGCTCAGTTTTGGCTCGAAACGTGCGCTTTGTGCACAGAATCACCGCTTTTGCTCAGTTTTGGTACAAAACGTGCATTTCGTGCTCAGAATCGCCGCTGTTGCTTGTTATTGGCACAAAACGCGCGTTTCGTGCACAGAATCGCCGCTGTTGCTCAGTTTTGGGGCAAAACGTGCGATTCGTTCACAGAATCGCCGCATTTGCTCAGTTTTGGCACAAAACGTGCCTTTCGTGCTCAGAATCACCGCTTTTGCTCATTATTGTCACAAACCGTGCGTTTCGTGCACAGAATCGCCGCTTCTGGTCGGTTTGCCACAAAACGTTCGTTTCGAGTACACAATCGCTCCTTTTTCTCAGTTTTGGCACAAAACGTGCGCTTTACGCACCGAATCGCTCCTTTTGTCAAAAAACATGCGTTTCGTGCACAGAAACGCCGCTTTTGCTCAGTTCCGGCACAAAACGTGCGTTTCGTGCAAAGAATCGCCGCTTTTGCTCAGTTTTGTCTCAAAACGTGCGTTTTGTGCACAGAATCACCGCTATTGCTCAGTTTTGGCCCAAAACGTGCAGTTCGTGCACAGAATCGCCGCTTTTGCTCAGTTTTGGCACAAAATGTGCGTTTCGTGCACAGAATCGCCGCTTTTGCACAGTTTTGGCTCAAAACGTGCGTTTCGTGCACAGAATCGCCGCTATTGCTCAGTTTTGGCACAAAACGTGCATTTCGTGCAAAGAATCGCCGCTTTTGCTCAGTTTTGGCACAAAACGTGCATTTCGTGCACAGAACCGCCGCTTTTGCTCAGTTTTGGCGCAAAACGTGCGTTTCGTGCACAGAATCGCCGCTTTTGCTCAGTTGTGGCACAAAACGTGCGATTCGTTCACAGAATCGCCGCATTTGCTCAGTTTTGGCACAAAACGTGCCTTTCCTGCTCAGAATCACCGCTTTTGCTCATTATTGTCACAAAACGTGCGTTTCGTGCACAGAATCGCCGCTTCTGGTCAGTTTGCCACAAAACGTTCGTTTCGAGTACACAATCGCTCCTTTTTCTCAGTTTTGGCACAAAACGTGCGCTTTACGCACCGAATCGCTCCTTTTGTCAAAAAACATGCGTTTCGTGCACAGAAACGCCGCTTTTGCTCAGTTCCGGCACAAAACGTGCGTTTCGTGCAAAGAATCGCCGCTTTTGCTCAGTTTTGGCTCAAAACGTGCGTTTTGTGCACAGAATCGCCGCTATTGCTCAGTTTTGGCACAAAACGTGCATTTCGTGCACAGAATCGCCGCTTTTGCTCAGTTTTGGCACAAAATGTGCGTTTCGTGCACAGAGTTGCCGCTTTTGCTCAGTTTTCGGACAAAACGTGCGTTTCGTGCACAGAATCGTCGCTTCTGGTCGGTTTGCCACAAAACGTTCGTTTCGAGTACACAATCGCTCCTTTTTCTCTGTTTTGGCACAAAACGTGCGCTTTACGCACCGAATCGATCCTTTTGTCAAAAAACATGCGTTTCGTGCACAGAATCGCCACTTTTGCTCAGTTTGGCACAAAACGTGCGTTTCGTGCACAGAATCGCTGCATTTGCTCAATTTTGGCACAAAACATGCGTTTCGTGCACAGAATCGCCGCTTTAGCTCAGTTTTGGCTCAAAACGTGCGTTTCGTACACAGAATCGCCGCTATCGCTCAGTTTTGGCACAAAACGTGCGTTTCGCGCATAGAATCGCCGCTTTTGCTCAGTTTTGGCACAAAATGTGCGTTTCGTGCACAGAATCGCCACTTTTGCTCAGTTTTGGCACTAAAGGTTCGTTTCGTGCACAGAATCGCCGCTTTTGGTCAGTTTTGGTTCAAAACGTGTGTTTCGTGCACAGAATCGCCGCTTTAGCTCAGTTTTGGCACAAAGTGTGCGTTTCGTGCACAGAATCGCCACTTCTGCTCAGTTTGCCACAAAACATTCGTATCGAGTACACTATAGCTCCTTTTGCTCAGTTTTGGCACAAAACGTGCGCTCCACGCACCGAATCGCCCCTTTTGTCAAAAAACATGCGTTTCATGCGCAGAATCGCCGCTTTTGCTCAGTTTTGGCACAAAACGTGCCTTTCGTGCTCAGAATCACCGCTTTTGCTCATTATTGTCACAAAACGTGCGTTTCGTGCACAGAATCGCCGCTTTTGCTCAGTTTTGGCACAAAATGTGCGTTTCGTGCACAGAATCGCCGCTTCTGGTCAGTTTGCCACAAAACGTGCGTTTCGTGCACAGAATCGCCGCTTTTGCTCAGTTTTGGCACAAAACGTGCCTTTCGGGCTCAGAATCACTGCTTTTGCTCATTATTGTCACAAAACGTGCGTTTCGTGCATAGAATCGCCGCTTTTGCTCATTATTGTCACAAAACGTGCGTTTCGTGCACAGAATCACCGTTTTTGCTCAGTTTTGGCACAAAACGTGCGTTTCGTGCACAGAATCGCCGCTTTTGCCCAGTTTTGGCACAAAACCCGCGTTTCGTGCACAGAATCGCCGCTTATGCTCAGTTTTCGCATAAAACTCCCGTCCCGTGCTCAGAATCGCCGCTTTTGCTCAGATTTGGCACAAATCGTGCGTTTCCTGCACAGAATCGCCGCTTTTGCTCAGTTTTGGCACAAAACGTGCGTTTCGTGCACATAATCGCCGCTTTTGCTCAGTTTTCGGACAAAACGTGCGTTTCACGCACCGAATTGCTCCTTCTGGCACAAAACGTGCGTGATGTGCACAGAATCGCCGCTTTTGCCCAGTTTTGGTGCAGAACGTGCGTTTCGTGCACAGAATCGCCGCTCTTGCTCAGTTTTGTAACAAAACGGCCGTTTCGTGAACAGAATCGCCGCTGTTGCTCAGTTTTGGGACAAAATATGCGTTTCACGCACCGAATTGCTCCTTCCGGCTCAAAACGGGCATTTCGTGCACAGAATCGACGCTTTTGCTCAGTTTTGGCACATAACGTGCGTTTCGAGCACAGAATCGCCGCTTTGCTCAGGTTTGGCACAAAACCTGCGTTTCGCGCTCAGAATAGCCGCTTCTGCTCAGTTTTGGGGCAAAACGTGCGTTTCGTGCTCGGAATCGCCACTTTTGCTCAGTTTTGGCACAAAACGTGCGTTTCGTGCACAGAATCGCCGCATTTGCTCAATTTTGGCACAAAACATGCGTTTCGCGCACAGAATCGCCGCTTTAGCTCAGTTTTGGCTCAAAATGTGCGTTTCGTACACAGAATCGCCGCTATTGCTCAGTTTTGGCACAAAACGTGCGTTTCGCGCACAGAATCGCCGCTTCTGGTCAGTTTTCCACAAAACGTGCGTTTCGTGCACAGAATCGCCGCTTTTGCTCAGTTGTTTCACAAAACGTGCGATTCGTGCACAGAATCGCCGCATTTGCTCAGTTTTGGCGCAAAACGTGCGTTTCGTGCACAGAATCGCCGCTTCTGCTCAGTTTGCCACAAAACGTTCGTTTCGAGTACACTATAGCTCCTTTTGCTCAGTTTTGGCACAAAACGTGCGCTCCACGCACCGAATCGCCCCTTTTGTCAAAAAACATGCGTTTCATGCACAGAATCGCCGCTCTTGCTCAGTTTTGTAACCAAACGGCCGTTTCGTGCACAGAATCGCCGCTGTTGCTCAGTTTTGGGACAAAATATGCGTTTCACGCACCGAATTGCTCCTTGTGGCACATAACGTGCGTTTAGTGCACAGAATTGCCGCTTTTGCTCAGATTTTTCACAAATCGTGCGTTTGGTGCACAGAATCGCCGCTTTTGCCCAGTTTTGGTACAAAACGCGCGTTTCGTGCACAGAATCGCCGCTTTGCTCAGGTTTGGCACAAAACATGCGTTTCGTGCTCAGAATCGCCACTTCTGCTCAGTTTTGGGACAAAATATGCGTTTCACGCACCGAATTGCTCCTTCTGGCTCAAAACGGGCATTTCGTGCGAAGAATCGACGCTTTTGCTCAGTTTTGGCACATAACGTGCGTTTCGAGCACAGAATCGCCGCTTTTGCTCAGTTTTGGCACAAAACGTGCGCTTTACTCACCGAATCGCTCCTTTTGTCAAAAATATGCGTTTCGTGCACAGAATCGCCGCTCTTGCTCAGTTTTGTAACAAAACGGCCGTTTCGTGCACAGAATCGCCGCTTTTGCTCAGTTCCGGCACAAAACGTGCGTTTCGTGCAAAGAATCGCCGCTTTTGTTCAGTTTTGGCTCAAAACGTGCGTTTCGTGCACAGAATCGCCGCTATTGCTCAGTTTTGGCACAAAACGTGCATTTCGTGCACAGAATCGACGCTTTTGCTCAGTTTTGGCGCAAAACGTGCGTTTCGTGCACAGAATCGTCGCTTTTGCTCAATTTTGGCACAAAACGTGCGATTCGTTCACAGAATTGCCGCATTTGCTCATTATTGTCACAAAACGTGCGTTTCGTGCACAGAATCGCCGCTTCTGGTCAATTTGCCACAAAACGTGCCTTTCGTGCTCAGAATCGCCGCATTTGCTCAGTTTTAGCACAAAACGTGCCTTTCGTGCTCAGAATCGCCGCTTTTGCTCAGTTTTGGCACAAAATGTGCGTTTCGTGCACAGAATCGCCGCTTCTGGTCAGTTTGCCACAAAACGTGCGTTTCGTGCACAGAATCGCCGCTTTTGCTCAGTTTTGGCACAAAACGTGCGTTTCGTGCTCAGAATCCCCGTTTTCGCTCAGTTTTGACACAAAACGTACGTTTCGGGCTCAGAATCGCCGTTTTTGCTCAGTTCTGGCACAAGGCGTGCGCTTCGTGCACAGAATCGCCGCTTTTGCTTTGTTTTGGCACTAAACGTACGTTTCGTGCACAGAATCGCCGCTTTTGCTCAGTTTTGGCACATAACGTGCGCTTCGTGCTCAGAATCGCCGTTTTTGCACAATTCTGGCACAAAACGTGCGATCCGTGCACAGAATCGCCGCTTTTGCACACTTTTGGCACAAAACGAGCGTTTCGTGCTCAGAAGCGCCGCTTTTGCCAGGTTTTGGCACAGAACGTGCGTTTGAAGAACCAAATTGCTCCTTTTGGCACAAAACGGGCGTTTCGTGCACAGAATCGCCGCTTTTGCTCAATTT
Organism: Stelis phaeoptera; assembly: GCA_943735885.1. Lineage (NCBI taxonomy): Eukaryota > Metazoa > Arthropoda > Insecta > Hymenoptera > Megachilidae > Stelis > Stelis phaeoptera. The sequence goes on from CALSEM010000132.1 coordinate 100,793, forward strand.
TGGCATATAACTTGCGTTTCGCGCTCAGAATCGCCGCTATTACTCATGATGGGCACAAAACGTGCGCTTCGTGCATAGAATCGCCGCTTTTGCTCAGTTTTGGCACAAAACGTGCGTTTCGTGCTCAGAAACGCCGCTTTTGCACAGTTTTGGTACAAAACGTGCGTTTGGTGCACAGAATCGCCGCTTTTGCTTTGTTTTGGTACTAAAGTTGCGTTTCGTGCACAGAATCGCCGCTTTTGCTCAGTTTTGGCGCAAAACGTGCGTTCCAAACACCAAATTGCTCCTTTTGGCACAAAATGGGCGTTTCGTGCACAGAACCGCCACTTTTGCTCAGTTTTGGCACATAACGTGCGTTTCGTGCTCAGAATCGCCGTTTTTGGACAATTCTGGCACAAAACGTGCGATCCGTGCACAGTATCGCCGCTTTTGTTCTGTTTTGGGACAAAACGTGCATGTCACTTACCGAATTAATCCTTCTGGCGCAAAACGTGCGTTTCGTGCACAGAATCGCCGCTTTTGCTCAGTTTTGGCACATAACGTGCGTTTCGTGCTCAGAATCGCCGTTTTTGCACAATTCTGGCACAAAACGTGCGATCCGTGCACAGAATCGCCGCTTTTGTTCAGTTTTGGGACAAAACGTGCATGTCACTTACCGAATTAATCCTTCTGACACAAAACGTGCGTTTCGTGCACAGAATCGCCGCTTTTGCTCAGTTTTGGCACAAAACGTGCGTTTCAAGCACCGAATTGCTCCTTTTGGAACATAACGGGCGTTTCGTGCACAGAATCGTCGCTTGTGCTCAGTTTTGGCACAAAACATGTGTTTCGTGCACAGAATCGCCGCTTTTGCACACTTTTGGCACAAAACGTGCGTTTCGTGCTCAGAAACGCCGCTTTTGCACAGTTTTGGCACAAAACGTGCGTTTGGTGCACAGAATCGCCGCGTTTGCTTAGTTTTGGCGTAAAACGTGGGCTTCGTGCACAGAATCGCCGCTTCTGCTCAGTTTAGGGACAAAACGTGCGTTTCACCTACCGAATTAATCCTTCTGGCACAAAACGTGCGTTTCGTGCACAGAATCGCCGCTTTTACTCAGTATTGGCACGAAACGTGCGGTTCGTGCACAGAACCGCCGCTTTTGCTCAGTTTTGGCACATAACGTGCGTTTCAAGCACCGAATTGCTCCTTTTGGCACAATACGGGCGTTTCGTGCACAGAACCGCCGCTTTTGCTCAGTTTTGGCACATAACGTGCGTTTCGTGCTCAGAATCGCCGTTTTTGGACAATTCTATCACAAAACGTACGTTTCGTGCTCAGAATCGCCGCTTTTGCACACTTTTGGCACAAAACGTGCGTTTCGTGCTCAGAAACGCCGCTTTTGCACAGTTTTGGCACAAAACGTGCGTTTGGTGCACAGAATCGCAGCATTTGCTCAGTTTTGCCACAAAACGTGCGTTTCAAGCACCGAATTGCTCCTTTTGGCACAAAACGGGCGATTCGTGCACAGAATCGCCGCTTTTGCTCAGATTTGGCACAAAACGTGCGTTTCGTGCTCAGAATCGCCGTTTTTGGACAATTCTGGCACAAAACGTGCGTTTCGTGCTCAGAGTCGCCGCTTTTGCACACTTTTGGCACAAAACGTGCGTTTCGTGCTCAGAAACGCCGCTTTTGCACAGTTTTGGCACAAAACGTGCGTTTGGTGCACAGAATCGCAGCATTTGCTCTGTTTTGCCACAAAACGTGCGTTTGAAGCACCGAATTGCTCCTTCTGGCACAAAACGGGCGATTCGTGTTCAGAATCGCCGTTTTTGGACAATTCTGGCACAAAACGTGCGATCCGTGCACAGAATCGCCGCTTTTGTTCAGTTTTGTGACAAAACGTGCGTTTCGTGCTCAGAAACGCCGCTTTTGCACAGTTTTGGCACAAAACGTGCGTTTGGTGCACAGAATCGCAGCATTTGCTCAGTTTTGCCACAAAACGTGCGTTTCAAGCACCGAATTGATCCTTCTGGCGCAAAACGTGCGTTTCGTGCACAGAATCGCCGCTTTTGCTCAGTTTTGGCACATAACGTGCGTTTCGTGCTCAGAATCGCCGTTTTTGGACAATTCTGGCACAAAACGTGCGATCCCTGCACAGAATCGCCGCTTTTGTTCTGTTTTGGGACAAAACGTGCATGTCACTTACCGAATTAATCTCTCGGGCGCAAAACGTGCGTTTCGTGTACAGAATCGCCGCTTTTGCTCAGTTTTGGCACAAAACGTGCGTTTCAAGCACCGAATTGCTCCTTTTGGAACATAACGGGCGTTTCGTGCACAGAATCGTCGCTTGTGCTCAGTTTTGGCACAAAACATGTGTTTCGTGCACAGAATCGCCGCTTTTGCACACTTTTGGCACAAAACGTGCGTTTCGTGCTCAGAAACGCCGCTTTTGCACAGTTTTGGCACAAAACGTGCGTTTGGTGCACAGAATCGCCGCGTTTGCTTAGTTTTGGCGTAAAACGTGGGCTTCGTGCACAGAATCGCCGCTTCTCCTCAGTTTAGGGACAAAACGTGCGTTTCACCTACCGAATTAATCCTTCTGGCACAAAACGTGCGTTTCGTGCACAGAATCGCCGCTTTTACTCAGTATTGGCACGAAACGTGCGGTTCGTGCACAGAACCGCCGCTTTTGCTCAGTTTTGGCACATAACGTGCGTTTCAAGCACCGAATTGCTCCTTTTGGCACAATACGGGCGTTTCGTGCACAGAACCGCCGCTTTTGCTCAGTTTTGGCACATAACGTGCGTTTCGTGCTCAGAATCGCCGTTTTTGGACAATTCTATCACAAAACGTACGTTTCGTGCTCAGAATCGCCGCTTTTGCACACTTTTGGCACAAAACGTGCGTTTCGTGCTCAGAAACGCCGCTTTTGCACAGTTTTGGCACAAAACGTGCGTTTGGTGCACAGAATCGCAGCATTTGCTCAGTTTTGCCACAAAACGTGCGTTTCAAGCACCGAATTGCTCCTTTTGGCACAAAACGTGCGTTTCGTGCACAGAATCGCCGCTTTTGCTCAGTTTTGGCACAAAATGTGCGTTTCGTGCACAGAATCGCCGCTTCTGGTCAGTTTGCCACAAAACGTGCGTTTCGTGCACAGAATCGCCGCTTTTGCTCAGTTTTGGCACAAAACGTGCGTTTCGTGCTCAGAATCCCCGTTTTCGCTCAGTTTTGACACAAAACGTACGTTTCGGGCTCAGAATCGCCGTTTTTGCTCAGTTCTGGCACAAGGCGTGCGCTTCGTGCACAGAATCGCCGCTTTTGCTTTGTTTTGGCACTAAACGTACGTTTCGTGCACAGAATCGCCGCTTTTGCTCAGTTTTGGCACAAAACGTGCGTTTCAAGCACCGAATTGCTCCTTTTGGAACATAACGGGCGTTTCGTGCACAGAATCGTCGCTTGTGCTCAGTTTTGGCACAAAACATGTGTTTCGTGCACAGAATCGCCGCTTTTGCACACTTTTGGCACAAAACGTGCGTTTCGTGCTCAGAAACGCCGCTTTTGCACAGTTTTGGCACAAAACGTGCGTTTGGTGCACAGAATCGCCGCGTTTGCTTAGTTTTGGCGTAAAACGTGGGCTTCGTGCACAGAATCGCCGCTTCTGCTCAGTTTAGGGACAAAACGTGCGTTTCACCTACCGAATTAATCCTTCTGGCACAAAACGTGCGTTTCGTGCACAGAATCGCCGCTTTTACTCAGTATTGGCACGAAACGTGCGGTTCGTGCACAGAACCGCCGCTTTTGCTCAGTTTTGGCACATAACGTGCGTTTCAAGCACCGAATTGCTCCTTTTGGCACAATACGGGCGTTTCGTGCACAGAACCGCCGCTTTTGCTCAGTTTTGGCACATAACGTGCGTTTCGTGCTCAGAATCGCCGTTTTTGGACAATTCTATCACAAAACGTACGTTTCGTAGTCAGAATCGCCGCTTTTGCACACTTTTGGCACAAAACGTGCGTTTCGTGCTCAGAAACGCCGCTTTTGCACAGTTTTGGCACAAAACGTGCGTTTGGTGCACAGAATCGCAGCATTTGCTCAGTTTTGCCACAAAACGTGCGTTTCAAGCACCGAATTGCTCCTTTTGGCACAAAACGGGCGATTCGTGCACAGAATCGCCGCTTTTGCTCAGATTTGGCACAAAACGTGCGTTTCGTGCTCAGAATCGCCGTTTTTGGACAATTCTGGCACAAAACGTGCGTTTCGTGCTCAGAGTCGCCGCTTTTGCACACTTTTGGCACAAAACGTGCGTTTCGTGCTCAGAAACGCCGCTTTTGCACAGTTTTGGCACAAAACGTGCGTTTGGTGCACAGAATCGCAGCATTTGCTCTGTTTTGCCACAAAACGTGCGTTTTAAGCACCGAATTGCTCCTTCTGGCACAAAACGGGCGATTCGTGTTCAGAATCGCCGTTTTTGGACAATTCTGGCACAAAACGTGCGATCCGTGCACAGAATCGCCGCTTTTGTTCAGTTTTGTGACAAAACGTGCGTTTCGTGCTCAGAAACGCCGCTTTTGCACAGTTTTGGCACAAAACGTGCGTTTGGTGCACAGAATCGCAGCATTTGCTCAGTTTTGCCACAAAACGTGCGTTTCAAGCACCGAATTGATCCTTCTGGCGCAAAACGTGCGTTTCGTGCACAGAATCGCCGCTTTTGCTCAGTTTTGGCACATAACGTGCGTTTCGTGCTCAGAATCGCCGTTTTTGGACAATTCTGGCACAAAACGTGCGATCCCTGCACAGAATCGCCGCTTTTGTTCTGTTTTGGGACAAAACGTGCATGTCACTTACCGAATTAATCTCTCTGGCGCAAAACGTGCGTTTCGTGTACAGAATCGCCGCTTTTGCTCAGTTTTGGCACAAAACGTGCGTTTCAAGCACCGAATTGCTCCTTTTGGAACATAACGGGCGTTTCGTGCACAGAATCGTCGTTTGTGCTCAGTTTTGGCACAAAACATGTGTTTCGTGCACAGAATCGCCGCTTTAGCTCAGTTTTGGCTCAAAATGTGCGTTTCGTACACAGAATCGCCGCTATTGCTCAGTTTTGGCACAAAACGTGCGTTTCGTGCTCAGAATCGCCGTTTTTGCACAATTCTGGCACAAAACGTGCGATCCGTGCACAGAATCGCCGCTTTTGTTCAGTTTTGGGACAAAACGTGCATGTCACTTACCGAATTAATCCTTCTGACACAAAACGTGCGTTTCGTGCACAGAATCGCCGCTTTTGCTCAGTTTTGGCACAAAACGTGCGTTTCAAGCACCGAATTGCTCCTTTTGGAACATAACGGGCGTTTCGTGCACAGAATCGTCGCTTGTGCTCAGTTTTGGCACAAAACATGTGTTTCGTGCACAGAATCGCCGCTTTTGCACACTTTTGGCACAAAACGTGCGTTTCGTGCTCAGAAACGCCGCTTTTGCACAGTTTTGGCACAAAACGTGCGTTTGGTGCACAGAATCGCCGCGTTTGCTTAGTTTTGGCGTAAAACGTGGGCTTCGTGCACAGAATCGCCGCTTCTGCTCAGTTTAGGGACAAAACGTGCGTTTCACCTACCGAATTAATCCTTCTGGCACAAAACGTGCGTTTCGTGCACAGAATCGCCGCTTTTACTCAGTATTGGCACGAAACGTGCGGTTCGTGCACAGAACCGCCGCTTTTGCTCAGTTTTGGCACATAACGTGCGTTTCAAGCACCGAATTGCTCCTTTTGGCACAATACGGGCGTTTCGTGCACAGAACCGCCGCTTTTGCTCAGTTTTGGCACATAACGTGCGTTTCGTGCTCAGAATCGCCGTTTTTGGACAATTCTATCACAAAACGTACGTTTCGTGCTCAGAATCGCCGCTTTTGCACACTTTTGGCACAAAACGTGCGTTTCGTGCTCAGAAACGCCGCTTTTGCACAGTTTTGGCACAAAACGTGCGTTTGGTGCACAGAATCGCAGCATTTGCTCAGTTTTGCCACAAAACGTGCGTTTCAAGCACCGAATTGCTCCTTTTGGCACAAAACGGGCGATTCGTGCACAGAATCGCCGCTTTTGCTCAGATTTGGCACAAAACGTGCGTTTCGTGCTCAGAATCGCCGTTTTTGGACAATTCTGGCACAAAACGTGCGTTTCGTGCTCAGAGTCGCCGCTTTTGCACACTTTTGGCACAAAACGTGCGTTTCGTGCTCAGAAACGCCGCTTTTGCACAGTTTTGGCACAAAACGTGCGTTTGGTGCACAGAATCGCAGCATTTGCTCTGTTTTGCCACAAAACGTGCGTTTTAAGCACCGAATTGCTCCTTCTGGCACAAAACGGGCGATTCGTGTTCAGAATCGCCGTTTTTGGACAATTCTGGCACAAAACGTGCGATCCGTGCACAGAATCGCCGCTTTTGTTCAGTTTTGTGACAAAACGTGCGTTTCGTGCTCAGAAACGCCGCTTTTGCACAGTTTTGGCACAAAACGTGCGTTTGGTGCACAGAATCGCAGCATTTGCTCAGTTTTGCCACAAAACGTGCGTTTGAAGCACCGAATTGATCCTTCAGGCGCAAAACGTGCGTTTCGTGCACAGAATCGCCGCTTTTGCTCAGTTTTGGCACATAACGTGCGTTTTGTGCTCAGAATCGCCGTTTTTGGACAATTCTGGCACAAAACGTGCGATCCCTGCACAGAATCGCCGCTTTTGTTCTGTTTTGGGACAAAACGTGCATGTCACTTACCGAATTAATCCCTCTGGCGCAAAACGTGCGTTTCGTGCACAGAATCGCCGCTTTTGCTCAGTTTTGGCACATAACGTGCGTTTCAAGCACCGAATTGCTCCTTTTGGCACAGAACGTGCGGTTCGTGCACAGAATCGCCGCTTTTGCTCAGTTTTGGCACAAAACGTGCGTTTCGTGCACAGAATCGCCGCTTTTGCTCACTTTTGGCACAAAACGTGCGGTTCGTGCACAGAATCGCCGCTTTTGCTCAGTTTTGGCACAAAACGTGCGTTTCGTGCACAGAACCGATGCTTTTGCTCAGTTTTGGCACAAAACGTGCGGTTCGTGCACAGAATCGCCGCTCTTGCTCAGTTTTGTAACCAAACGGCCGTTTCGTGCACAGAATCGCCGCTGTTGCTCAGTTTTGGGACAAAATATGCGTTTCACGCACCGAATTGCTCCTTGTGGCACATAACGTGCGTTTAGTGCACAGAATTGCCGCTTTTGCTCAGATTTTTCACAAATCGTGCGTTTGGTGCACAGAATCGCCGCTTTTGCCCAGTTTTGGTACAAAACGCGCGTTTCGTGCACAGAATCGCCGCTTTGCTCAGGTTTGGCACAAAACATGCGTTTCGTGCTCAGAATCGCCACTTCTGCTCAGTTTTGGGACAAAATATGCGTTTCACGCACCGAATTGCTCCTTCTGGCTCAAAACGGGCATTTCGTGCGAAGAATCGACGCTTTTGCTCAGTTTTGGCACATAACGTGCGTTTCGAGCACAGAATCGCCGCTTTTGCTCAGTTTTGGCACAAAACGTGCGCTTTACTCACCGAATCGCTCCTTTTGTCAAAAATATGCGTTTCGTGCACAGAATCGCCGCTCTTGCTCAGTTTTGTAACAAAACGGCCGTTTCGTGCACAGAATCGCCGCTTTTGCTCAGTTCCGGCACAAAACGTGCGTTTCGTGCAAAGAATCGCCGCTTTTGTTCAGTTTTGGCTCAAAACGTGCGTTTCGTGCACAGAATCGCCGCTATTGCTCAGTTTTGGCACAAAACGTGCATTTCGTGCACAGAATCGACGCTTTTGCTCAGTTTTGGCGCAAAACGTGCGTTTCGTGCACAGAATCGTCGCTTTTGCTCAATTTTGGCACAAAACGTGCGATTCGTTCACAGAATTGCCGCATTTGCTCATTATTGTCACAAAACGTGCGTTTCGTGCACAGAATCGCCGCTTCTGGTCAATTTGCCACAAAACGTGCCTTTCGTGCTCAGAATCGCCGCATTTGCTCAGTTTTAGCACAAAACGTGCCTTTCGTGCTCAGAATCGCCGCTTTTGCTCAGTTTTGGCACAAAATGTGCGTTTCGTGCACAGAATCGCCGCTTCTGGTCAGTTTGCCACAAAACGTGCGTTTCGTGCACAGAATCGCCGCTTTTGCTCAGTTTTGGCACAAAACGTGCGTTTCGTGCTCAGAATCCCCGTTTTCGCTCAGTTTTGACACAAAACGTACGTTTCGGGCTCAGAATCGCCGTTTTTGCTCAGTTCTGGCACAAGGCGTGCGCTTCGTGCACAGAATCGCCGCTTTTGCTTTGTTTTGGCACTAAACGTACGTTTCGTGCACAGAATCGCCGCTTTTGCTCAGTTTTGGCACATAACGTGCGCTTCGTGCTCAGAATCGCCGTTTTTGCACAATTCTGGCACAAAACGTGCGATCCGTGCACAGAATCGCCGCTTTTGCACACTTTTGGCACAAAACGAGCGTTTCGTGCTCAGAAGCGCCGCTTTTGCCAGGTTTTGGCACAGAACGTGCGTTTGAAGAACCAAATTGCTCCTTTTGGCACAAAACGGGCGTTTCGTGCACAGAATCGCCGCTTTTGCTCAATTTTGGCATATAACTTGCGTTTCGCGCTCAGAATCGCCGCTATTACTCATGATGGGCACAAAACGTGCGCTTCGTGCATAGAATCGCCGCTTTTGCTCAGTTTTGGCACAAAACGTGCGTTTCGTGCTCAGAAACGCCGCTTTTGCACAGTTTTGGTACAAAACGTGCGTTTGGTGCACAGAATCGCCGCTTTTGCTTTGTTTTGGTACTAAAGTTGCGTTTCGTGCACAGAATCGCCGCTTTTGCTCAGTTTTGGCGCAAAACGTGCGTTCCAAACACCAAATTGCTCCTTTTGGCACAAAATGGGCGTTTCGTGCACAGAACCGCCACTTTTGCTCAGTTTTGGCACATAACGTGCGTTTCGTGCTCAGAATCGCCGTTTTTGGACAATTCTGGCACAAAACGTGCGATCCGTGCACAGTATCGCCGCTTTTGTTCTGTTTTGGGACAAAACGTGCATGTCACTTACCGAATTAATCCTTCTGGCGCAAAACGTGCGTTTCGTGCACAGAATCGCCGCTTTTGCTCAGTTTTGGCACATAACGTGCGTTTCGTGCTCAGAATCGCCGTTTTTGCACAATTCTGGCACAAAACGTGCGATCCGTGCACAGAATCGCCGCTTTTGTTCAGTTTTGGGACAAAACGTGCATGTCACTTACCGAATTAATCCTTCTGACACAAAACGTGCGTTTCGTGCACAGAATCGCCGCTTTTGCTCAGTTTTGGCACAAAACGTGCGTTTCAAGCACCGAATTGCTCCTTTTGGAACATAACGGGCGTTTCGTGCACAGAATCGTCGCTTGTGCTCAGTTTTGGCACAAAACATGTGTTTCGTGCACAGAATCGCCGCTTTTGCACACTTTTGGCACAAAACGTGCGTTTCGTGCTCAGAAACGCCGCTTTTGCACAGTTTTGGCACAAAACGTGCGTTTGGTGCACAGAATCGCCGCGTTTGCTTAGTTTTGGCGTAAAACGTGGGCTTCGTGCACAGAATCGCCGCTTCTGCTCAGTTTAGGGACAAAACGTGCGTTTCACCTACCGAATTAATCCTTCTGGCACAAAACGTGCGTTTCGTGCACAGAATCGCCGCTTTTACTCAGTATTGGCACGAAACGTGCGGTTCGTGCACAGAACCGCCGCTTTTGCTCAGTTTTGGCACATAACGTGCGTTTCAAGCACCGAATTGCTCCTTTTGGCACAATACGGGCGTTTCGTGCACAGAACCGCCGCTTTTGCTCAGTTTTGGCACATAACGTGCGTTTCGTGCTCAGAATCGCCGTTTTTGGACAATTCTATCACAAAACGTACGTTTCGTGCTCAGAATCGCCGCTTTTGCACACTTTTGGCACAAAACGTGCGTTTCGTGCTCAGAAACGCCGCTTTTGCACAGTTTTGGCACAAAACGTGCGTTTGGTGCACAGAATCGCAGCATTTGCTCAGTTTTGCCACAAAACGTGCGTTTCAAGCACCGAATTGCTCCTTTTGGCACAAAACGGGCGATTCGTGCACAGAATCGCCGCTTTTGCTCAGATTTGGCACAAAACGTGCGTTTCGTGCTCAGAATCGCCGTTTTTGGACAATTCTGGCACAAAACGTGCGTTTCGTGCTCAGAGTCGCCGCTTTTGCACACTTTTGGCACAAAACGTGCGTTTCGTGCTCAGAAACGCCGCTTTTGCACAGTTTTGGCACAAAACGTGCGTTTGGTGCACAGAATCGCAGCATTTGCTCTGTTTTGCCACAAAACGTGCGTTTTAAGCACCGAATTGCTCCTTCTGGCACAAAACGGGCGATTCGTGTTCAGAATCGCCGTTTTTGGACAATTCTGGCACAAAACGTGCGATCCGTGCACAGAATCGCCGCTTTTGTTCAGTTTTGTGACAAAACGTGCGTTTCGTGCTCAGAAACGCCGCTTTTGCACAGTTTTGGCACAAAACGTGCGTTTGGTGCACAGAATCGCAGCATTTGCTCAGTTTTGCCACAAAACGTGCGTTTCAAGCACCGAATTGATCCTTCTGGCGCAAAACGTGCGTTTCGTGCACAGAATCGCCGCTTTTGCTCAGTTTTGGCACATAACGTGCGTTTCGTGCTCAGAATCGCCGTTTTTGGACAATTCTGGCACAAAACGTGCGATCCCTGCACAGAATCGCCGCTTTTGTTCTGTTTTGGGACAAAACGTGCATGTCACTTACCGAATTAATCTCTCTGGCGCAAAACGTGCGTTTCGTGTACAGAATCGCCGCTTTTGCTCAGTTTTGGCACAAAACGTGCGTTTCAAGCACCGAATTGCTCCTTTTGGAACATAACGGGCGTTTCGTGCACAGAATCGTCGCTTGTGCTCAGTTTTGGCACAAAACATGTGTTTCGTGCACAGAATCGCCGCTTTTGCACACTTTTGGCACAAAACGTGCGTTTCGTGCTCAGAAACGCCGCTTTTGCACAGTTTTGGCACAAAACGTGCGTTTGGTGCACAGAATCGCCGCGTTTGCTTAGTTTTGGCGTAAAACGTGGGCTTCGTGCACAGAATCGCCGCTTCTGCTCAGTTTAGGGACAAAACGTGCGTTTCACCTACCGAATTAATCCTTCTGGCACAAAACGTGCGTTTCGTGCACAGAATCGCCGCTTTTACTCAGTATTGGCACGAAACGTGCGGTTCGTGCACAGAACCGCCGCTTTTGCTCAGTTTTGGCACATAACGTGCGTTTCAAGCACCGAATTGCTCCTTTTGGCACAATACGGGCGTTTCGTGCACAGAACCGCCGCTTTTGCTCAGTTTTGGCACATAACGTGCGTTTCGTGCTCAGAATCGCCGTTTTTGGACAATTCTATCACAAAACGTACGTTTCGTGCTCAGAATCGCCGCTTTTGCACACTTTTGGCACAAAACGTGCGTTTCGTGCTCAGAAACGCCGCTTTTGCACAGTTTTGGCACAAAACGTGCGTTTGGTGCACAGAATCGCAGCATTTGCTCAGTTTTGCCACAAAACGTGCGTTTCAAGCACCGAATTGCTCCTTTTGGCACAAAACGTGCGTTTCGTGCACAGAATCGCCGCTTTTGCTCAGTTTTGGCACAAAATGTGCGTTTCGTGCACAGAATCGCCGCTTCTGGTCAGTTTGCCACAAAACGTGCGTTTCGTGCACAGAATCGCCGCTTTTGCTCAGTTTTGGCACAAAACGTGCGTTTCGTGCTCAGAATCCCCGTTTTCGCTCAGTTTTGACACAAAACGTACGTTTCGGGCTCAGAATCGCCGTTTTTGCTCAGTTCTGGCACAAGGCGTGCGCTTCGTGCACAGAATCGCCGCTTTTGCTTTGTTTTGGCACTAAACGTACGTTTCGTGCACAGAATCGCCGCTTTTGCTCAGTTTTGGCACAAAACGTGCGTTTCAAGCACCGAATTGCTCCTTTTGGAACATAACGGGCGTTTCGTGCACAGAATCGTCGCTTGTGCTCAGTTTTGGCACAAAACATGTGTTTCGTGCACAGAATCGCCGCTTTTGCACACTTTTGGCACAAAACGTGCGTTTCGTGCTCAGAAACGCCGCTTTTGCACAGTTTTGGCACAAAACGTGCGTTTGGTGCACAGAATCGCCGCGTTTGCTTAGTTTTGGCGTAAAACGTGGGCTTCGTGCACAGAATCGCCGCTTCTGCTCAGTTTAGGGACAAAACGTGCGTTTCACCTACCGAATTAATCCTTCTGGCACAAAACGTGCGTTTCGTGCACAGAATCGCCGCTTTTACTCAGTATTGGCACGAAACGTGCGGTTCGTGCACAGAACCGCCGCTTTTGCTCAGTTTTGGCACATAACGTGCGTTTCAAGCACCGAATTGCTCCTTTTGGCACAATACGGGCGTTTCGTGCACAGAACCGCCGCTTTTGCTCAGTTTTGGCACATAACGTGCGTTTCGTGCTCAGAATCGCCGTTTTTGGACAATTCTATCACAAAACGTACGTTTCGTAGTCAGAATCGCCGCTTTTGCACACTTTTGGCACAAAACGTGCGTTTCGTGCTCAGAAACGCCGCTTTTGCACAGTTTTGGCACAAAACGTGCGTTTGGTGCACAGAATCGCAGCATTTGCTCAGTTTTGCCACAAAACGTGCGTTTCAAGCACCGAATTGCTCCTTTTGGCACAAAACGGGCGATTCGTGCACAGAATCGCCGCTTTTGCTCAGATTTGGCACAAAACGTGCGTTTCGTGCTCAGAATCGCCGTTTTTGGACAATTCTGGCACAAAACGTGCGTTTCGTGCTCAGAGTCGCCGCTTTTGCACACTTTTGGCACAAAACGTGCGTTTCGTGCTCAGAAACGCCGCTTTTGCACAGTTTTGGCACAAAACGTGCGTTTGGTGCACAGAATCGCAGCATTTGCTCTGTTTTGCCACAAAACGTGCGTTTTAAGCACCGAATTGCTCCTTCTGGCACAAAACGGGCGATTCGTGTTCAGAATCGCCGTTTTTGGACAATTCTGGCACAAAACGTGCGATCCGTGCACAGAATCGCCGCTTTTGTTCAGTTTTGTGACAAAACGTGCGTTTCGTGCTCAGAAACGCCGCTTTTGCACAGTTTTGGCACAAAACGTGCGTTTGGTGCACAGAATCGCAGCATTTGCTCAGTTTTGCCACAAAACGTGCGTTTCAAGCACCGAATTGATCCTTCTGGCGCAAAACGTGCGTTTCGTGCACAGAATCGCCGCTTTTGCTCAGTTTTGGCACATAACGTGCGTTTCGTGCTCAGAATCGCCGTTTTTGGACAATTCTGGCACAAAACGTGCGATCCCTGCACAGAATCGCCGCTTTTGTTCTGTTTTGGGACAAAACGTGCATGTCACTTACCGAATTAATCTCTCTGGCGCAAAACGTGCGTTTCGTGTACAGAATCGCCGCTTTTGCTCAGTTTTGGCACAAAACGTGCGTTTCAAGCACCGAATTGCTCCTTTTGGAACATAACGGGCGTTTCGTGCACAGAATCGTCGTTTGTGCTCAGTTTTGGCACAAAACATGTGTTTCGTGCACAGAATCGCCGCTTTAGCTCAGTTTTGGCTCAAAATGTGCGTTTCGTACACAGAATCGCCGCTATTGCTCAGTTTTGGCACAAAACGTGCGTTTCGTGCTCAGAATCGCCGTTTTTGCACAATTCTGGCACAAAACGTGCGATCCGTGCACAGAATCGCCGCTTTTGTTCAGTTTTGGGACAAAACGTGCATGTCACTTACCGAATTAATCCTTCTGACACAAAACGTGCGTTTCGTGCACAGAATCGCCGCTTTTGCTCAGTTTTGGCACAAAACGTGCGTTTCAAGCACCGAATTGCTCCTTTTGGAACATAACGGGCGTTTCGTGCACAGAATCGTCGCTTGTGCTCAGTTTTGGCACAAAACATGTGTTTCGTGCACAGAATCGCCGCTTTTGCACACTTTTGGCACAAAACGTGCGTTTCGTGCTCAGAAACGCCGCTTTTGCACAGTTTTGGCACAAAACGTGCGTTTGGTGCACAGAATCGCCGCGTTTGCTTAGTTTTGGCGTAAAACGTGGGCTTCGTGCACAGAATCGCCGCTTCTGCTCAGTTTAGGGACAAAACGTGCGTTTCACCTACCGAATTAATCCTTCTGGCACAAAACGTGCGTTTCGTGCACAGAATCGCCGCTTTTACTCAGTATTGGCACGAAACGTGCGGTTCGTGCACAGAACCGCCGCTTTTGCTCAGTTTTGGCACATAACGTGCGTTTCAAGCACCGAATTGCTCCTTTTGGCACAATACGGGCGTTTCGTGCACAGAACCGCCGCTTTTGCTCAGTTTTGGCACATAACGTGCGTTTCGTGCTCAGAATCGCCGTTTTTGGACAATTCTATCACAAAACGTACGTTTCGTGCTCAGAATCGCCGCTTTTGCACACTTTTGGCACAAAACGTGCGTTTCGTGCTCAGAAACGCCGCTTTTGCACAGTTTTGGCACAAAACGTGCGTTTGGTGCACAGAATCGCAGCATTTGCTCAGTTTTGCCACAAAACGTGCGTTTCAAGCACCGAATTGCTCCTTTTGGCACAAAACGGGCGATTCGTGCACAGAATCGCCGCTTTTGCTCAGATTTGGCACAAAACGTGCGTTTCGTGCTCAGAATCGCCGTTTTTGGACAATTCTGGCACAAAACGTGCGTTTCGTGCTCAGAGTCGCCGCTTTTGCACACTTTTGGCACAAAACGTGCGTTTCGTGCTCAGAAACGCCGCTTTTGCACAGTTTTGGCACAAAACGTGCGTTTGGTGCACAGAATCGCAGCATTTGCTCTGTTTTGCCACAAAACGTGCGTTTTAAGCACCGAATTGCTCCTTCTGGCACAAAACGGGCGATTCGTGTTCAGAATCGCCGTTTTTGGACAATTCTGGCACAAAACGTGCGATCCGTGCACAGAATCGCCGCTTTTGTTCAGTTTTGTGACAAAACGTGCGTTTCGTGCTCAGAAACGCCGCTTTTGCACAGTTTTGGCACAAAACGTGCGTTTGGTGCACAGAATCGCAGCATTTGCTCAGTTTTGCCACAAAACGTGCGTTTGAAGCACCGAATTGATCCTTCAGGCGCAAAACGTGCGTTTCGTGCACAGAATCGCCGCTTTTGCTCAGTTTTGGCACATAACGTGCGTTTCGTGCTCAGAATCGCCGTTTTTGGACAATTCTGGCACAAAACGTGCGATCCCTGCACAGAATCGCCGCTTTTGTTCTGTTTTGGGACAAAACGTGCATGTCACTTACCGAATTAATCCCTCTGGCGCAAAACGTGCGTTTCGTGTACAGAATCGCCGCTTTTGCTCAGTTTTGGCACAAAACGTGCGTTTCAAGCACCGAATTGCTCCTTTTGGAACATAACGGGCGTTTCGTGCACAGAATCGTCGTTTGTGCTCAGTTTTGGCACAAAACATGTGTTTCGTGCACAGAATCGCCGCTTTTGCACACTTTTGGCACAAAACGTGCGTTTGGTACACAGAATCGCAGCATTTGCTCTGTTTTGCCACAAAACGTGCGTTTCAAGCACCGAATTGCTCCTTCTGGCACAAAACGGGCGATTCGTGTTCAGAATCGCCGTTTTTGGACAATTCTGGCACAAAACGTGCGATCCGTGCACAGAATCGCCGCTTTTGTTCAGTTTTGTGACAAAACGTGCGTTTCGTGCTCAGAAACGCCGCTTTTGCACAGTTTTGGCACAAAACGTGCGTTTTGTGCACAGAATCGCAGCATTTGCTCAGTTTTGCCACAAAACGTGCGTTTCAAGCACCGAATTGATCCTTCTGGCGCAAAACGTGCGTTTCGTGCACAGAATCGCCGCTTTTGCTCAGTTTTGGCACATAACGTGCGTTTTGTGCTCAGAATCGCCGTTTTTGGACAATTCTGGCACAAAACGTGCGATCCCTGCACAGAATCGCCGCTTTTGTTCTGTTTTGGGACAAAACGTGCATGTCACTTACCGAATTAATCCCTCTGGCGCAAAACGTGCGTTTCGTGCACAGAATCGCCGCTTTTGCTCAGTTTTGGCACATAACGTGCGTTTCAAGCACCGAATTGCTCCTTTTGGCACAGAACGTGCGGTTCGTGCACAGAATCGCCGCTTTTGCTCAGTTTTGGCACAAAACGTGCGTTTCGTGCACAGAATCGCCGCTTTTGCTCACTTTTGGCACAAAACGTGCGGTTCGTGCACAGAATCGCCGCTTTTGCTCAGTTTTGGCACAAAACGTGCGTTTCGTGCACAGAACCGATGCTTTTGCTCAGTTTTGGCACAAAACGTGCGGTTCGTGCACAGAATCGCCGCTCTTGCTCAGTTTTGGCACAAAACGTGCGTTTCGTGCTCAGAATCCCCGCTTTTGCACACTTTTGGCATAAAACGTGCGTTTCGTGCTCAGTAGCGCCGCTTTTGCGAAGTTTTGGCACAGAACGTGCGTTTGAAGATCCAAATTGCTCGTTTTGGCACAAAACGTGCGTTTCGTGCACGGAATCGCCGCTTTTGCTCATTTTTGGCACATAACGTGCGTTTCGTGCTCAGAATCGCCGTTTTTGCACAATTCTGGCACAAAACGTGCGATCCGTGCACAGAAACGCCGCTTTTGTTCAGTTTTGGGACAAAACGTGCATGTCACTTACCGAATTAATCCTTCTGGCACAAAACGTGCGTTTCGTGCACAGAATCGCCGCTTTTGCTCAATTTTGGCATATAACTTGCGTTTCGCGCTCGGAATCGCCGCTATTACTCATGATGGGCACAAAACGTGCGTTTCGTGCACAGAATCGCCGCTTTTGCTCAGTTTTGGCACAAAACGTGCGCTTCGTGCTCAGAAACGCCGCTTTTGCAGTTTTGGCACAAAACGTGCGTTTGGTGCACAGAATCGCCGCTTTTGCTTTGTTTTGGCACTAAACGTACGTTTCGTGCACAGAATCGCCGCTTTTGCTCAGTTTTGGCACATAACGTGCGTTCCGTGCTCAGAATCGCCGTTTTTGCACAATTCTGGCACAAAACGTGCGATCCGTGCACAGAATCGCCGCTTTTGCTCAGTTTTGGCACAAAACGTGCGTTTCAAGCACCGAATTGCTCCTTTTGGTACATAACGGGCGTTTCGTGCACAGAATCGTCGCTTGTGCTCAGTTTTGGCACAAAACATGTGTTTCGTGCACAGAACCGATGCTTTTGCTCAGTTTTGGCACAAAACGTGCGGTTCGTGCACAGAATCGCCGCTCTTGCTCAGTTTTGGCACAAAACGTGCGTTTCGTGCTCAGAATCCCCGCTTTTG
Organism: Stelis phaeoptera; assembly: GCA_943735885.1. Taxonomy (NCBI): domain Eukaryota; kingdom Metazoa; phylum Arthropoda; class Insecta; order Hymenoptera; family Megachilidae; genus Stelis; species Stelis phaeoptera. The sequence goes on from CALSEM010000132.1 coordinate 118,147, forward strand.
CACACTTTTGGCATAAAACGTGCGTTTCGTGCTCAGTAGCGCCGCTTTTGCGAAGTTTTGGCACAGAACGTGCGTTTGAAGATCCAAATTGCTCGTTTTGGCACAAAACGTGCGTTTCGTGCACGGAATCGCCGCTTTTGCTCATTTTTGGCACATAACGTGCGTTTCGTGCTCAGAATCGCCGTTTTTGCACAATTCTGGCACAAAACGTGCGATCCGTGCACAGAAACGCCGCTTTTGTTCAGTTTTGGGACAAAACGTGCATGTCACTTACCGAATTAATCCTTCTGGCACAAAACGTGCGTTTCGTGCACAGAATCGCCGCTTTTGCTCAATTTTGGCATATAACTTGCGTTTCGCGCTCGGAATCGCCGCTATTACTCATGATGGGCACAAAACGTGCGTTTCGTGCACAGAATCGCCGCTTTTGCTCAGTTTTGGCACAAAACGTGCGCTTCGTGCTCAGAAACGCCGCTTTTGCAGTTTTGGCACAAAACGTGCGTTTGGTGCACAGAATCGCCGCTTTTGCTTTGTTTTGGCACTAAACGTACGTTTCGTGCACAGAATCGCCGCTTTTGCTCAGTTTTGGCACATAACGTGCGTTCCGTGCTCAGAATCGCCGTTTTTGCACAATTCTGGCACAAAACGTGCGATCCGTGCACAGAATCGCCGCTTTTGCTCAGATTTGGCACAAAACGTGCGTTTCGTGCTCAGAATCGCCGTTTTTGGACAATTCTGGCACAAAACGTGCGTTTCGTGCTCAGAGCCGCCGCTTTTGCACACTTTTGGCACAAAACGTGCGTTTCGTGCTCAGAAACGCCGCTTTTGCACAGTTTTGGCACAAAACGTGCGTTTGGTGCACAGAATCGCAGCATTTGCTCTGTTTTGCCACAAAACGTGCGTTTTAAGCACCGAATTGCTCCTTCTGGCACAAAACGGGCGATTCGTGTTCAGAATCGCCGTTTTTGGACAATTCTGGCACAAAACGTGCGATCCGTGCACAGAATCGCCGCTTTTGTTCAGTTTTGTGACAAAACGTGCGTTTCGTGCTCAGAAACGCCGCTTTTGCACAGTTTTGGCACAAAACGTGCGTTTGGTGCACAGAATCGCAGCATTTGCTCAGTTTTGCCACAAAACGTGCGTTTGAAGCACCGAATTGATCCTTCTGGCGCAAAACGTGCGTTTCGTGCACAGAATCGCCGCTTTTGCTCAGTTTTGGCACATAACGTGCGTTTCGTGCTCAGAATCGCCGTTTTTGGACAATTCTGGCACAAAACGTGCGATCCCTGCACAGAATCGCCGCTTTTGTTCTGTTTTGGGACAAAACGTGCATGTCACTTACCGAATTAATCCCTCTGGCGCAAAACGTGCGTTTCGTGTACAGAATCGCCGCTTTTGCTCAGTTTTGGCACAAAACGTGCGTTTCAAGCACCGAATTGCTCCTTTTGGAACATAACGGGCGTTTCGTGCACAGAATCGTCGTTTGTGCTCAGTTTTGGCACAAAACATGTGTTTCGTGCACAGAATCGCCGCTTTTGCACACTTTTGGCACAAAACGTGCGTTTGGTACACAGAATCGCAGCATTTGCTCTGTTTTGCCACAAAACGTGCGTTTCAAGCACCGAATTGCTCCTTCTGGCACAAAACGGGCGATTCGTGTTCAGAATCGCCGTTTTTGGACAATTCTGGCACAAAACGTGCGATCCGTGCACAGAATCGCCGCTTTTGTTCAGTTTTGTGACAAAACGTGCGTTTCGTGCTCAGAAACGCCGCTTTTGCACAGTTTTGGCACAAAACGTGCGTTTTGTGCACAGAATCGCAGCATTTGCTCAGTTTTGCCACAAAACGTGCGTTTCAAGCACCGAATTGATCCTTCTGGCGCAAAACGTGCGTTTCGTGCACAGAATCGCCGCTTTTGCTCAGTTTTGGCACATAACGTGCGTTTTGTGCTCAGAATCGCCGTTTTTGGACAATTCTGGCACAAAACGTGCGATCCCTGCACAGAATCGCCGCTTTTGTTCTGTTTTGGGACAAAACGTGCATGTCACTTACCGAATTAATCCCTCTGGCGCAAAACGTGCGTTTCGTGCACAGAATCGCCGCTTTTGCTCAGTTTTGGCACATAACGTGCGTTTCAAGCACCGAATTGCTCCTTTTGGCACAGAACGTGCGGTTCGTGCACAGAATCGCCGCTTTTGCTCAGTTTTGGCACAAAACGTGCGTTTCGTGCACAGAATCGCCGCTTTTGCTCACTTTTGGCACAAAACGTGCGGTTCGTGCACAGAATCGCCGCTTTTGCTCAGTTTTGGCACAAAACGTGCGTTTCGTGCACAGAACCGATGCTTTTGCTCAGTTATGGCACAAAACGTGCGGTTCGTGCACAGAATCGCCGCTCTTGCTCAGTTTTGGCACAAAACGTGCGTTTCGTGCTCAGAATCCCCGCTTTTGCACACTTTTGGCATAAAACGTGCGTTTCGTGCTCAGTAGCGCCGCTTTTGCGAAGTTTTGGCACAGAACGTGCGTTTGAAGATCCAAATTGCTCGTTTTGGCACAAAACGTGCGTTTCGTGCACGGAATCGCCGCTTTTGCTAATTTTTGGCACATAACGTGCGTTTCGTGCTCAGAATCGCCGTTTTTGCACAATTCTGGCACAAAACGTGCGATCCGTGCACAGAAACGCCGCTTTTGTTCAGTTTTGGGACAAAACGTGCATGTCACTTACCGAATTAATCCTTCTGGCACAAAACGTGCGTTTCGTGCACAGAATCGCCGCTTTTGCTCAATTTTGGCATATAACTTGCGTTTCGCGCTCGGAATCGCCGCTATTACTCATGATGGGCACAAAACGTGCGTTTCGTGCACAGAATCGCCGCTTTTGCTCAGTTTTGGCACAAAACGTGCGCTTCGTGCTCAGAAACGCCGCTTTTGCAGTTTTGGCACAAAACGTGCGTTTGGTGCACAGAATCGCCGCTTTTGCTTTGTTTTGGCACTAAACGTACGTTTCGTGCACAGAATCGCCGCTTTTGCTCAGTTTTGGCACATAACGTGCGTTCCGTGCTCAGAATCGCCGTTTTTGCACAATTCTGGCACAAAACGTGCGATCCGTGCACAGAATCGCCGCTTTTGCTCAGTTTTGGCACAAAACGTGCGTTTAAAGCACCGAATTGCTCCTTTTGGTACATAACGGGCGTTTCGTGCACAGAATCGTCGCTTGTGCTCAGTTTTGGCACAAAACATGTGTTTCGTGCACAGAACCGATGCTTTTGCTCAGTTTTGGCACAAAACGTGCGGTTCGTGCACAGAATCGCCGCTCTTGCTCAGTTTTGGCACAAAACGTGCGTTTCGTGCTCAGAATCCCCGCTTTTGCACACTTTTGGCATAAAACGTGCGTTTCGTGCTCAGTAGCGCCGCTTTTGCGAAGTTTTGGCACAGAACGTGCGTTTGAAGATCCAAATTGCTCGTTTTGGCACAAAACGTGCGTTTCGTGCACGGAATCGCCGCTTTTGCTCATTTTTGGCACATAACGTGCGTTTCGTGCTCAGAATCGCCGTTTTTGCACAATTCTGGCACAAAACGTGCGATCCGTGCACAGAGACGCCGCTTTTGTTCAGTTTTGGGACAAAACGTGCATGTCACTTACCGAATTAATCCTTCTGGCACAAAACGTGCGTTTCGTGCACAGAATCGCCGCTTTTGCTCAATTTTGGCATATAACTTGCGTTTCGCGCTCGGAATCGCCGCTATTACTCATGATGGGCACAAAACGTGCGTTTCGTGCACAGAATCGCCGCTTTTGCTCAGTTTTGGCACAAAACGTGCGCTTCGTGCTCAGAAACGCCGCTTTTGCAGTTTTGGCACAAAACGTGCGTTTGGTGCACAGAATCGCCGCTTTTGCTTTGTTTTGGCACTAAACGTACGTTTCGTGCACAGAATCGCCGCTTTTGCTCAGTTTTGGCACATAACGTGCGTTCCGTGCTCAGAATCGCCGTTTTTGCACAATTCTGGCACAAAACGTGCGATCCGTGCACAGAATCGCCGCTTTTGCTCAGTTTTGGCACAAAACGTGCGTTTCAAGCACCGAATTGCTCCTTTTGGTACATAACGGGCGTTTCGTGCACAGAATCGTCGCTTGTGCTCAGTTTTGGCACAAAACATGTGTTTCGTGCACAGAATCGCCGCTTTTGCACACTTTTGGCACAAAACGTGCGTTTCGTGCTCAGAAACGCCGCTTTTGCACAGTTTTGGCACAAAACGTGCGTTTGGTGCACAGAATCGCCGCTTTTGCTTAGTTTTGGCATAAAACGTGGGCTTCGTGCACAGAATCGCCGCTTCTGCTCAGTTTAGGGACAAAACGTGCGTTTCACCTACCGAATTAATCCTTCTGGCACAAAACGTGCGTTTCGTGCACAGAATCGCCGCTTTTACTCAGTATTGGCACAAAACGTGCGATTCGGGTTCAGAATCGCCGTCTTTGGTCAATTCTGGCACAAAACGTGCGTTTCGTGCACAGAATCGCCGCTTCTGCTCATTATTGGCACAAAACGTGTGATTCGTGCACAGAATCGCCGCTTTTGCTCAGTTTTGGCACAAAACGTGCGTTTCGTGCTCAGAATCCCCGTTTTTGCTCAGTTTTCGCACAAAACGTGCGTTTCGTGCTCAGAATCGCCGCTTTTGCACACTTTTGGCACAAAACGAGCGTTTCGTGCTCAGAAGCGCCGCTTTTGCCAAGTTTTGGCACAGAACGTGCGTTTGAAGAACCAAATTGCTCCTTTTGGCACAAAACGGGCGTTTCGTGCACAGAATCGCCGCTTTTGCACACTTTTGGCACATAACGTGCGTTTCGTGCTCAGAATCGCCGTTTTTGCACAATTCTGGCACAAAACGTGCGATCCGTGCACAGAATCGCCGCTTTTGTTCAGTTTTGGGACAAAACGTGCATGTCACTTACCGAATTAATCCTTCTGACACAAAACGTGCGTTTCGTGCACAGAATCGCCGCTTTTGCTCAGTTTTGGCACAAAACGTGCGTTTCGTGCTCAGAAACGCCGCTTTTGCACAGTTTTGGCACAAAACGAGCGTTTGGTGCACAGAATCGCCGCTTTTGCTTTGTTTTGGTACTAAACGTGCGTTTCGTGCACAGAATCGCCGCTTTTGCTCAGTTTTGGCGCAAAACGTGCGTTCCAAGCACCGAATTGCTCCTTTTGGCACAAAATGGGCGTTTCGTGCACAGAACCGCCGCTTTTGCTCAGTTTTGGCACATAACGTGCGTTTCGTGCTCAGAATCGCCGCTTTTGCACACTTTTGGCACAGAACGTGCGTTTCGTGCACAGAATCGCCGCTTTTGCTTAGTTTTGGCACATAATGTGCGTTTCGTGCTCAGAATCGCCGTTTTTGCACAATTCTGGCACAAAACGTGAGATCCGTGCACAGAATCGCCGCTTTTGCTCAGTTATGGCACAAAACGCGCGTTTCAAGCACCGAATTGCTCCTTTTGGAACATAACGGGCGTTTCGTGCACAGAATCGTCGCTTGTGCTCAGTTTTGGCACAAAACATGTGTTTCGTGCACAGAATCGCCGCTTTTGCACACTTTTGGCACAAAACGTGCGTTTCGTGCTCAGAAACGCCGCTTTTGCACAGTTTTGGCACAAAACGTGCGTTTGGTGCACAGAATCGCCGCGTTTGCTTAGTTTTGGCACAAAACGTGCGTTTCGTGCTCAGAATCCCCGTTTTTGCTCAGTTTTCGCACAAAACGTGCGTTTCGTGCTCAGAATCGCCGTTTTCCACACTTTTGGCACAAAACGAGCGTTTCGTGCTCAGAAGCGCCGCTTTTGCCAAGTTTTGGCACAGAACGTGCGTTTGAAGAACCAAATTGCTCCTTTTGGCACAAAACGGGCGTTTCGTGCACAGAATCGCCGCTTTTTCTCAATTTTGGCATATAACTTGCGTTTCGCGCTCAGAATCGCCGCTATTACTCATGATGGGCACAAAACGTGCGCTTCGTGCATAGAATCGCCGCTTTTGCTCAGTTTTGGCACAAAACGTGCGTTTCGTGCTCAGAAACGCCGTTTTTGGACAATTCTGGCACAAAACGTGCGATCCGTGCACAGTATCGCCGCTTTTGTTCTGTTTTGGGACAAAACGTGCATGTCACTTACCGAATTAATCCTTCTGGCGCAAAACGTGCGTTTCGTGCACACAATCGCCGCTTTTGCTCAGTTTTGGCACATAACGTGCGTTTCGTGCTCAGAATCGCCGTTTTTGCACAATTCTGGCACAAAACGTGCGATCCGTGCACAGAATCGCCGCTTTTGTTCAGTTTTGGGACAAAACGTGCGTTTCGTGCTCAGAATCGCCGCTTTTGCACACTTTTGGCACATAACGTGCGTTTCGTGCTCAGAATCGCCGTTTTTGCACAATTCTGGCACAAAACGTGCGATCCATGCACAGAATCGCCGCTTTTGTTCAGTTTTGGGACAAAACGTGCATGTCACATACCGAATTAATCCTTCTTGCACAAAACGTGCGTTTCGTGCACAGAATCGCCGCTTTTGCTCAGTTTTGGCACAAAACGTGCGTTTCGTGCACAGAATCGCCGCTTTTGCTCACTTTTGGCACAAAACGTGCGGTTCGTGCACAGAATCGCCGCTTTTGCTCATTTTTGGCACAAAACGTGCGTTTCGTGCAGAGAACCGATGCTTTTGCTCAGTTTTGGCACAAAACGTGCGGTTCGTGCACAGAATCGCCGCTCATGCTCAGTTTTGGAACAAAACGTGCGTTTCGTGCTCAGAATCGCCGCTTTTGCACACTTTTCGCACAAAACGTGCGTTTCGTGCTTAGAAGCCCCGCTTTTGCTCAGTTTTGGCACAAAACGTGCGTTTCGTGCACAGAATCGCCGCTTTTGCTCACTTTTGGCACAAAACGTGCGGTTCGTGCACAGAATCGCCGCTTTTGCTCAGTTTTGGCACAAAACGTGCGGTTCGTGCACAGAATCGCCGCTCTTGCTCAGTTTTGGAACAAAACGTGCGTTTCGTGCTCAGAATCGCCGCTTTTGCACACTTTTGGCACAAAACGTGCGTTTGAAGAACCAAATTGCTCCTTTTGGCACAAAACGGGCGTTTCCTGCACAGAATCACCGCTTTTGCTCAGTTTTGGCACCAAACGTGCGTTTCGTGCTCAGAAACGCCGCTTTTGCACAGTTTTGGCACAAAACGTGCGTTTGGTGCACAGAATCGCCGCTTTTGCTTTGTTTTGGTACTAAACGTGCGTTTCGTGCACAGAATCGCCGCTTTTGCTCAGTTTTGGCGCAAAACGTGCGTTCCAAGCACCGAATTGCTCCTTTTGGCACAAAATGGGCGTTTCGTGCACAGAACCGCCGCTTTTGCTCAGTTTTGGCACATAACGTGCGTTTCGTGCTCAGAATCGCCGTTTTTGGACAATTCTGGCACAAAACGTGCGTTTCGTGCTCAGAATCGCCGCTTTTGCACACTTTTGGCACATAACGTGCGTTTCGTGCTCAGAATCGCCGTTTTTGCACAATTCTGGCACAAAACGTGCGATCCATGCACAGAATCGCCGCTTTTGTTCAGTTTTGGGACAAAACGTGCATGTCACTTACCGAATTAATCCTTCTGGCGCAAGACGTGCGTTTCGTGCACAGAATCGCCGCTATTGCTCAGTTTTGGCACATAACGTGCGTTTCGTGTTCAGAATCGCCGTTTATGCACAATTGTGGCACAAAACGTGCGATCGGTGCACAGAATCGCTGCTTTTGTTCAGTTTTGGGACAAAACGTGCATGTCACTTACCGAATTAATCCTTCTGGCACAAAACGTGCGTTTCGTGCGCAGAATCGCCGCTTTTGCTCAGTTTTGGCACAAAACGTGCGTTTCGTGCTCAGAAACGCCGCTTTTGCACAGTTTTGGCACAAAACGTGCGTTTGGTGCACAGAATCGCCGCTTTTGCTTTGTTTTGGCACTAAACGTGCGTTTCGTGCACAGAATCGCCGCTTTTGCTCACTTTTGGCACAAAACGTGCGGTTCGTGCACAGAATCGCCGCTTTTGCTCAGTTTTGGCACAAAACGTGCGTTTCGTGCAGAGAACCGATACTTTTACTCAGTTTTAGCACAAAACGTGCGGTTCGTGCACAGAATCGCCGCTCTTGCTCAGTTTTGGAACAAAACGTGCGTTTCGTGCTCAGAATCGCCGCTTTTGCACACTTTTGGCACAAAACGTGCGTTTCGTGCTCAGAAACGCCGCTTTTGCACAGATTTGGCACAAAACGTGCGTTTCGTGCTCAGAATTGCCGTTTTTGGACAATTCTGGCACAAAACGTGCGATCCGTGCACAGTATCGCCGCTTTTGTTCTGTTTTGGAACAAAACGTGCATGTCACTTACCGAATTGATCCTTTTGGCGCAAAACGTGCGTTTCGTGCACGGAATCGCCGCTGTTGCTCAGTTTTGGCACAAAACGTGCGTTTCAAGCACCGAATTGCTCCTTTTGGAACATAACGGGCGTTTCGTGCACAGAATCGTCGCTTGTGCTCAGTTTTGGCACACAACGTGTGTTTCGTGCACAGAATCGCTGCTTTTGCACACTTTTGGCACAAAACGGGCGTTTGGTGCACAGAATCGCCGCTTTTGTTCTGTTTTGGGACAAAACGTGCATGTCACTTACCGAATTAATCCTTCTGGCGCAAAACGTGCTTTTCGTGCACAGAATCGCCGCTATTGCTCAGTTTTGGCACATAACGTGCGTTTCGTGCACAGAATCGCCGCTTTTGCTCAGTTTTGGCGCAAAACGTGCGTTCCAAGCACCGAATTGCTCCTTTTGGCACAAAATGGGCGTTTCGTGCACAGAACCGCCGCTTTTGCTCAGTTTTGGCACAAAACGTGCGTTTCGTGCTCAGAAACGCCGCTTTTGCACAGTTTTGGCACAAAACGTGCGTTTGGTGCACAGAATCGCCGCTTTTGCTCAGTTTTGGCACAAAACGTGCGTTTCGTGCTCAGAAACGCCGCTTTTGCACAGTTTTGGCACAAAACGTGCGTTTGGTGCACAGAATCGCCGCTTTTGCTTTGTTTTGGTACTAAACGTGCGTTTCGTGCACAGAATCGCCGCTTTTGCTCAGTTTTGGCGCAAAACGTGCGTTTCAAGCACCGAATTGCTCCTTTTGGCACAAAATGGGCGTTTCGTGCACAGAACCGCCGCTTTTGCTCAGTTTTGGCACATAACGTGCGTTTCGTGCTCAGAATCGCCGTTTTTGGACAATTCTGGCACAAAACGTGCGTTTCGTGCTCAGAATCGCCGCTTTTGCACACTTTTGGCACATAACGTGCGTTTCGTGCTCAGAATCGCCGTTTTTGCACAATTCTGGCACAAAACGTGCGATCCATGCACAGAATCGCCGCTTTTGTTCAGTTTTGGGACAAAACGTGCATGTCACTTACCGAATTAATCCTTCTGGCACAAAACGTGCGTTTCGTGCACAGAATCGCAGCTTTTGCTCAGTTTTGGCACAAAACATGCGTTTCAAGCACCGAATTGCTCCTTTTGGCACAAAACGTGCGTTTCGTGCACAGAATCGCCGCTTTTGCTCAGTTTTGGCACAAAACGTGCGTTTCGTGCAGAGAACCGATACTTTTACTCAGTTTTAGCACAAAACGTGCGGTTCGTGCACAGAATCGCCGCTCTTGCTCAGTTTTGGAACAAAACGTGCGTTTCGTGCTCAGAATCGCCGCTTTTGCACACTTTTGGCACAAAACGTGCGTTTCGTGCTCAGAAACGCCGCTTTTGCACAGATTTGGCACAAAACGTGCGTTTCGTGCTCAGAATTGCCGTTTTTGGACAATTCTGGCACAAAACGTGCGATCCGTGCACAGTATCGCCGCTTTTGTTCTGTTTTGGAACAAAACGTGCATGTCACTTACCGAATTGATCCTTTTGGCGCAAAACGTGCGTTTCGTGCACGGAATCGCCGCTGTTGCTCAGTTTTGGCACAAAACGTGCGTTTCAAGCACCGAATTGCTCCTTTTGGAACATAACGGGCGTTTCGTGCACAGAATCGTCGCTTGTGCTCAGTTTTGGCACACAACGTGTGTTTCGTGCACAGAATCGCTGCTTTTGCACACTTTTGGCACAAAACGGGCGTTTGGTGCACAGAATCGCCGCTTTTGTTCTGTTTTGGGACAAAACGTGCATGTCACTTACCGAATTAATCCTTCTGGCGCAAAACGTGCTTTTCGTGCACAGAATCGCCGCTATTGCTCAGTTTTGGCACATAACGTGCGTTTCGTGCACAGAATCGCCGCTTTTGCTCAGTTTTGGCGCAAAACGTGCGTTCCAAGCACCGAATTGCTCCTTTTGGCACAAAATGGGCGTTTCGTGCACAGAACCGCCGCTTTTGCTCAGTTTTGGCACAAAACGTGCGTTTCGTGCTCAGAAACGCCGCTTTTGCACAGTTTTGGCACAAAACGTGCGTTTGGTGCACAGAATCGCCGCTTTTGCTCAGTTTTGGCACAAAACGTGCGTTTCGTGCTCAGAAACGCCGCTTTTGCACAGTTTTGGCACAAAACGTGCGTTTGGTGCACAGAATCGCCGCTTTTGCTTTGTTTTGGTACTAAACGTGCGTTTCGTGCACAGAATCGCCGCTTTTGCTCAGTTTTGGCGCAAAACGTGCGTTTCAAGCACCGAATTGCTCCTTTTGGCACAAAATGGGCGTTTCGTGCACAGAACCGCCGCTTTTGCTCAGTTTTGGCACATAACGTGCGTTTCGTGCTCAGAATCGCCGTTTTTGGACAATTCTGGCACAAAACGTGCGTTTCGTGCTCAGAATCGCCGCTTTTGCACACTTTTGGCACATAACGTGCGTTTCGTGCTCAGAATCGCCGTTTTTGCACAATTCTGGCACAAAACGTGCGATCCATGCACAGAATCGCCGCTTTTGTTCAGTTTTGGGACAAAACGTGCATGTCACTTACCGAATTAATCCTTCTGGCACAAAACGTGCATTTCGTGCACAGAATCGCCGCTTTTGCTTAGTTTTGGCATAAAACGTGGGCTTCGTGCACAGAATCGCCGCTTCTCCTCAGTTTATGGACAAAACGTGCGTTTCACTTACCGAATTAATCCTTCTGGCACAAAACGTGCGTTTCGTGCACAGAACCGCCGCTTTTAGTCAGTATTGGCACGAAACGTGCTGTTCGTGCACAGAACCGCCGCTTTTGCTCAGTTTTGGCACATAACGTGCGTTTCGTGCTCAGAATCGCCATTTTTGCACAATTCTGGCACAAAACGTGCGATCCATGCACAGAATCGCCGCTTTTGTTCAGTTTTGGGACAAAACGTGCATGTCACTTACCGAATTAATCCTTCTGGCACAAAACGTGCATTTCGTGCACAGAATCGCCGCTTTTGCTTAGTTTTGGCATAAAACGTGGGCTTCGTGCACAGAATCGCCGCTTCTCCTCAGTTTATGGACAAAACGTGCGTTTCACTTACCGAATTAATCCTTCTGGCACAAAACGTGCGTTTCGTGCACAGAATCGCCGCTTTTGCTCACTTTTGGCTCAAAACGTGCGGTTCGTGCACAGAATCGCCGCTTTTGCTCAGTTGTGGCACAAAACGTGCGTTTGGTGAACAGAATCGCCGCTTTTGCTTTGTTTTGGTGCTAAACGTGCGTTTCGTGCCCAGAATCGCCGCTTTTGCTCAGTTTTGGCGCAAAACGTGCGTTTCGTGCACAGACTCGCCGCTTTTGCTCACTTTTGGCACAAAACGTGCGGTTCGTGCACAGAATCGCCGCTTTTGCTCAGTTTTGGCACAAAACGTGCGGTTCGTGCACAGAATCGCCGCTCTTGCTCAGTTTTGGAACAAAACGTGCGTTTCGTGCTCAGAATCGCCGCTTTTGCACACTTTTGGCACAAAACGTGCGTTTGAAGAACCAAATTGCTCCTTTTGGCACAAAACGGGCGTTTCGTGTTCAGAATCGCCGTTTTTGCACAATTCTGGCACAAAACGTGCGATCCGTGCACAGAATCGCCGCTTTTGTTCAGTTTTGGGACGAAACGTGCATGTCACTTACCGAATTAATCCTTCTGGCACAAAACGTGCGTTTCGTGCTCAGAAACGCCGCTTTTGCACAGTTTGGCACAAAACGTGCGTTTGGTGCACAGAATCGCCGCTTTTGCTTTGTTTTGGTACTAAACGTGCGTTTCGTGCACAGAATCGCCGCTTTTGCTTTGTTTTGGTACTAAACGTGCGTTTCGTGCACAGAATCGCCGCTTTTGCTCAGTTTTGGCGCAAAACGTGTGTTCCAAGCACCGAATTGCTCCTTTTGGCACAAAATGGGCGTTTCGTGCACAGAACCGCCGCTTTTGCTCAGTTTTGGCACATAACGTGCGTTTGGTGAACAGAATCGCCGCTTTTGCTTTGTTTTGGTACTAAACGTGCGTTTCGTGCCCAGAACCGCCGCTTTTGCTCAGTTTGGCGCAAAACGTGCGTTCCAAGCACCGAATTGCTCCTTTTGGCACAAAATGGGCGTTTCGTGCACAGAATCGCTGCTTCTCCTCAGTTTATGGACAAAACGTGCGTTTCACTTACCGAATTAATCCTTCTGGCACAAAACGTGCGTTTCGTGCACAGAATCGCCGCTTTTGCTCACTTTTGGCACAAAACGTGCGGTTCGTGCACAGAATCGCCGCTTTTGCTCAGTTGTGGCACAAAACGTGCGTTTGGTGAACAGAATCGCCGCTTTTGCTTTGTTTTGGTACTAAACGTGCGTTTCGTGCACAGAATCGCCGCTTTTACGCAGTTTTGGCACAAACCGTGCGGTTCGTGCACAGAATCGCCGCTTCTGCTGAGTGTCGGCACAAAACGTGCGATTCAAGCACCAAATTGCTCCTGTTGGCACGAAACGGGCGTTTCGTGCTCAGAATCCCCGTTTTTGCTCAGTTTTGGCACAAAACGTGCGTTTCAGGCTCAGAATCGACGTTTTTGCTCAATTCTGGCACAAAACGTGCGCTTCGTGCACAGAATCGCCGCTTTTGTTCAGTTTTGGGACAAAACGTGCATGTCACTTACCGAATTAATCGTTCTCGCACAAAACGTGCGTTTCGTGCACAGAGTCGCAGCTTTTGCCAAGTTTTGGCACAGAACGTGCGTTTCAAGCACCGAATTACTACAAAACGTGCGTTTCGTGCTCAGAATCGCCGCTTTTGCTTAGTTTTGGCACAAAACGTGCGATCCGTGCACAGTATCGCCGCTTTTATTCTGTTTTGGGACAAAACGTGCATGTCACTTACCGAATCAATCCTTCTGGCGCAAAACGTGCTTTTCGTGCACAGAATCGCCGCTTTTGCTCAGTTTTGGCACAAAACTTGCGTTTCAAGCACCGAATTGCTCCTTTTGGCACAAAACGTGCGTTTCGTGCACAGAATCGCCGCTTTTGCTCAGTTTTGGCACAAAACGTGCGTTTCGTGCTCAGAAACGCCGCTTTTGCACAGTTTTGGCACAAAACGTGCGTTTGGTGCACAGAATCGCCGCTTTTGCTCAGTTTTGGCACAAAACGTGCGTTTCGTGCACAGACTCGCCGCTTTTGCTCACTTTTGGCACAAAACGTGCGGTTCGTGCACAGAATCGCCGCTTTTGCTCAGTTTTGGCATAAAACGTGCGGTTCGTGCACAGAATCGCCGCTCTTGCTCAGTTTTGGAACAAAACGTGCGTTTCGTGCTCAGAATCGCCGCTTTTGCACACTTTTGGCACAAAACGTGCGTTTGAAGAACCAAATTGCTCCTTTTGGCACAAAACGGGCGTTTCCTGCACAGAATCACCGCTTTTGCTCAGTTTTGGCACCAAACGTGCGTTTCGTGCTCAGAAACGCCGCTTTTGCACAGTTTTGGCACAAAACGTGCGTTTGATGCACAGAATCGCCGCTTTTGCTTTGTTTTGGTACTAAACGTGCGTTTCGTGCGCAGAATCGCCGCTTTTGCTCAGTTTTGGCGCAAAACGTGCGATCCATGCACAGAATCGCCGCATTTGTTCAGTTTTGGGACAAAACGTGCATGTCACTTACCGAATTAATCCTTCTGGCGCAAGACGTGCGTTTCGTGCACAGAATCGCCGCTATTGCTCAGTTTTGGCACATAACGTGCGTTTCGTGTTCAGAATCGCCGTTTTTGCACAATTCTGGCACAAAACGTGCGATCCGTGCACAGAATCGCCGCTTTTGTTCAGTTTTGGGACAAAACGTGCATGTCACTTACCGAATTAATCCTTCTGGCACAAAACGTGCGTTTCGTGCTCAGAAACGCCGCTTTTGCACAGTTTGGCACAAAACGTGCGTTTGGTGCACAGAATCGCTGCTTTTGCTTTGTTTTGGGACTAAACGTGCGTTTCGTGCACAGAATCGCCGCTTTTGCTTTGTTTTGGTACTAAACGTGCGTTTCGTGCACAGAATCGCCGCTTTTGCTCAGTTTTGGCGCAAAACGTGCGTTCCAAGCACCGAATTGCTCCTTTTGGCACAAAATGGGCGTTTCGTGCACAGAACCGCCGCTTTTGCTCAGTTTTGGCACATAACGTGCGTTTCGTGCTCAGAATCGCCGTTTTTGGACAATTCTGGCACAAAACGTGCGTTTCGTGCTCAGAATCGCCGCTTTTGCACACTTTTGGCACATAACGTGCGTTTCGTGCTCAGAATCGCCGTTTTTGCACAATTCTGGCACAAAACGTGCGATCCATGCACAGAATCGCCGCTTTTGTTCAGTTTTGGGACAAAACGTGCATGTCACTTACCGAATTAATCCTTCTGGCACAAAACGTGCATTTCGTGCACAGAATCGCCGCTTTTGCTTAGTTTTGGCATAAAACGTGGGCTTCGTGCACAGAATCGCCGCTTCTCCTCAGTTTATGGACAAAACGTGCGTTTCACTTACCGAATTAATCCTTCTGGCACAAAACGTGCGTTTCGTGCACAGAATCGCCGCTTTTGCTCAGTTTTGGATCAAACGTGCGTTTTGTGCACAGAATCGCCGCTTTTGCTCAGTTTTGGCACAAAACATGCGTTTCGTGCACAGAATCGCCGCTTTTGCTCAGTTTTCGGACAAAACGTGCGTTTCACGCACCGAATTGCTCCTTCTGGCACAAAACGTGCGTGATGTGCACAGAATCGCCGCTTTTGCCCAGTTTTGGTGCAGAACGTGCGTTTCGTGCACAGAATCGCCGCTCTTGCTCAGTTTTGTAACAAAACGGCCGTTTCGTGAACAGAATCGCCGCTGTTGCTCAGTTTTGGGACAAAATATGCGTTTCACGCACCGAATTGCTCCTTCCGGCTCAAAACGGGCATTTCGTGCACAGAATCGACGCTTTTGCTCAGTTTTGGCACATAACGTGCGTTTCGAGCACAGAATCGCCGCTTTGCTCAGGTTTGGCACAAAACCTGCGTTTCGCGCTCAGAATAGCCGCTTCTGCTCAGTTTTGGGGCAAAACGTGCGTTTCGTGCTCGGAATCGCCACTTTTGCTCAGTTTTGGCACAAAACGTGCGTTTCGTGCACAGAATCGCCGCATTTGCTCAATTTTGGCACAAAACATGCGTTTCGCGCACAGAATCGCCGCTTTAGCTCAGTTTTGGCTCAAAATGTGCGTTTCGTACACAGAATCGCCGCTATTGCTCAGTTTTGGCACAAAACGTGCGTTTCGCGCACAGAATCGCCGCTTCTGGTCAGTTTTCCACAAAACGTGCGTTTCGTGCACAGAATCGCCGCTTTTGCTCAGTTGTTTCACAAAACGTGCGATTCGTGCACAGAATCGCCGCATTTGCTCAGTTTTGGCGCAAAACGTGCGTTTCGTGCACAGAATCGCCGCTTCTGCTCAGTTTGCCACAAAACGTTCGTTTCGAGTACACTATAGCTCCTTTTGCTCAGTTTTGGCACAAAACGTGCGCTCCACGCACCGAATCGCCCCTTTTGTCAAAAAACATGCGTTTCATGCACAGAATCGCCGCTCTTGCTCAGTTTTGTAACCAAACGGCCGTTTCGTGCACAGAATCGCCGCTGTTGCTCAGTTTTGGGACAAAATATGCGTTTCACGCACCGAATTGCTCCTTGTGGCACATAACGTGCGTTTAGTGCACAGAATTGCCGCTTTTGCTCAGATTTTTCACAAATCGTGCGTTTGGTGCACAGAATCGCCGCTTTTGCCCAGTTTTGGTACAAAACGCGCGTTTCGTGCACAGAATCGCCGCTTTGCTCAGGTTTGGCACAAAACATGCGTTTCGTGCTCAGAATCGCCACTTCTGCTCAGTTTTGGGACAAAATATGTGTTTCACGCACCGAATTGCTCCTTCTGGCTCAAAACGGGCATTTTGTGCGAAGAATCGACGCTTTTGCTCAGTTTTGGCACATAACGTGCGTTTCGAGCACAGAATCGCCGCTTTTGCTCAGTTTTGGCACAAAACGTGCGCTTTACTCACCGAATCGCTCCTTTTGTCAAAAATATGCGTTTCGTGCACAGAATCGCCGCTCTTGCTCAGTTTTGTAACCAAACGGCCGTTTCGTGCACAGAATCGCCGCTTTTGCTCAGTTCCGGCACAAAACGTGCGTTTCGTGCAAAGAATCGCCGCTTTTGCTCAGTTTTGGCTCAAAACGTGCGTTTCGTGCACAGAATCGCCGCTATTGCTCAGTTTTGGCACAAAACGTGCATTTCGTGCACAGAATCGACGCTTTTGCTCAGTTTTGGCGCAAAACGTGCGTTTCGTGCACAGAATCGTCGCTTTTGCTCAATTTTGGCACAAAACGTGCGATTCGTTCACAGAATTGCCGCATTTGCTCATTATTGTCACAAAACGTGCGTTTCGTGCACAGAATCGCCGCTTCTGGTCAATTTGCCACAAAACGTGCCTTTCGTGCTCAGAATCGCCGCATTTGCTCAGTTTTAGCACAAAACGTGCCTTTCGTGCTCAGAATCACCGCTTTTGCTCATTATTGTCACAAAACGTGCGTTTCGTGCACAGAATCGCCGCTTCTGGTCAGTTTGACACAAAACGTTCGTTTCGAGTACACAATCGCTCCTTTTGTCAAAAAACATGCGTTTCGTGCACAGAAACGCCGCCTTTGCTCAGTTCCGGCACAGAACGTGCGTTTCGTGCACAGAATCGCCGCTTTTGCTCAGTTTTGGCTCAAAACGTGCGTTTCGTGCACGGAATCGCCGCTATTGCTCAGTTTTGGCACAAAACGTGCATTTCGTGTACAGAACCGCCGCTTTTGCTCAGTTTTGGCGCAAAACGTGCGATTCGTTCACAGAATCGCCGCTATTGCTCAGTTTTGGCTCAAAACGTGCGATTCGTGCACAGAATCGGCGCATTTGCTCAGTTTTGTCACAAAAAGTGCCTTTCGTGCACAGAATCGCCGCTTTTGGTCAGTTCCGGCACAAAACGTGCGTTTCGTGCAAAGAATCGCCGCTTTTGCTCAGTTTTGGCTCAAAACGTGCGCTTTGTGCACAGAATCACCGCTTTTGCTCAGTTTTGGTACAAAACGTGCATTTCGTGCTCAGAATCGCCGCTGTTGCTTGTTATTGGCACAAAACGCGCGTTTCGTGCACAGAATCGCCGCTGTTGCTCAGTTTTGGGGCAAAACGTGCGATTCGTTCACAGAATCGCCGCATTTGCTCAGTTTTGGCACAAAACGTGCCTTTCGTGCTCAGAATCACCGCTTTTGCTCATTATTGTCACAAACCGTGCGTTTCGTGCACAGAATCGCCGCTTCTGGTCGGTTTGCCACAAAACGTTCGTTTCGAGTACACAATCGCTCCTTTTTCTCAGTTTTGGCACAAAACGTGCGCTTTACGCACCGAATCGCTCCTTTTGTCAAAAAACATGCGTTTCGTGCACAGAAACGCCGCTTTTGCTCAGTTCCGGCACAAAACGTGCGTTTCGTGCAAAGAATCGCCGCTTTTGCTCAGTTTTGTCTCAAAACGTGCGTTTTGTGCACAGAATCACCGCTATTGCTCAGTTTTGGCCCAAAACGTGCAGTTCGTGCACAGAATCGCCGCTTTTGCTCAGTTTTGGCACAAAATGTGCGTTTCGTGCACAGAATCGCCGCTTTTGCTCAGTTTTGGCGCAAAACGTGCGTTTCGTGCACAGAATCGCCGCTTTTGCTCAGTTCCGGCACAAAACGTGCGTTTCGTGCAAAGAATCGCCGCTTTTGCACAGTTTTGGCTCAAAACGTGCGTTTCGTGCACAGAATCGCCGCTATTGCTCAGTCTTGGCACAAAACGTGCATTTCGTGCAAAGAATCGCCGCTTTTGCTCAGTTTTGGCTCAAAACGTGCGTTTTGTGCACAGAATCACCGCTTTTGCTCATTATTGTCACAAAACGTGCGTTTCGTGCTCAGAATCGCCGCTTCTGGTCAGTTTGCCACAAAACGTTCGTTTCGAGTACACAATCGCTCCTTTTTCTCTGTTTTGGCAAAAAACGTGCGCTTTACGCACCGATTCGCTCCTTTTGTCAAAAAACATGCGTTTCGTGCACAGAAACGCCGCCTTTGCTCAGTTCCGGCACAGAACGTGCGTTTCGTGCAAAGAATCGCCGCTTTTGCTCAGTTTTGGCTCAAAACGTGCGTTTCGTGCACAGAATCGCCGCTATTGCTCAGTTTTGGTACAAAACGTGCATTTCGTGCTCAGAATCGCCGCTGTTGCTTGTTATTGGCACAAAACGCGCGTTTCGTGCACAGAATCGCCGCTGTTGCTCAGTTTTGGGGCAAAACGTGCGATTCGTTCACAGAATCGCCGCTATTGCTCAGTTTTGGCACAAAACGTGCATTTCGTGCAAAGAATCGCCGCTTTTGCTCAGTTTTGGCGCAAAACGTGCGTTTCGTGCACAGAATCGCCGCTTTTGCTCAGTTTTGGCACAAAACGTGCGATTCGTTCACAGAATCGCCGCATTTGCTCATTATTGTCACAAAACGTGCGTTTCGTGCACAGAATCGCCGCTTCTGGTCAGTTTGCCACAAAACGTTCGTTTCGAGTACACAATCGCTCCTTTTTCTCAGTTTTGGCACAAAACGTGCGCTTTACTCACCGATTCGCTCCTTTTGTCAAAAAACATGCGTTTCGTGCACAGAAACGCCGCTTTTGCTCAGTTCCGGCACAAAACATGCGTTTCGTGCAAGGAATCGCCGCTTTTGCTTTGTTTTGGCACAAAATCTGCGTTTCGTGCACAGAATCGTCGCTTGTGCTCAGTTTTGGCACAAAACGTGCGTTTCGTGCTCAGAAACGGCACTTTTGCACAGTTTTGACACAAAACGTGCGTTTGGTGCACAGAATCGCCGCTTTTGCTTTGTTTTGGCACAAAACGTGCGTTTCGTGCACAGAATCGCCGCTTTTGCTCAGTTTTAGCGCAAAACGTGCGTTCCAAGCACCGAACTGCTCCTTTTGGCACAAAATGGGCGTTTCGTGTACAGAACCGCCGCTTTTGCTCAGTTTTGGCACATAACGTGCGTTTCGTGCTCAGAATCGCCGTTTTTGGACAATTCTGGCACAAAACGTGCGATCCGTGCACAGAATCGCCGCTTTTGTTCTGTTTTGGGACAAAACGTGCATGTCACTTACCGAATTAATCGTTCTGGCACAAAACGTGCGTTTCGTGCACAGAACCGCCGCTTTTGCTCAGTTTTGGCACATAACGTGCGTTTCGTGCTCAGAATCGCCGTTTTTGGACAATTCTGGCACAAAACGTGCGATCCGTGCACAGAATCGCCGCTTTTGTTCTGTTTTGGGACAAAACGTGCATGTCACTTACCGAATTAATCGTTCTGGCACAAACCGTGCGTTTCGTGCACAGAATCGCCGCTTTTGCCAAGTTTTGGCACAGAACGTGCGTTTGAAGAACCGAATTGCTCCTTTTGGCACAAAACGGGCGTTTCGTGCTCAGAATCGCCGCTTTTGCTCAATTTTGGCATATAACTTGCGTTTCGCGCTCAGAATCGCCGCTATTACTCATGATGGGCACAAAACGTGCGTTTCGTGCACAGAATCGCCGCTTTTGCTCAGTTTTGGCACAAAACGTGCGTTTCGTGCTCAGAAACGCCGCTTTTGCACAGTTTTGGCACAAAACGTGCGTTTGGTGCACAGAATCGCCGCCTTTGCCAAGTTTTGGCACAGAACGTGCGTTTCAAGCACCAAATTGCTCCTTATGACACAAAACCGGCGATTCGTGCACAGAATCGCCGCATTTGCTCAGTTTTGGCACACAACGTGCGTTTCGCGCACAGAATCGCCGCTTTTACTCATGATGGGCACAAGACGTGTGTTTCGTGCACAGAAGCGCCGCTTTTGCTCAGTTTTGGCACAAAACGTGCGTTTCAAGGACCGAATTACTCCTTTTGGCATAAAACGGGCGTTTCGTGCATAGAATCGCCGCTTTTGCACAGATTTGGCACAAAACGTGCGTTTCGTGCTCAAAATCGCCGCTTTTACTCATGATTGGCACAAAACGTGCGTTTCTTGCACAGAATCGCCGCTTTTGCTCAGTTTTGGCACAAAACGTTCGTTTCAAGCACCGAATTACTCATTTTGGCATAAAACGGGCGTTTCGTGCACAGAATCGCCGCTTTTGCACAGTTTTGGCACATAGCGTGCGTTTCGTGCTCATAATTGCCGCTTTTACTCATGATTGGCACAAAACGTGCGTTTCGTGCACAGAATCGCCGCTTTTGCTCAGTTTTGGCGCAAAACGTGCGTTTCCACCACCGAATTGCTCCTTTTGGCACAAAACGGACGTTTCGTGCACAGAACTGCCGCTTTTGCTCAGTTTTGGCACATAACGTGCGTTTCGTGCTCAGAATCGCCGTTTTTGGACAATTCTGGCACAAAACGTGCGATCCGTGCACAGAATCGCCGCTTTTGTTCTGTTTTGGGACAAAACGTGCATGTCACTTACCGAATTAATCCTTCTGGCACAAAACGTGCATTCCGTGCACAGAATCGCCGCTTTTGCTCAGTTTTGGCACAAAGCGTGCGTGTCGTGCTCAGAAACGCCGCTTTTGCACAGTATTGGCACAAAGCGTGCGCTTGGTGCACAGAATCGCCGCTTTTGCCAAGTTTTGGCACAGAACGTGCGTTTCAAGCACCGAATTGCTCCTTATGACACAAAATCGGCGATTCGTGCACAGAATCGCCGCTTTTGCTCAGTTTTGGCACATAACGTGCGTTTCGCGCTTAGAATCGCCGCTTTTACTCATGATGGGCACAAAACGTGTGTTTCGTGCTCAGAATCGCCGCTTTTGCACATTATTTGCACAAAATGTTCGTTTCGGGCTCAGAATCGCCGTCTTTGGTTAATTCTGGCACAAAACGTGTGTTTCGTGCACAGAATCGCCGCTTTTGCACACTTTTGGTACAAAACGTGCGTTTCGTGCTCAGAAACGCCGCTTTTGCACAGTTTTGGCACAAAACGCGTTTCGTGCACAGAATCGCCGCTTTTGCTTTGTTTTAGCACTAAACGTGCGTTTCGTGCACAGAATCGCCGCTTTTGTTCAGTTTTGGGACAAAACGTGCATGTCACTTACCGAATTAATCCTTCTGGCACAAAACGGGCGTTTCGTGCACAGAATCGCCGCTTTTGCACACTTTTGGTACAAAACGTGCGTTTCGTGCTCAGAAACGCCGCTTTTGCACAGTTTTGGCACAAAACGCGTTTCGTGCACAGAATCGCCGCTTTTGCACACTTTTGGCACAAGACGTGCGTTTCGTGCAAAGAATCGCCGCCTTTGCTTAGTTCTGTCATAAAACGTAGGCTTCGTGCACAGAATCGCCGCTTCTGGTCAGTTTAGGGACAAAACGTGCGTTTCACTTACCGAATTAATCCTTCCGGCACAAAACGTGCGTTTCGTGCACAGAATCGCCGCTTTTACTCAGTATTGGCACGAAACATGCGGTTCGTGCACAGAATCGCCGCTTTTGCTCAGTTATAGCACAAAACGTGCGTTTCGTGCTCAGAAACGCCGCTTTTGCACAGTTTTGGCACAAAACGCGTTTCGTGCACAGAATCGCCGCTTTCGCTTTGTTTTGGCACTAAACGTGCGTTTCGTGCACAGAATCGCCGCTTTTGTTCAGTTTTGGGACAAAACGTGTATGTCACTTACCGAATTAATCCTTCTGGCACAAAACGGGCGTTTCGTGCACAGAATCGTCGCTTGTGCTCAGTTTTGGCACATAATGTGCGTTTCGTGCTCAGAATCGCAACTTTTGCTCATGATTTGCACAAAACGAGCGTTTCGTGCACAGAATCGCCGCTTTTGCTTAGTTTTAGCACAAAACGTGGGCTTCGTGCAAACAATCGCCGCTTCTGCTCAGTTTAGTGACAAAAACGTGCGTTTCACTTACCGAATTAATCCTTCTGGCACAAAACGTTTGTTTCGTGCACAGAATCGCCGCTTTTACTCAGTTTTGGCACAAAACGTGCGGTTCGTGCAGAGAATCGCCGCTTCTGCTCAGTTTTGGCACAAAACGGGCGTTTCGTGCTCAGAATCGCCGCTTTTGCACAGTTTTGGCACAAAACGTGCGCTTCGTGCACAGAATCGCCGCTTTTGTTCAGTTTTGGGACAAAACGTGCATGTCACTTACCGAATTAATCCTTCTGGCACAAAACGTGCGTTTCGCGCACAGAATCGCCGCTTTTGCGTTGTTTTGGCACAATGTGTGCGTTTCGTGCACAGAATCGCCGCTTTTGCTCAGTTTTGGCACAAAACGTGCGCTTGGTGCACAGAATCGCCGCTTTTGCCAAGTTTTGGCACAGAACGTGCGTTTCAAGCACCGAATTGCTCCTTATGACACAAAATCGGCGATTCGTGCACAGAATCGCCGCTTTTGCTCAGTTTTGGCACATAACGTGCGTTTCGCGCTTAGAATCGCCGCTTTTACTCATGATGGGCACAAAACGTGTGTTTCGTGCTCAGAATCGCCGCTTTTGCACATTATTTGCACAAAATGTTCGTTTCGGGCTCAGAATCGCCGTCTTTGGTTAATTCTGGCACAAAACGTGTGTTTCGTGCACAGAATCGCCGCTTTTGCACACTTTTGGTACAAAACGTGCGTTTCGTGCTCAGAAACGTCGCTTTTGCACAGTTTTGGCACAAAACGCGTTTCGTGCACAGAATCGCCGCTTTTGCTTTGTTTTAGCACTAAACGTGCGTTTCGTGCACAGAATCGCCGCTTTTGTTCAGTTTTGGAACAAAACGTGCATGTCACTTACCGAATTAATCCTTCTGGCACAAAACGGGCGTTTCGTGCACAGAATCGCCGCTTTTGCTCAGTTTTGGCACATAACGTGCGTTTCGCGTTTAGAATCGCCGCTTTTACTCATGATAGGCACAAAACGTGTGTTTCGTGCACAGAATCGCCGCTTTTGCTCAGTTTGGCACAAAACGTGCGTTTCAAGCACCGAATTGCTCCTTTCGGCGAAAACGGGCGTTTCGTGCACAGAATCGCCGCTTTTGCACAGTTTTGGCACAAAATGTGTGTTTCGTGCACAGAATCGCCGCTTTTACTCTGTTTTGACACAAAACGCGCGTTTCGTGCACAGAATCGCCGCTTTTGCACAGTTTTGGCACATAACGTGCGTTTCATGCTCAGAATCGCCGCTTTCGCTCATGATTTGCACAAAACGTTCATTTCGGGCTCAGAATCGCCGTCTTTGGTCAATTCTGGCACAAAACGAGTGTTTCGTGCACAGAATCGCCGCTTCTGCACACTTTTGGTACAAAACGTGCGTTTCGTGCTCAAAAACGCCGCTTTTGCACAGTTTTGGCACAAAACGCGTTTCGTGCGCAGAATCGCCGCTTTTGCTTTGTTTTGGCACTAAACGTGCGTTTCGTGCACAGAATCGCCGCTTTTGTTCAGTTTTGGGACAAAACGTGCATGTCACTTACCGAATTAATCCTTCTGGCACAAAACGGGCGTTTCGTGCACAGAATCGCCGCTTTTGCTCAGTTTTGGCACATAACGTGCGTTTCGCGCTTAGAATCGCCGCTTCTACTCATGATGGGCACAAAACGTGTGTTTCGTGCTCAGAATCGCCGCTTTTGCTCATGATTTGCACAAAACGTTCGTTTCGGGCTCAGAATCGCCGTCTTTGGTCAATTCTGGCACAAAACGTGCGTTTCGTGCACAGAATCGCCGCTTTTGTTCAGTTTTGGGACAAAACGTGCATGTCACTTACCGAATTAATCCTTCTGGCACAAACCGTGCGTTTCGTGCACAGAATCGCCGCTTTTGCTCAGTTTTGGCGCAAAACGTGCGTTCCAAGCACCGAATTGCACCTTTTGGAACATAACGGGCGTTTCGGGCACAGAATCGCCGCTTTTACTCAGTATTGGCACGAAACATGCGGTTCGTGCACAGAATCGCCGCTTTTGCTCAGTTATAGCACAAAACGTGCGTTTCGTGCTCAGAAACGCCGCTTTTGCACAGTTTTGGCACAAAACGCGTTTCGTGCACAGAATCGCCGGTTTCGCTTTGTTTTGGCACTAAACGTGCGTTTCGTGCACAGAATCGCCGCTTTTACTCAGTTTTGGCACAAAACGTGCGGTTCGTCCAGAGAATCGCCGCTTCTGCTCAGTTTTGGCACAAAACGTGCGTTTCGTGCTCAGAATCGCCGCTTTTGCTCATGATTTGAACAAAACGTGCGTTTCGGGCTCAGAATCGCCGTCTTTGGTCAATTCTGGCACAAAAGGTGTGTTTCGTGCACAGATTCGCCGCTTTTGCACACTTTTGGCACAAAACGTGCGTTTCGTGCTCAGAAACGCCGCTTTTGCACAGTTTTGGCTCAAAACGCGTTTCGTGCACAGAATCGCCGCTTTTGCTTTGTTTTGGCACTAAACGTGCGTTTCGTGCACAGAATCGCCGCTTTTGTTCAGTTTTGGGACAAAACGTGCATGTCACTTACCGAATTAATCCTTCTGGCACAAAACGTGGGCTTCGTGCAAACAATCGCCGCTTCTGCTCAGTTTAGTGACAAAAACGTGCGTTTCACTTACCGAATTAATCCTTCTGGCACAAAACGTTTGTTTCGTGCACAGAATCGCCGCTTTTACTCAGTTTTGGCACAAAACGTGCGGTTCGTGCAGAGAATCGCCGCTTCTGCTCAGTTTTGGCACAAAACGGGCGTTTCGTGCTCAGAATCGCCGCTTTTGCTCATGATTTGCACAAAACGTTCGTTTCGGGCTCAGAATCGCCGTCTTTGGTCAATTATGGCACAAAACGTGTGTTTCGTGCACAGAATCGCCGCTTTTGCACACTTTTGGCACAAAACGTTCGTTTCGTGCTCAGAAACGCCGCTTTTGCACAGTTTTGGCACAAAACGTGCGCTTCGTGCACAGAATCGCCGCTTTTGTTCAGTTTTGGGATAAAACGTGCATGTCACTTACCGAATTAATCCTTCTGGCACAAAACGTGCGTTTCGTGCACAGAATCGCCGCTTTTGCCAAGTTTCGGCACATAACCTGCGTTTCGCGCTCAGAACCGACGCTTTTGCTCAGTTTTAGCAAAAAACGTGCGTTTCGTGTTCAGAATTGCCGCTTTTACTCAGTATTGGCACGAAACATGCGGTTCGTGCACAGAATCGCCGCTTTTGCTCAGTTATAGCACAAAACGTGCGTTTCGTGCTCAGAAACGCCGCTTTTGCACAGTTTTGGCACAAAACGCGTTTCGTGCACAAAATCGCCGCTTTCGCTTTGTTTTGGCACTAACCGTGCGTTTCGTGCACAGAATCGCCGCTTTTGTTCAGTTTTGGAACAAAACGTGCATGTCACTTACCGAATTAATCCTTCTGGCACAAAACGTGGGCTTCGTGCAAACAATCGCCGCTTCTGCTCAGTTTAGTGACAAAAACGTGCGTTTCACTTACCGAATTAATCCTTCTGGCACAAAACGTTTGTTTCGTGCACAGAATCGCCGCTTTTACTCAGTTTTGGCACAAAACGTGCGGTTCGTGCAGAGAATCGCCGCTTCTGCTCAGTTTTGGCACAAAACGGGCGTTTCGTGCTCAGAATCGCCGCTTTTGCTCATGATTTGCACAAAACGTTCGTTTCGGGCTCAGAATCGCCGTCTTTGGTCAATTATGGCACAAAACGTGTGTTTCGTGCACAGAATCGCCGCTTTTGCACACTTTTGGCACAAAACGTTCGTTTCGTGCTCAGAAACGCCGCTTTTGCACAGTTTTGGCACAAAACGTGCGCTTCGTGCACAGAATCGCCGCTTTTGTTCAGTTTTGGGATAAAACGTGCATGTCACTTACCGAATTAATCCTTCTGGCACAAAACGTGCGTTTCGTGCACAGAATCGCCGCTTTTGCCAAGTTTCGGCACATAACCTGCGTTTCGCGCTCAGAACCGACGCTTTTGCTCAGTTTTAGCAAAAAACGTGCGTTTCGTGTTCAGAATTGCCGCTTTTACTCAGTATTGGCACGAAACATGCGGTTCGTGCACAGAATCGCCGCTTTTGCTCAGTTATAGCACAAAACGTGCGTTTCGTGCTCAGAAACGCCGCTTTTGCACAGTTTTGGCACAAAACGCGTTTCGTGCACAAAATCGCCGCTTTCGCTTTGTTTTGGCACTAACCGTGCGTTTCGTGCACAGAATCGCCTCTTTTGTTCAGTTTTGGGACAAAACGTGTATGTCACTTACCGAATTAATCCTTCTGGCACAAAACGGGCGTTTCGTGCACAGAATCGCCGCTTTTGCTCAGTTTTGGCACAAAACGTGCGTTTCAAGCACCGAATTACTCCTTTTGGCATAAAACGGGCGTTTCCTGCACAGAATCGCCGCTTTTGCTCAGTTTTGGCACAAAACGTGCGTTTCAAGCACCGAATTGCTCCTTATGGAACATAACGGGCGTTTCGTGCACAGAATCGTCGCTTGTGCTCAGTTTTGGCACATAACGTGCGTTTCGTGCTCAGAATCGCAGCTTTTGCTCATGATTTGCACAAAACGAGCGTTTCGTGCACAGAACCGCCGCTTTTGCTTAGTTTTGGCACAAAACGTGGGCTTCGTGCACACAATCGCCGCTTCTGCTCAGTTTAGGGACAAAAACGTGCCTTTCACTTACCGAATTAATCCTTCTGGCACAAAACGTGCGTTTCGTGCACAGAATCGCCGCTTTTACTCAGTTTTGGCACAAAACGTGCGGTTCGTCCAGAGAATCGCCGCTTCTGCTCAGTTTTGGCACAAAACGTGCGTTTCGTGCTCAGAATCGCCGCTTTTGCTCATGATTTGAACAAAACGTGCGTTTCGGGCTCAGAATCGCCGTCTTTGGTCAATTCTGGCACAAAACGTGTGTTTCGTGCACAGATTCGCCGCTTTTGCACACTTTTGGCACAAAACGTGCGTTTCGTGCTCAGAAACGCCGCTTTTGCACAGTTTTGGCTCAAGGCGCGTTTCGTGCACAGAATCGCCGCTTTTGCTTTGTTTTGGCACTAAACGTGCGTTTCGTGCACAGAATCGCCGCTTTTGTTCAGTTTTGGGACAAAACGTGCATGTCACTTACCGAATTAATCCTTCTGGCACAAAATGGGCGTTTCGTGCACAGAATCGCCGCTTTTGCTCAGTTTTGGCACAAAACGTGCGTTTCAAACACCGAATTGCTCCTTATGGAACATAACGGGCGTTTCGTGCACAGAATCGTCGCTTGTGCTCAGTTTTGGCACATAATGTGCGTTTCGTGCTCAGAATCGCAACTTTTGCTCATGATTTGCACAAAACGAGCGTTTCGTGCACAGAATCGCCGCTTTTGCTTAGTTTTAGCACAAAACGTGGGCTTCGTGCAAACAATCGCCGCTTCTGCTCAGTTTAGTGACAAAAACGTGCGTTTCACTTACCGAATTAATCCTTCTGGCACAAAACGTTTGTTTCGTGCACAGAATCGCCGCTTTTACTCAGTTTTGGCACAAAACGTGCGGTTCGTGCAGAGAATCGCCGCTTCTGCTCAGTTTTGGCACAAAACGGGCGTTTCGTGCTCAGAATCGCCGCTTTTGCTCATGATTTGCACAAAACGTTCGTTTCGGGCTCAGAATCGCCGTCTTTGGTCAATTCTGGCACAAAACGTGTTTCGTGCACAGAATCGCCGCTTTTGCACACTTTTGGCACAAAACGTGCGTTTTGTTCTCAGAATCGCCGCTTTTATTCAGTTTTGGCACAAAACGTGCGGTTCTTGCACAGAATCGTCGCTTTTGCTCAGTTTTGGCACAAAACGTGCGTTTCAAGCACCGAATTACTCCTTTTGGCATAAAACGGGCGATTCGTGCACAGAACCGACGCTTTTGCACACTTTTGGCACAAAACGTGCGTTTCGTGCTCAGAAACTCCGCTTTAGCACAGTTTTCGTACAAACCGTGCGTTTGGTGCACAGAATCGCAGCATTGCTCAGTTTTGTCACATAACGTGCGTTTCGTGCCCAGAATCGCCGTTTTTGTACAATTCAGGCACAAAACGTGCGATCCGTGCACAGAATCGCCGCTTTTGTTCAGTTTTGGGACAAAACGTGCGTTTCGTGCACAGAACCGACGCTTTTGCTCAGTTTTAGCAAAAAACGTGCGTTTCGTGTTCAGAATTGCCGCTTTTGCTCATTATTGGCACAAAACGTGCGTTTCGTGCACAGAATCGCCGCTGTTGCTCAGTTTTGGCACAAAACGTGCGTTTCGTGCTCAGAATCCCCGTTTTTGCTCAGTTTTGGCACAAAACGTGTATGTCACTTACCGAATAAATCCTTCTGGCACAAAACGTGCGTTTCGTGCACAGAATCGCCGCTTTTGCCAAGTTTTGGCACAGAACGTGCGTTTCAAGCTCCGAATTACTACAAAACGTGCGTTTCGTGCACAGAATCGCCGCTTTTGCTTAGTTTTGGCACAAAACGTGAGCTTCGTTCAGACAATCGCCGCTTCTGCTCAGTTTAGGGACAAAACGTGCGTTTCGTGCACAGAATCGCCGCTTTTACTCAGTTTTGGCACAAAACGTGCGGTTCGTGCAGAGAATCGCCCCTTTTGCTCAGTATTGGGACAAAACCTGCGTTTCGTGCACAGAATCGCCGCTTCTGCTCAGTTTTGGCACAAAATGTGTGTTTTGTGCCAGAATCGCCGCTTTTGCTCAGTTTTAGGTCAAAACGCGCGTGTCGTGCACAGAATCGCCGCTTTACTCAGTTTTGGCTGAAAACGTGTTCTTCGTACACAGAATCGCCGCTTTTGCTCAGTTTTGTCACAAAACGTGCGTTTCGTGTTCAGAATCGCCGCTCTTGCTCCTTTTGACACAAAACGTGCATTTCGTGCACAGAATCGCCGCTTTTGCTCAGCTTTGGCACAAATCGCGTGTTTCGTGCACAGAATCGCCGCTCTTGCTCAGTCTTAGCACAAAACGGGCGTTTCGTGCACAGAATGGCCGCTTTGCTCAGTTTTGGCTGAAAACGTGTTCTTCATTCACAGAATCGCCGCTTTTGCTCAGTTTTGTCACAAAACGTGCGTTTCGTGCTCAAAATCGCCGCTCTTGCTCCTTTTGGCACAAAACGTGCGTTTCGTGCACAGAATCGCCGCTTTTGCTCAGTTTTGGCACAAATCGGGCGTTTCGTGCACAGAATCGCCGCTTTTGCTCAGTTTTGGCACAAAACCTGCGTTTCGTGCACAGAATCGCCGCTTTTGCTCAGTTTTGGCAGAGAACGTGCGTTTCGTGCTCAAAATCGCCGCTCTTGCTCCTTTTGGCACAAAACGTGCGTTTCGTGCACAGAATCGCCGCTTTTGCTCAGTTTTGGCACAAAACGTGCGTTTCACGATCCGAATTACTCATTTTGGTACAAAACGTGCCATTCACTCTCCGAATTGTTCCTGTTGGCACAAAACGGGCGTTTCCTGCACAGAATCGCTGCTTTTGCGCAGGTTTGGCACAAAACGTGCGTTCCATGCGCCGAAATGCTCCTTTTGACACAAAACGTGCGTTTCGTGCACAGATTCGCCGCTTTTGCTCAGTTTTGGCACAAAACGTGTGTTTCGTGCACAGAATCGCCGCTATTGCTCAGTTTTATGTCAAAACGGGCGTTTCGTGCACAGAATCGCCGCATTACTCAGTTTTGGCTGAAAACGTGTTCTTCGTACACAGAATCGCCGCTTTTGCTCAGTTTTGTCACAAAACGTGCGTTTCGTGCTCAAAATCGCCGCTCTTGCTCCTTTTGGCACAAAACGTGCGTTTCGTACACAGAATCGCCGCTTTTGCTCAGTTTTGTCACAAAACGTGCGTTTCGTGTTCAGAATCGCCGCTTTTGCTCAGTTTTATGTCAAAACGGACGTTTCGTGTTCAGAATCGCCGCTCTTGCTCCTTTTGACACAAAACGTGCATTTCGTGCACAGAATCGCCGCTTTTGCTCAGTTTTGGCACAAAACGTGCGTTTCACGCTCCGAATTACTCCTTTTGGTACAAAACGTGACGTGCTCGCTCCGAATTGTTCCTTTTGGCACAAAACGGGCGTTTCGCACACAGAATCGCCGCTTTCGCTCAGTTTTGTCACAAAACGTGCGTTTCGTGCTCAAAATCGCCGCTCTTGCTCCTTTTGGCACAAAACGTACGTTTCGAGCACAGAATCGCCGCTTTTGCTCAGTTTTGGCACAAATCGGGCGTTTCGTGCACAGAATCGCCGCTTTTGCTCAGTTTTGGCACAAAACGTGCGTTTCGTATTCCGAATCGCCGCTCTTGCTCCTTTTGACACAAAACGTGCATCTCGTGCACAGAATCGCCGCCTTTGCTCAGTTTTGGCACAAAACGTGCGTTTCACCTCCGAATTACTCCTTTTGGTACAAAACGTGCGGTGCACGCTCCGAATTGTTCCTTTTGGCACAAAACGGGCGTTTCGTGCACAGAATCGCTGCTTTTGCGCAGCTTTGGCGCAAAACGTGCGTTTCGTGCACAGAATCGCCGCTTTTGCTCAGATTTGGCACAAATCGGGCGTTTCGTGCACAGAATCGCAGCTTTACTCAGTTTTGGCTGAAAACGTGTTCTTCGTACACAGAATCGCCGCTTTTGCTCAGTTTTGTCACAAAACGTGCGTTTCGTGCTCAAAATCGCCGCTCTTGCTCCTTTTGGCACAAAACGTACGTTTCGTGCACAGAATCGCTGCCTATGCGCAGTTTAGGCACAAAACGTGCATTCCACGTGCCGAATTGCTCCTTTTGGCACAAAACGTGCGTTTCGTGCACAGAATCGCCGCTTTTGCTCAGTTTTGGCACAAAACGTGTGTTTCACGCTCCGAATTACTCCTTTTGGTACAAAACGTGCCGCGCACGCTCCGAATTGTTCCTTTTGGCACAAAACGTGCGTTTCACGCTCCGAATTACACCTTTTGGTACAAAACGTGCCGTGCACGCTCTGAATTGTTCCTTTTGGCACAAAACGGGAGTTTCGTGCACAGAATCGCTGCTTTTGCGCAGTTTTGGCACAAAACGTGCGTTCCATGAGCCGAATTGCTCCTTTTGACACAAAACGTGCGTTTCGTGCACAGATTCGCCGCTTTTGCTCAGTTTTGGCACAAAACGGGCGTTTCGTGCACAGAACCGCTGTCTTTGCGCAGTTTTGGCTGAAAACGTGTTCTTCGTACACAGAATCGCCGCTTTTGCTCAGTTTTGGCACAAAACGTGCGTTCTGTGCACTGAATCGTCGCTTTTGTTCAATTTTGGCACAAAACGTACGTTTCGTGCACAGAATCGCTGCCTTTGCGCAGTTTTGGCACAAAACGTGCGTTCCACGTGCCGAATTGCTCCTTTTGGCACAATACGTGCGTTTCGTGCACAGAATCGCCGCATTTGCTCAGTTTTGGCACAAAACGTGCGTTTCACGCTCCGAATTACTCCTTTTGGTACAAAGCGTGCCGTTCACGCTCCTAATTGCTCCTTTTGGCACAAAGCGGGCGTTTCGTGCATAGAATCGCTGCTTTTGCGCAGTTTTGGCACAAAACGTGCGTTCCACGAATTGCTCCTTTTGACACAAAACGTGCGTTTCGTGCACAGAATCGCCGCATTACTCAGTTTTGGCACAAAACATGTTCTTCGTACACAGAATCGCTGCTTTTGCGCAGTTTTGGCACAAAACGTGCGTTGCACGAATTGCTCCTTTTGACACAAAACGTGCGTTTCGTGCACAGATTCGCCGCTTTTGCTCAGTTTTGGCACAAAACGGGCGTTTCGTGCACAGAATCGCCGCCTTTGCTCAGTTTTAGCACAAAACAGGCGTTTCGTGCACAGAATTGCCGCTTTGCTCAGTTTTGGCTGAAAACGTGTTCTTCGTACACAGAATCGCCGCTATTGCTCAGTTTTGGCACAAAACCTGCGTATCGTGCACAGAATCGCCGCTTTTGCTCAGTTTTGCCCCAAAACGTGCGTTTCACGCTCCGAATTACTCCTTTTGGTACAAAACGTGCCGTGCACGCTCCGAATTGTTCCTTTTGGCACAAAACGTGCGTTTCACGCTCCGAATTAATCCTTTTGGTATAAAACGGGCGTTTCGTGCACAGAATCGCTGCTTTCGCGCAGTTTTGGCACAAAACGTGCGTTCCACGAGCCGAATTGCTCCTTTTGACACAAAACGTGCGTTTCGTGCACTGAATCGTCGCTTTTGCTCAGTTTTGGCACAAAACGTACGTTTCGTGCACAGAATCGCTGCCTTTGCGCAGTTTTGGCACAAAACGTGCATTCCACGTGCCGAATTGCTCCTTTTGGCACAAAACGTGCGTTTCGTGCACAGAATCGCCGCTTTTGCTCAGTTTTGGCACAAAACGTGCGTTTCACGATCCGAATTACTCCTTTTGGTACAAAACGTGCCGTTCACTCTCCGAATTGTTCCTTTTGGCACAAAACGTGCGTTTCACGCTCCGAATTAATCCTTTTGGTACAAAACGGGCGTTTCGTGCACAGAATCGCTGCTTTCGCGCAGTTTTGGCACAAAACGTGCGTTCCACGAGCCGAATTGCTCCTTTTGACACAAAACGTGCGTTTCGTGCACTGAATCGCCGCTTTTGCTCAGTTTTGGCACAAATCGGGCGTTTCGTGCACAGAATCGCCGCTTTTGCTCAGTTTTGGCACAAAACGTGCGTTTCGTATTCCGAATCGCCGCTCTTGCTCCTTTTGACACAAAACGTGCATTTCGTGCACAGAATCGCCGCTTTTGCTCAGTTTTGGCACAAAACGTGCGTTTCAGCTCCGAATTACTCCTTTTGGTACAAAACGTGCGGTGCACGCTCCGAATTGTTCCTTTTGGCACAAAACGGGCGTTTCGTGCACAGAATCGCTGCTTTTGCGCAGCTTTGGCGCAAAACGTGCGTTTCGTGCACAGAATCGCCGCTTTTGCTCAGTTTTGGCACAAATCGGGCGTTTCGTGCACAGAATCGCAGCTTTACTCAGTTTTGGCTGAAAACGTGTTCTTCGTACACAGAATCGCCGCTTTTGCTCAGTTTTGTCACAAAACGTGCGTTTCGTGCTCAAAATCGCCGCTCTTGCTCCTTTTGGCACAAAACGTGCGTTTCGTGCACAGAATCGCCGCTTTTGCACAGTTTTGGCACAAATCGGGCGTTTCGTGCACAGAATCGCCGCTTTTGCTCAGTTTTGTCACAAAACGTGCGTTTCGTGCACAGAATCGCCGCTTTTGCTCAGTTTTGGCACAGAACGTGCGTTTCGTGCACTAAATCGTCGCTTTTGCTCAGTTTTGGCACAAAACATACGTTTCGTGCACAAAATCGCTGCCTTTGCGCAGTTTAGGCACAAAACGTGCATTCCACGTGCCGAATTGCTCCTTTTGGCACAAAACGTGCGTTTCGTGCACAGAATCGCCGCTTTTGCTCAGTTTTGGCACAAAACGTGTGTTTCACGCTCCGAATTACTCCTTTTGGTACAAAACGTGCCGCGCACGCTCCGAATTGTTCCTTTTGGCACAAAACGTGCGTTTCACGCTCCGAATTACTCCTTTTGGTACAAAACGTGCCGTGCACGCTCCGAATTGTTCCTTTTGGCACAAAACGGGAGTTTCGTGCACAGAATCGCTGCTTTTGCGCAGTTTTGGCACAAAACGTGCGTTCCATGAGCCGAATTGCTCCTTTTGACACAAAACGTGCGTTTCGTGCACAGATTCGCCGCTTTTGCTCAGTTTTGGCACAAAACGGGCGTTTCGTGCACAGAATCGCTGTCTTTGCGCAGTTTTGGCTGAAAACGTGTTCTTCGTACACAGAATCGCCGCTTTTGCTCAGTTTTGGCACAAAACGTGCGTTCCACGTACCGAAATGCCCCTTTTGGCACAAAACGTGCGTTCCACGTACCGAAATGCCCCTTTTGGCACAAAACGTGCGTTTCGTGCACAGAATCGCCGCTTTTGCTCAGTTTTGGCACAAAACGTGCGTTTCACGCTCCGAATTGCTCCATTTGGTACAAAACGTGCCGTTCACGCCCGAATTGTTCCTTTTGGCACAAAACGGGCGTTTCGTGCACAGAATCGCTGCTTTTGCGCAGTTTTGGCACAAAACGTGCGTTCCACGAGCCGAATTGCTCCTTTTGACACAAAACGTGCGTTTCGTGCACAGATTCGCCGCTTTTGCTCAGTTTTGGCTGGAAACGAGCGTTTCGTGCACAGAATCGCCGCTTTTGCTCAGTTTTGGCACAGAACGTGCGTTTCGTGCACTGAATCGTCGCTTTTGCTCAGTTTTAGCACAAAACGTGCGTTTCGTGCACAGAATCGCAGCTTTACTCAGTTTTGGCTGAAAACGTGTTCTTCGTACACAGAATCGCCGCTTTTGCTCAGTTTTGGCACAAAACGTACGTTTCGTGCACAGAATCGCTGCCTTTGCGGAGTTTAGGCACAAAACTTGCGTTTCACGCACCGAATTACTCCTTTTGGTACAAAACGTGACGTGCTCGCTCCGAATTGTTCCTTTTGGCACAAAACGGGCGTTTCGTGCACAGAATCGCCGCTCTTGCTCAGTTTTGGCACAAAACGTGCGGTTTACGCTCCGAATTGTTCCTTTTGGCACAAAACGTGCGTTTCGTGCACAGAATCGCTGCCT
Organism: Stelis phaeoptera; assembly: GCA_943735885.1. Classification (NCBI taxonomy): domain Eukaryota; kingdom Metazoa; phylum Arthropoda; class Insecta; order Hymenoptera; family Megachilidae; genus Stelis; species Stelis phaeoptera. The sequence goes on from CALSEM010000132.1 coordinate 153,203, forward strand.
TTGCGCAGTTTTGGCACAAAACGTGCGTTCCACGTGCCGAATTGCTCCTTTTGGCACAAAACGTGTTCTTCGTTCACAGAATCGCCGCTTTTGCTCAGTTTTGTCACAAAACGTGCGTTTCGTGTTCCGAATCGCCGCTCTTGCTCCTTTTGACACAAAACGTGCGTTTCGTGCACAGAATCGCCGCTTTTGCTCAGTTTTGGCACAACTCGGGCGTTTCAAGCACAGAATCGCCGCTTTTGCTCAGTTTTGGCACAAAACGTACGTTTCGTGCACAGAATCGCTGCCTTTGCGGAGTTTAGGCACAAAACGTGCGTTTCATGCTCCGAATTACTCCTTTTGGTACAAAACGTGCCGTTCACGATCCGAATTGTTAATTTGGGCACAAAACGTGCGTTTCGTGCACAGAATCGCCGCTTTTGCTCAGTTTTGGCACAAAACGTGTGATTCGTGCAGAGAATCGCCCCTTTTGCTCAGTATTGGGACATAACCTGCGTTTCGTGCACAGAATCGCCGCTTCTGCTCAGTTTTGGCACAACATGTGTGTTTCGTGCACAGAATCGCCGCTTTTGCGCAGTTTTAGGTCAAAACGGGCGTTTCGCGCACAGAATCGCCGCTTTACTCAGTTTTGGCTGAGAACGTGTTCTTCGTACACAGAATCGCCGCTTTTGCTCAGTTTTGGCACAAAACGTGCGTTTCACGATCCGAATTGCTCCATTTGGTACAAAACGTGCCGTTCACGCCCGAATTGTTCCTTTTGGCACAAAACGGGCGTTTCGTGCACAGAATCGCTGCTTTTGCGCAGTTTTGGCACAAAACGTGCGTTCCACGAGCCGAATTGCTCCTTTTGACACAAAACGTGCGTTTCGTGCACAGATTCGCCGCTTTTGCTCAGTTTTGGCTGGAAACGAGCGTTTCGTGCACAGAATCGCCGCTTTTGCTCAGTTTTGGCACAGAACGTGCGTTTCGTGCACTGAATCGTCGCTTTTGCTCAGTTTTAGCACAAAACGTGCGTTTCGTGCACAGAATCGCAGCTTTACTCAGTTTTGGCTGAAAACGTGTTCTTCGTACACAGAATCGCCGCTTTTGCTCAGTTTTGGCACAAAACGTACGTTTCGTGCACAGAATCGCTGCCTTTGCGGAGTTTAGGCACAAAACTTGCGTTTCACGCACCGAATTACTCCTTTTGGTACAAAACGTGACGTGCTCGCTCCGAATTGTTCCTTTTGGCACAAAACGGGCGTTTCGTGCACAGAATCGCCGCTCTTGCTCAGTTTTGGCACAAAACGTGCGGTTTACGCTCCGAATTGTTCCTTTTGGCACAAAACGTGCGTTTCGTGCACAGAATCGCTGCCTTTGCGCAGTTTTGGCACAAAACGTGCGTTCCACGTGCCGAATTGCTCCTTTTGGCACAAAACGTGTTCTTCGTTCACAGAATCGCCGCTTTTGCTCAGTTTTGTCACAAAACGTGCGTTTCGTGTTCCGAATCGCCGCTCTTGCTCCTTTTGACACAAAACGTGCGTTTCGTGCACAGAATCGCTGCCTTTGCGCAGTTTTGGCACAAAACGTGCGCTCCACGTGCCGAATTGCTCCTTTTGGCACAAAACGTGTTCTTCGTACACAGAATCGTCGCTTTTGCTCAGTTTTGTCACAAAACGTGCGTTTCGTGCTCAAAATCGCCGCTCTTGCTCCTTATGGCACAAAACGTGCGTTTCGTGTTCCGAATCGCCGCTCTTGCTCCTTTTGACACAAAACGTGCATTTCGTGCACTGAATCGCCGCTTTTGCTCAGTTTTGGCACAAAACGTGCGTTTCACCTCCGAATTACTCCTTTTGGTACAAAACGTGCCGTGCACGCTCCGAATTGTTCCTTTTGGCACAAAACGGGCGTTTCGTGCACAGAATCGCTGCTTTTGCGCAGCTTTGGCGCAAAACGTGCGTTTCACGCACCGAATTGCTCCTTTAAGCACAAAACGTGCGTTTCGTGTTCAGAATCGCCGCTCTTGCTCCTTTTGACACAAAACGTGCATTTCGTGCACAGAATCGCCGCTTTTGCTCAGTTTTGGCACAAGTCGGGCGTTTCGTGCAGAAATTCGCCGCTTTTGCTCAGTTTTGGCACAAAACGTGCGATTCGTGCAGAGTATCGCCCCTCTTGCTCCTTTAGACACAAAACGTGCATTTCGTGCACAGAATCGCCGCTTTAGCTCAGTTTTGGCACAAAACGTGCGTTTCACCTCCGAATTACTCCTTTTGGTACAAAACGTGCCGTGCACGCTCCGAATTGTTCCTTTTGGCACAAAACGGGCGTTTCGTGCACAGAATCGCCGCTTTTGCTCAGTTTTGGCACAGAACGTGCGTTTCGTGCACTGAATCGCCGCTTTTGCTCAGTTTTAGCACAAAACGGGCGTTTCGTGCACAGAATCGCAGCATTACTCAGTTTTGGCTGAAAACGTGTTCTTCGTACACAGAATCGCCGCTTTTGCTCAGTTTTGTCACAAAACGTGCGTTTCGGGTTCAGAATCGCCGCTCTTGCTCCTTTTGACACAAAACGTGCATTTCGTGCACAGAATCGCCGCTTTTGCTCAGTTTTGGCACAAAACGAGCGTTTCACGCTCCGAATTACTCCTTTTGGTACAAAACGTGCCGTTCACGCCCGAATTGTTCCTTTTGGCACAAAACGGGCGTTTCGTGCACAGAATCGCTGCTTTTGCGCAGTTTTGGCACAAAACGTGCGTTCAACGAGCCGAATTGCTCCTTTTGACACAAAACGTGCGTTTCGTGCACAGATTCGCCGCTTTTGCTCAGTTTTTGCACAGAACGTGCGTTTCGTGCACAGAATCGCCGCTTTTGCTCAGTTTTGGCACAAAACGTGCGTTTCGTGCACAGAATCGCCGCTTCTGCTCAGTTTTGGCACAAAACGTGCGTTCCACGAGCCGAATTGCCCGTTTTGACACAAAACGTGCGATTCGTGCAGAGAATCGCCCCTTTTGCTCAGTATTGGGACAAAACCTGCGTTTCGTGCACAGAATCGCCGCTTCTGCTCAGTTTTGGCACAAAATGTGTGTTTCGTGCACAGAATCGCCGCTATTGCTCAGTTTTATGTCAAAACGGGCGTTTCGTGCACAGAATCGCCGCTTTACTCAGTGTTGGCTGAAAACGTGTTCTTCGCACACAGAATCGCCGCTTTTGCTCAGTTTTGTCACAAAACGTGCGTTTCGTGCTCAAAATCGCCGCTCTTTCTCCTTTTGGCACAAAACGTGCGTTTCACGCTCCGAATTACTCCTTTTGGTACAAAACGTGCCGTGCCCGCTCCGAATTGTTCCTTTTGGCACAAAACGGGCGTTTCGTGCACAGAGTCGCTGGTTTTGCGCAGTTTTGGTGCAAAAAGTGCGTTTCACGCACCGAATTGCTCCTTTAAGCACAAAACGTGCGTTTCGTGCACAGAATCGCCGCTTTTGCTCAGTTTTGGCACAATTCGGCGTTTCAAGCACAGAATCGCCGCTTTTTATCAGTTTTGGCACAAAACGTACGTTTCGTGCACAGAATCGCTGCCTTTGCGGAGTTTAGGCACAAAACTTGCGCTTCACGCACCGAATTACTCCTTTTGGTACAAAACGTGACGTGCTCGCTCCGAATTGTTCCTTTTGGCACAAAACGGGCGTTTCGTGCACAGAATCGCCGCTCTTGCTCAGTTTTGGCACAAAACGTGCGGTTTACGCTCCGAATTGTTCCTTTTGGCACAAAACGTGCGTTTCGTGCACAGAATCGCTGCCTTTGCGCAGTTTTGGCACAAAACGTGCGTTCCACGTGCCGAATTGCTCCTTTTGGCACAAAACGTGTTCTTCGTACACAGAATCGCCGCTTTTGCTCAGTTTTGTCACAAAACGTGCGTTTCGTGTTCCGAATCGCCGCTCTTGCTCCTTTTGACACAAAACGTGCGTTTCGTGCACAGAATCGCTGCCTTTGCGCAGTTTTGGCACAAAACGTGCGTTCCACGTGCCGAATTGCTCCTTTTGGCACAAAACGTGTTCTTCATACACAGAATCGTCGCTTTTGCTCAGTTTTGTCACAAAACGTGCGTTTCGTGCTCAAAATCGCCGCTCTTGCTCCTTATGGCACAAAACGTGCGTTTCGTGTTCCGAATCGCCGCTCTTGCTCCTTTTGACACAAAACGTGCATTTCGTGCACAGATTCGCCGCTTTTGCTCAGTTTTTGCACAGAACGTGCGTTTCGTGCACTGAATCGCCGCTTTTGCTCAGTTTTAGGTCAAAACGGGCGTTTCGCGCACAGAATCGCCGCTTTACTCAGTTTTGGCTGAGAACGTGTTCTTCGTACACAGAATCGCCGCTTTTGCTCAGTTTTGGCACAAAACGTGCGTTTCACGCTCCGAATTGCTCCATTTGGTACAAAACGTGCCGTTCACGCCCGAATTGTTCCTTTTGGCACAAAACGGGCGTTTCGTGCACAGAATCGCTGCTTTTGCGCAGTTTTGGCACAAAACGTGCGTTCCACGAGCCGAATTGCTCCTTTTGACACAAAACGTGCGTTTCGTGCACAGATTCGCCGCTTTTGCTCAGTTTTGGCTGGAAACGAGCGTTTCGTGCACAGAATCGCCGCTTTTGCTCAGTTTTGGCACAGAACGTGCGTTTCGTGCACTGAATCGTCGCTTTTGCTCAGTTTTAGCACAAAACGTGCGTTTCGTGCACAGAATCGCAGCTTTACTCAGTTTTGGCTGAAAACGTGTTCTTCGTACACAGAATCGCCGCTTTTGCTCAGTTTTGGCACAAAACGTACGTTTCGTGCACAGAATCGCTGCCTTTGCGGAGTTTAGGCACAAAACTTGCGTTTCACGCACCGAATTACTCCTTTTGGTACAAAACGTGACGTGCTCGCTCCGAATTGTTCCTTTTGGCACAAAACGGGCGTTTCGTGCACAGAATCGCCGCTCTTGCTCAGTTTTGGCACAAAACGTGCGGTTTACGCTCCGAATTGTTCCTTTTGGCACAAAACGTGCGTTTCGTGCACAGAATCGCTGCCTTTGCGCAGTTTTGGCACAAAACGTGCGTTCCACGTGCCGAATTGCTCCTTTTGGCACAAAACGTGTTCTTCGTTCACAGAATCGCCGCTTTTGCTCAGTTTTGTCACAAAACGTGCGTTTCGTGTTCCGAATCGCCGCTCTTGCTCCTTTTGACACAAAACGTGCGTTTCGTGCACAGAATCGCTGCCTTTGCGCAGTTTTGGCACAAAACGTGCGCTCCACGTGCCGAATTGCTCCTTTTGGCACAAAACGTGTTCTTCGTACACAGAATCGTCGCTTTTGCTCAGTTTTGTCACAAAACGTGCGTTTCGTGCTCAAAATCGCCGCTCTTGCTCCTTATGGCACAAAACGTGCGTTTCGTGTTCCGAATCGCCGCTCTTGCTCCTTTTGACACAAAACGTGCATTTCGTGCACTGAATCGCCGCTTTTGCTCAGTTTTGGCACAAAACGTGCGTTTCACCTCCGAATTACTCCTTTTGGTACAAAACGTGCCGTGCACGCACCGAATTGTTCCTTTTGGCACAAAACGGGCGTTTCGTGCACAGAATCGCTGCTTTTGCGCAGTTTTGGCACAAAACGTGCGTTTCACCTCCGAATTACTCCTTTTGGTACAAAACGTGCCGTGCACGCTCCGAATTGTTCCTTTTGGCACAAAACGGGCGTTTCGTGCACAGAATCGCCGCTTTTGCTCAGTTTTGGCACAGAACGTGCGTTTCGTGCACTGAATCGCCGCTTTTGCTCAGTTTTAGCACAAAACGGGCGTTTCGTGCACAGAATCGCAGCATTACTCAGTTTTGGCTGAAAACGTGTTCTTCGTACACAGAATCGCCGCTTTTGCTCAGTTTTGTCACAAAACGTGCGTTTCGGGTTCAGAATCGCCGCTCTTGCTCCTTTTGACACAAAACGTGCATTTCGTGCACAGAATCGCCGCTTTTGCTCAGTTTTGGCACAAAACGAGCGTTTCACGCTCCGAATTACTCCTTTTGGTACAAAACGTGCCGTTCACGCCCGAATTGTTCCTTTTGGCACAAAACGTGCGTTTCGTGCACAGAATCGCCGCTTCTGCTCAGTTTTGGCACAAAACGTGCGTTCCACGAGCCGAATTGCCCGTTTTGACACAAAACGTGCGATTCGTGCAGAGAATCGCCCCTTTTGCTCAGTATTGGGACAAAACCTGCGTTTCGTGCACAGAATCGCCGCTTCTGCTCAGTTTTGGCACAAAATGTGTGTTTCGTGCTCAAAATCGCCGCTCTTTCTCCTTTTGGCACAAAACGTGCGTTTCACGCTCCGAATTACTCCTTTTGGTACAAAACGTGCCGTGCCCGCTCCGAATTGTTCCTTTTGGCACAAAACGGGCGTTTCGTGCACAGAGTCGCTGCTTTTGCGCAGTTTTGGTGCAAAAAGTGCGTTTCACGCACCGAATTGCTCCTTTAAGCACAAAACGTGCGTTTCGTGCACAGAATCGCCGCTTTTGCTCAGTTTTGGCACAATTCGGCGTTTCAAGCACAGAATCGCCGCTTTTTATCAGTTTTGGCACAAAACGTACGTTTCGTGCACAGAATCGCTGCCTTTGCGGAGTTTAGGCACAAAACTTGCGTTTCACGCACCGAATTACTCCTTTTGGTACAAAACGTGACGTGCTCGCTCCGAATTGTTCCTTTTGGCACAAAACGGGCGTTTCGTGCACAGAATCGCCGCTCTTGCTCAGTTTTGGCACAAAACGTGCGGTTTACGCTCCGAATTGTTCCTTTTGGCACAAAACGTGCGTTTCGTGCACAGAATCGCTGCCTTTGCGCAGTTTTGGCACAAAACGTGCGTTCCACGTGCCGAATTGCTCCTTTTGGCACAAAACGTGTTCTTCGTACACAGAATCGCCGCTTTTGCTCAGTTTTGTCACAAAACGTGCGTTTCGTGTTCCGAATCGCCGCTCTTGCTCCTTTTGACACAAAACGTGCGTTTCGTGCACAGAATCGCTGCCTTTGCGCAGTTTTGGCACAAAACGTGCGTTCCACGTGCCGAATTGCTCCTTTTGGCACAAAACGTGTTCTTCATACACAGAATCGTCGCTTTTGCTCAGTTTTGTCACAAAACGTGCGTTTCGTGCTCAAAATCGCCGCTCTTGCTCCTTATGGCACAAAACGTGCGTTTCGTGTTCCGAATCGCCGCTCTTGCTCCTTTTGACACAAAACGTGCATTTCGTGCACAGATTCGCCGCTTTTGCTCAGTTTTTGCACAGAACGTGCGTTTCGTGCACTGAATCGCCGCTTTTGCTCAGTTTTAGCACAAAACGGGCGTTTCGTGCACAGAATCGCAGCTTTACTCAGTTTTGGCTGAAAACGTGTTCTTCGTACACAGAATCGCCGCTTTTGCTCAGTTTTGTCACAAAACGTGCGTTTCGGGTTCAGAATCGCCGCTCTTGCTCCTTTTGACACAAAACGTGCATTTCGTGCACAGAATCGCCGCTTTTGCTCAGTTTTGGCACAAAAGGAGCGTTTCACGCTCCGAATTACTCCTTTTGGTACAAAACGTGCCGTTCACGCCCGAATTGTTCCTTTTGGCACAAAACGGGCGTTTCGTGCACAGAATCGCCGCTTTTGCGCAGTTTTGGCACAAAACGTGCGTTCCACGAGCCGAGTTGCTCCTTTTGACACAAAACGTGCGTTTCGTGCACAGATTCGCCGCTTTTGCTCAGTTTTTGCACAGAACGTGCGTTTCGTGCACAGAATCGCCGCTTTTGCTCAGTTTTGGCACAAAACGTGCGATTCGTGCAGAGAATCGCCCCTTTTGCTCAGTATTGGGACAAAACCTGCGTTTCGTGCACAGAATCGCCGCTTCTGCTCAGTTTTGGCACAAAATGTGTGTTTCGTGCACAGAATCGCCGCTATTGCTCAGTTTTATGTCAAAACGGGCGTTTCGTGCACAGAATCGCCGCATTACTCAGTTTTGGCTGAAAACGTGTTCTTCGTACACAGAATCGCCGCTTTTGCTCAGTTTTGTCACAAAACGTGCGTTTCGTGTTCAGAATCGCCGCTCTTGCTCCATTTGACACAAAACGTGCATTTCGTGCACAGAATCGCCGCTTTTGCTCAGTTTTGGCACAAATCGGGCGTTTCCTGCAGAGATTCGCCGCTTTTGCTCAGTTTTGGCACAAAACGTGCGATTCGTGCAGAGAATCGCCCCTTTTGCTCAGTATTGGGACAAAACCTGCGTTTCGTGCACAGAATCGCCGCTTCTGCTCAGTTTTGGCACAAAATGTGTGTTTCGTGCACAGAATCGCCGCTTTTGCTAAGTTTTAGCCCAAAACGGGCGTTTCGTGCACAGAATCGCCGCTTTACTCAGTGTTGGCTGAAAACGTGTTCTTCGCACACAGAATTGCCGCTTTTGCTCAGTTTTGTCACAAAACGTGCGTTTCGTGCTCAAAATCGCCGCTCTTTCTCCTTTTGGCACAAAACGTGCGTTTCACGCTCCGAATTACTCCTTTTGGTACAAAACGTGCCGTGCCCGCTCCGAATTGTTCCTTTTGGCACAAAACGGGCGTTTCGTGCACAGAGTCGCTGCTTTTGCGCAGTTTTGGTGCAAAAAGTGCGTTTCACGCACCGAATTGCTCCTTTAAGCACAAAACGTGCGTTTCGTGCACAGAATCGCCGCTTTTGCTCAGTTTTGGCACAAATCGGCGTTTCAAGCACAGAATCGCCGCTTTTTATCAGTTTTGGCACAAAACGTACGTTTCGTGCACAGAATCGCTGCCTTTGCGGAGTTTAGGCACAAAACGTGCGTTTCACGCTCCGAATTACTCCTTTTGGTACAAAACGTGCCGTGCTCGCTCCGAATTGTTCCTTTTGGCACAAAACGGGCGTTTCGTGCTCAAAATCGCCGCTCTTGCTCCTTTTGGCACAAAACGTGCGTTTCGTGCACAGAATCGCCGCTTTTGCTCAGTTTTGCACAAAACGTGCGTTTCACGCTCCGAATTACTCCTTTTGGTACAAAACGTGCCGTGCCCGCTCCGAATTGTTCCTTTTGGCACAAAACGGGCGTTTCGTGCACAGAATCGCAGCTTTTGCGCAGTTTTGGCACAAAACGTGCGTTCCACCCGCCGAGTTGCTCCTTTTGGCACAAAACGTGCGTTTCGTGCACAGAATCGCCGCTTTTGCTCAGTTTTGGCACAACACGTGCGTTTCACGCTCCGAATTACTCCTTTTGGTACAAAACGTGCCGTTCACGCTCCGAATTGTTAATTTTGGCACAAAACGGGCGTTTCGTGCACAGAATCGCTGCTTTTGCGCAGTATTGGCACAAAACGTGCGTTCCACCCGCCCAGTTGCTCCTTTTGGCACAAAACGTGCGTTTCCTGCACAGAATCGCCGCTTTTGCTCAGTTTTGGCACAGAACGTGCGTTTCGTGCACTAAATCGTCGCTTTTGCTCAGTTTTGGCACAAAACGTACGTTTCGTGCACAGAATCGCTGCCATTGCGCAGTTTAGGCACAAAACGTGCGTTCCACGTACCGAATTGCTCCTTTTGGCACAAAACGTGCGTTTCGTGCACAGAGTCGCCGCTTTTGCTCAGTTTTGGCACAAATCGGGCGTTTCGTGCACAGAATCGCCGCTTTTGCTCAGTTTTGGCACAAAACGAGCGTTTCGTGCACAGAATCGCCGCTTTTGCTCAGTTTTGGCAGAAAACGTGCGTTTCGTGCACAGAATCGCCGCTTTTGCTCAGTTTTGCACAAAACGTGCGTTTCACGCTCCGAATTACTCCTTTTGGTACAAAACGTGCCGTGCCCGCTCCGAATTGTTCCTTTTGGCACAAAACGGGCGTGTCGTGCACAGAATCGCAGCTTTTGCGCAGTTTTGGCACAAAACGTGCGTTCCACCCGCCGAGTTGCTCCTTTTGGCACAAAACGTGCGTTTCCTGCACAGAATCGCCGCTTTTGCTCAGTTTTGGCACAGAACGTGCGTTTCGTGCACTAAATCGTCGCTTTTGCTCAGTTTTGGCACAAAACGTACGTTTCGTGCACAGAATCGCTGCCTTTGCGCAGTTTAGGCACAAAACGTGCGTTCCACGTACCGAATTGCTCCTTTTGGCACAAAACGTGCGTTTCGTGCACAGAGTCGCCGCTTTTGCTCAGTTTTGGCACAAATCGGGCGTTTCGTGCACAGAATCGCCGCTTTTGCTCAGTTTTGGCACAAAACGAGCGTTTCGTGCACCGAATCGCCGCTTTTGCTCAGTTTTGGCAGAAAACGTGCGTTTCGTGCACAGAATCGCCGCTTTTGCTCAGTTTTGCACAAAACGTGCGTTTCACGCTCCGAATTACTCCTTTTGGTACAAAACGTGCCGTGCCCGCTCCGAATTGTTCCTTTTGGCACAAAACGGGCGTTTCGTGTACAGAATCGCAGCTTTTGCGCAGTTTTGGCACAAAACGTGCGTTCCACCCGCCGAGTTGCTCCTTTTGGCACAAAACGTGCGTTTCGTGCACAGAATCGCTGCCATTGCGCAGTTTAGGCACAAAACGTGCGTTCCACGTACCGAATTGCTCCTTTTGGCACAAAACGTGCGTTTCGTGCACAGAGTCGCCGCTTTTGCTCAGTTCTGGCACAAATCGGGCGTTTCGTGCACAGAATCGCCGCTTTTGCTCAGTTTTGGCACAAAACGAGCGTTTCGTGCACAGAATCGCCGCTTTTGCTCAGTTTTGGCAGAAAACGTGCGTTTCGTGCACAGAATCGCCGCTTTTGCTCAGTTTTGCACAAAACGTGCGTTTCACGCTCCGAATTACTCCTTTTGGTACAAAACGTGCCGTGCCCGCTCCGAATTGTTCCTTTTGGCACAAAACGGGCGTGTCGTGCACAGAATCGCAGCTTTTGCGCAGTTTTGGCACAAAACGTGCGTTCCACCCGCCGAGTTGCTCCTTTTGGCACAAAACGTGCGTTTCCTGCACAGAATCGCCGCTTTTGCTCAGTTTTGGCACAGAACGTGCGTTTCGTGCACTAAATCGTCGCTTTTGCTCAGTTTTGGCACAAAACGTACGTTTCGTGCACAGAATCGCTGCCTTTGCGCAGTTTAGGCACAAAACGTGCGTTCCACGTACCGAATTGCTCCTTTTGGCACAAAACGTGCGTTTCGTGCACAGAGTCGCCGCTTTTGCTCAGTTTTGGCACAAATCGGGCGTTTCGTGCACAGAATCGCCGCTTTTGCTCAGTTTTGGCACAAAACGAGCGTTTCGTGCACCGAATCGCCGCTTTTGCTCAGTTTTGGCAGAAAACGTGCGTTTCGTGCACAGAATCGCCGCTTTTGCTCAGTTTTGCACAAAACGTGCGTTTCACGCTCCGAATTACTCCTTTTGGTACAAAACGTGCCGTGCCCGCTCCGAATTGTTCCTTTTGGCACAAAACGGGCGTTTCGTGTACAGAATCGCAGCTTTTGCGCAGTTTTGGCACAAAACGTGCGTTCCACCCACCGAGTTGCTCCTTTTGGCACAAAACGTGCGTTTCGTGCACAGAATCGCCGCTTTCGCTCAGTTTTGGCACAAAACGTGCGATTCGTGCAGAGAATCGCCTCTTTTGCTCAGTATTGGAACATAACCTGCGTTTCGTGCACAGAATCGCCGCTTCTGCTCAGTATTGGCACAAAACGTGCGTTTCGTGCACAGAATCGCCGCTTTTGCTCAGTTTTGGCACAGAACGTGCGTTTCGTGCACTGAATCGCCACTTTTGCTCAGTTTTGGCACAAAACGTGCGTTTCACGCTCCGAATTACTCCTTTTGGTACAAAACGTGCCGTGCTCGCTCCGAATTGTTCCTTTTGGCACAAAACGGGCGTTTCGTGCAGAGAATCGCCGCTTTTGCTCAGTTTTGGCACAAATCGGCGTTTCAAGCACAGAATCGCCGCTTTTTATCAGTTTTGGCACAAAACGTACGTTTCGTGCACAGAATCGCTGTCTTTGCGGAGTTTAGGCACAAAACGTGCGTTTCACGCTCCGAATTTCTCCTTTTGGTACAAAACGTGCCGTGCTCGCTCCGAATTGTTCCTTTTGGCACAAAACGGGCGTTTCGTGCACAGAGTCGCTGCTTTTGAGCAGTTTTGGCACAAAACGTGCGTTTCGTGCACAGAATCGCCGCTTTTGCTCAGTTTTGCACAAAACGTGCGTTTCACGCTCCGAATTACTCCTTTTGGTACAAAACGTGCCGTGCCCGCTCCGAATTGTTCCTTTTGGCACAAAACGGGCGTTTCGTGCACAGAATCGCAGCTTTTGCGCAGTTTTGGCACAAAACGTGCGTTCCACCCGCCGAGTTGCTCCTTTTGGCACAAAACGTGCGTTTCGTGCACAGAATCGCCGCTTTTGCTCAGTTTTGGCACAACACGTGCGTTTCACGCTCCGAATTACTCCTTTTGGTACAAAACGTGCCGTTCACGCTCCGAATTGTTAATTTTGGCACAAAACGGGCGTTTCGTGCACAGAATCGCTGCTTTTGCGCAGTATTGGCACAAAACGTGCGTTCCACGCGCCGAGGTGCTCCTTTTGGCACAAAACGTGCGTTCCACGTGCCGAATTGCTCCTTTTAGCACAAAACGTGCGTTTCGTGCACAGAATCGCCGCTTTTGCTCAGTTTTGGCAGAAAACGTGCGTTTCGTGCACAGAATCGCCGCTTTTGCTCAGTTTTGCACAAAACGTGCGTTTCACGCTCCGAATTACTCCTTTTGGTACAAAACGTGCCGTGCCCGCTCCGAATTGTTCCTTTTGGCACAAAACGGTCGTGTCGTGCACAGAATCGCAGCTTTTGCGCAGTTTTGGCACAAAACGTGCGTTCCACCCGCCGAGTTGCTCCTTTTGGCACAAAACGTGCGTTTCCTGCACAGAATCGCCGCTTTCGCTCAGTTTTGGCACAAAACGGGCGTTTCGTGCACAGAATGGCCGCTTTGCTCAGTTTTGGCTGAAAACGTGTTCTTCGTACACAGAATCGCCGCTTCTGCTCAGTTTTGTCACAAAACGTGCGTTTCGTGCTCAAAATCGCCGCTCTTGCTCCTTTTGGCACAAAACGTGCGTTTCGTGCACAGAATCGCCGCTTTTGCTCAGTTTTGGCACAGAACGTGCGTTTCGTGCACAGAATCGCCGCTTTTGCTCAGTTTTGGCACAAAACGTGCGTTTCACGCTCCGAATTACTCCTTTTGGTACAAAACGTGCCGTGCCCGCTCCGAATTGTTCCTTTTGGCACAAAACGGGCGTTTCGTGCAGAGAATCGCAGCTTTTGCGCAGTTTTGGCACAAAACGTGCGTTCCACGCGCCGAGTTGCTCCTTTTGGCACAAAACGTGCGTTTCGTGCACAGAATCGCCGCTTTTGCTCAGTTTTGGCACAAATCGGGCGTTTCAAGCACAGAATCGCCGCTTTTGCTCAGTTTTGGCACAAAACGTACGTTTCGTGCACAGAATCGCCTCTTTTGCTCAGTTTTGGCACAAAACGTGCGATTCGTGCAGAGAATCGCCTCTTTTGCTCAGTATTGGAACATAACCTGCGTTTCGTGCACAGAATCGCCGCTTCTGCTCAGTATTGGCACAAAACGTGCGTTTCGTGCACAGAATCGCCGCTTTTGCTCAGTTTTGGCAGAGAACGTGCGTTTCGTGCACTGAATCGCCACTTTTGCTCAGTTTTGGCACAAAACGTGCGTTTCACGCTCCGAATTACTCCTTTTGGTACAAAACGTGCCGTGCTCGCTCCGAATTGTTCCTTTTGGCACAAAACGGGCGTTTCGTGCACAGAGTCGCTGCTTTTGCGCAGTTTTGGTGCAAAAAGTGCGTTTCACGCACCGAATTGCTCCTTTAAGCACAAAACGTGCGTTTCGTGCACAAAATCGCCGCTTTTGCTCAGTTTTGGCACAAATCGGGCGTTTCGTGCACAGAATCGCCGCTGTTGCTCAGTTTTGGCACAAAACGTGCGTTTCACGCTCCGAATTACTCCTTTGGGTACAAAACGTGCCGTGCACGCTCCGAATTGTTCCTTTTGGCACAAAACGGGCGTTTCGTGCACAGATTCGCTGCTTTTGCGCAGCTTTGGCACAAAACGTGCGTTCCACGAGCCGAATTGCTCCTTTTGGCACAAAACGTGCGTTTCGTGCACAGATTCGCCGCTTTTGCTCAGTTTTGGCAAAAAACGGGCGTTTCGTGCACAGAACCGCCGCTTTTGCTCAGTTTTAGCACAAAACGGGCGTTTCGTGCACAGAATGGCCGCTTTGCTCAGTTTTGGCTGAAAACGTGTTCTTCGTACACAGAATCGCCGCTTTTGCTCAGTTTTGTCACAAAACGTGCGTTTCGTGCTCAAAATCGCCGCTCTTGCTTCTTTTGGCACAAAACGTGCGTTTCGTGCACAGAATCGCCGCTTTTGCTCAGTTTTGGCACAGAACGTGCGTTTCGTGCACAGAATCGCCGCTTTTGCTCCGTTTTGGCAGAAAACGTGCGTTTCGTGCACAGAATCGCCGCTTTTGCTCAGTTTTGCACAAAACGTGCGTTTCACGCTCCGAATTACTCCTTTTGGTACAAAACGTGCCGTGCCCGCTCCGAATTGTTCCTTTTGGCACAAAACGGGCGTTTCGTGCACAGAATCGCAGCTTTTGCGCAGTTTTGGCACAAAACGTGCGTTCCACGAGCCGAATTGCTCCTTTTGACACAAAACGTGCGTTTCGTGCACAGATTCGCCGCTTTTGCTCAGTTTTTGCACAGAACGTGCGTTTCGTGCACAGAATCGCCGCTTTTGCTCAGTTTTGGCACAAAACGGGCGTTTCGTGCACAGAATCGCAGCTTTACTCAGTTTTGGCTGAGAACGTGTTCTTCGTACACAGAATCGCCGCTTTTGCTCAGTTTTGTCACAAAACGTGCGTTTCGGGTTCAGAATCGCCGCTCTTGCTCCTTTTGACACAAAACGTGCATTTCGTGCACAGAATCGCCGCTTTTGCTCAGTTTTGGCACAAAACGAGCGTTTCACGCTCCGAATTACTCCTTTTGGTACAAAACGTGCCGTTCACGCCCGAATTGTTCCTTTTGGCACAAAACGGGCGTTTCGTGCACAGAATCGCTGCTTTTGCGCAGTTTTGGCACAAAACGTGCGTTCCACGAGCCGAATTGCTCCTTTTGACACAAAACGTGCGTTTCGTGCACAGATTCGCCGCTTTTGCTCAGTTTTTGCACAGAACGTGCGTTTCGTGCACAGAATCGCCGCTTTTGCTCAGTTTTGGCACAAAACGTGCGATTCGTGCAGAGAATCGCCCCTTTTGCTCAGTATTGGGACAAAACCTGCGTTTCGTGCTCAAAATCACCGCTCTTGCTCCTTTTGGCACAAAACGTGCGTTTCGTGCACAGAATCGCCGCTTTTGCTCAGTTTTGGCACAGAACGTGCGTTTCGTGCACTGAATCGCCGCTTTTGCTCCGTTCTGGCACAAAACGTGCGTTTCACGCTCCGAATTACTCCTTTTGGTACAAAACGTGCCGTGATCGCTCCGAATTGTTCCTTTTGGCACAAAGCGGGCGTTTCGTGCACAGAGTCGCTGCTTTTGCGCAGTTTTGGCGCAAAAAGTGCGTTTCACGCACCGAATTGCTCCTTTAAGCACAAAACGAGCGTTTCGTGCACAGAATCGCCGCTTTTGCACAGTTTTGCCACAAAACGTGCGTTTCGTGCACAGAATCGCCGCTTTTGCTCAGTTTTGGCACAGAACGTGCGTTTCGTGCACTAAATCGTCGCTTTTGCTCAGTATTGGCACAAAACGTACGTTTCACGCTCCGAATTACTCCTTTTGGTACAAAACGTGCCGTGCCCGCTCCGAATTGTTCCTTTTGGCACAAAACGGGCGTTTCGTGCACAGAATCGCAGCTTTTGCGCAGTTTTGGCACAAAACGTGCGTTCCACCCGCCGAGTTGCTCCTTTTGGCACAAAACGTGCGTTTCGTGCACAGAATCGCCGCTTTTGCTCAGTTTTGGCACAACACGTGCGTTTCACGCTCCGAATTACTCCTTTTGGTACAAAACGTGCCGTTCACGCTCCGAATTGTTAATTTTGGCACAAAACGGGCGTTTCGTGCACAGAATCGCTGCTTTTGCGCAGTATTGGCACAAAACGTGCGTTCCACGCGCCGAGATGCTCCTTTTGGCACAAAACGTGCGTTCCACGTGCCGAATTGCTCCTTTTAGCACAAAACGTGCGTTTCGTGCACAGAATCGCCGCTTTTGCTCAGTTTTGGCAGAAAACGTGCGTTTCGTGCACAGAATCGCCGCTTTTGCTCAGTTTTGCACAAAACGTGCGTTTCACGCTCCGAATTACTCCTTTTGGTTAAAAACGTGCCGTGCCCGCTCCGAATTGTTCCTTTTGGCACAAAACGGGCGTGTCGTGCACAGAATCGCAGCTTTTGCGCAGTTTTGGCACAAAACGTGCGTTCCACCCGCCGAGTTGCTCCTTTTGGCACAAAACGTGCGTTTCCTGCACAGAATCGCCGCTTTCGCTCAGTTTTGGCACAAAACGGGCGTTTCGTGCACAGAATGGCCGCTTTGCTCAGTTTTGGCTGAAAACGTGTTCTTCGTACACAGAATCGCCGCTTCTGCTCAGTTTTGTCACAAAACGTGCGTTTCGTGCTCAAAATCGCCGCTCTTGCTCCTTTTGGCACAAAACGTGCGTTTCGTGCACAGAATCGCCGCTTTTGCTCAGTTTTGGCACAGAACGTGCGTTTCGTGCACAGAATCGCCGCTTTTGCTCAGTTTTGGCACAAAACGTGCGTTTCACGCTCCGAATTACTCCTTTTGGTACAAAACGTGCCGTGCCCGCTCCGAATTGTTCCTTTTGGCACAAAACGGGCGTTTCGTGCAGAGAATCGCAGCTTTTGCGCAGTTTTGGCACAAAACGTGCGTTCCACGCGCCGAGTTGCTCCTTTTGGCACAAAACGTGCGTTTCGTGCACAGAATCGCCGCTTTTGCTCAGTTTTGGCACAAATCGGGCGTTTCAAGCACAGAATCGCCGCTTTTGCTCAGTTTTGGCACAAAACGTACGTTTCGTGCACAGAATCGCCTCTTTTGCTCAGTTTTGGCACAAAACGTGCGATTCGTGCAGAGAATCGCCTCTTTTGCTCAGTATTGGAACATAACCTGCGTTTCGTGCACAGAATCGCCGCTTCTGCTCAGTATTGGCACAAAACGTGCGTTTCGTGCACAGAATCACCGCTTTTGCTCAGTTTTGGCAGAGAACGTGCGTTTCGTGCACTGAATCGCCACTTTTGCTCAGTTTTGGCACAAAACGTGCGTTTCACGCTCCGAATTACTCCTTTTGGTACAAAACGTGCCGTGCTCGCTCCGAATTGTTCCTTTTGGCACAAAACGGGCGTTTCGTGCACAGAGTCGCTGCTTTTGCGCAGTTTTGGTGCAAAAAGTGCGTTTCACGCACCGAATTGCTCCTTTAAGCACAAAACGTGCGTTTCGTGCACAAAATCGCCGCTTTTGCTCAGTTTTGGCACAAATCGGGCGTTTCGTGCACAGAATCGCCGCTGTTGCTCAGTTTTGGCACAAAACGTGCGTTTCACGCTCCGAATTACTCCTTTTGGTACAAAACGTGCCGTGCACGCTCCGAATTGTTCCTTTTGGCACAAAACGGGCGTTTCGTGCACAGATTCGCTGCTTTTGCGCAGCTTTGGCACAAAACGTGCGTTCCACGAGCCGAATTGCTCCTTTTGGCACAAAACGTGCGTTTCGTGCACAGATTCGCCGCTTTTGCTCAGTTTTGGCAAAAAACGGGCGTTTCGTGCACAGAACCGCCGCTTTTGCTCAGTTTTAGCACAAAACGGGCGTTTCGTGCACAGAATGGCCGCTTTGCTCAGTTTTGGCTGAAAACGTGTTCTTCGTACACAGAATCGCCGCTTTTGCTCAGTTTTGTCACAAAACGTGCGTTTCGTGCTCAAAATCGCCGCTCTTGCTTCTTTTGGCACAAAACGTGCGTTTCGTGCACAGAATCGCCGCTTTTGCTCAGTTTTGGCACAGAACGTGCGTTTCGTGCACAGAATCGCCGCTTTTGCTCCGTTTTGGCAGAAAACGTGCGTTTCGTGCACTGAATCGCCACTTTTGCTCAGTTTTGGCACAAAACGTGCGTTTCACGCTCCGAATTACTCCTTTTGGTACAAAACGTGCCGTGCTCGCTCCGAATTGTTCCTTTTGGCACAAAACGGGCGTTTCGTGCACAGAGTCGCTGCTTTTGCGCAGTTTTGGTGCAAAAAGTGCGTTTCACGCACCGAATTGCTCCTTTAAGCACAAAACGTGCGTTTCGTGCACAAAATCGCCGCTTTTGCTCAGTTTTGGCACAAATCGGGCGTTTCGTGCACAGAATCGCCGCTGTTGCTCAGTTTTGGCACAAAACGTGCGTTTCACGCTCCGAATTACTCCTTTTGGTACAAAACGTGCCGTGCACGCTCCGAATTGTTCCTTTTGGCACAAAACGGGCGTTTCGTGCACAGATTCGCTGCTTTTGCGCAGCTTTGGCACAAAACGTGCGTTCCACGAGCCGAATTGCTCCTTTTGGCACAAAACGTGCGTTTCGTGCACAGATTCGCCGCTTTTGCTCAGTTTTGGCAAAAAACGGGCGTTTCGTGCACAGAACCGCCGCTTTTGCTCAGTTTTAGCACAAAACGGGCGTTTCGTGCACAGAATGGCCGCTTTGCTCAGTTTTGGCTGAAAACGTGTTCTTCGTACACAGAATCGCCGCTTTTGCTCAGTTTTGTCACAAAACGTGCGTTTCGTGCTCAAAATCGCCGCTCTTGCTTCTTTTGGCACAAAACGTGCGTTTCGTGCACAGAATCGCCGCTTTTGCTCAGTTTTGGCACAGAACGTGCGTTTCGTGCACAGAATCGCCGCTTTTGCTCCGTTTTGGCAGAAAACGTGCGTTTCGTGCACAGAATCGCCGCTTTTGCTCAGTTTTGCACAAAACGTGCGTTTCACGCTCCGAATTACTCCTTTTGGTACAAAACGTGCCGTGCCCGCTCCGAATTGTTCCTTTTGGCACAAAACGGGCGTTTCGTGCACAGAATCGCAGCTTTTGCGCAGTTTTGGCACAAAACGTGCGTTCCACGAGCCGAATTGCTCCTTTTGACACAAAACGTGCGTTTCGTGCACAGATTCGCCGCTTTTGCTCAGTTTTTGCACAGAACGTGCGTTTCGTGCACAGAATCGCCGCTTTTGCTCAGTTTTGGCACAAAACGGGCGTTTCGTGCACAGAATCGCAGCTTTACTCAGTTTTGGCTGAGAACGTGTTCTTCGTACACAGAATCGCCGCTTTTGCTCAGTTTTGTCACAAAACGTGCGTTTCGGGTTCAGAATCGCCGCTCTTGCTCCTTTTGACACAAAACGTGCATTTCGTGCACAGAATCGCCGCTTTTGCTCAGTTTTGGCACAAAACGAGCGTTTCACGCTCCGAATTACTCCTTTTGGTACAAAACGTGCCGTTCACGCCCGAATTGTTCCTTTTGGCACAAAACGGGCGTTTCGTGCACAGAATCGCTGCTTTTGCGCAGTTTTGGCACAAAACGTGCGTTCCACGAGCCGAATTGCTCCTTTTGACACAAAACGTGCGTTTCGTGCACAGATTCGCCGCTTTTGCTCAGTTTTTGCACAGAACGTGCGTTTCGTGCACAGAATCGCCGCTTTTGCTCAGTTTTGGCACAAAACGTGCGATTCGTGCAGAGAATCGCCCCTTTTGCTCAGTATTGGGACAAAACCTGCGTTTCGTGCACAGAATCGCCGCTTCTGCTCAGTTTTGGCACAAAATGTGTGTTTCGTGCACAGAATCGCCGCTATTGCTCAGTTTTATGTCAAAACGGGCGTTTCGTGCACAGAATCGCCGCTTTACTCAGTGTTGGCTGAAAACGTGTTCTTCGCACACAGAATCGCCGATTTTGCTCAGTTTTGTCACAAAACGTGCGTTTCGTGCACAGAATCGCCGCTTTTGCTCAGTTTTGTCACAAAACGTGCGTTTCGTGTTCAGAATCGCCGCTCTTGCTCCTTTTGACACAAAACGTGCATTTCGCACACAGAATCGCCGCTTTTGCTCAGTTTTGTCACAAAACGTGCGTTTCGTGCACAGAATCGCCGCTTTTGCTCAGTTTTGGCACAAATCGGGCGTTTCGTGCACAGAATCGCCGCTTTTGCTCAGTTTTGGCACAAAACGAGCGTTTCGTGCACAGAATCGCCGCTTTTGCACAGTTTTGCCACAAAACGTGCGTTTCGTGCACAGAATCGCCGCTTTTGCTCAGTTTTGGCACAGAACGTGCGTTTCGTGCACTAAATCGTCGCTTTTGCTCAGTTTTGGCACAAAACGTACGTTTCGTGCACAGAATCGCTGCCTTTGCGCAGTTTAGGCACAAAACGTGCGTTCCACGTGCCGAATTGCTCCTTTTGGCACAAAACGTGCGTTTCGTGCACAGAATCGCCGCTTTTGCTCAGTTTTGGCAGAAAACGTGCGTTTCGTGCACAGAATCGCCGCTTTTGCTCAGTTTTGCACAAAACGTGCGATTCACGCTCCGAATTACTCCTTTTGGTACAAAACGTGCCGTGCCCGCTCCGAATTGTTCCTTTTGGCACAAAACGGGCGTTTCGTGCACAGAATCGCAGCTTTTGCGCAGTTTTGGCACAAAACGTGCGTTCCACCCGCCGAGTTGCTCCTTTTGGCACAAAACGTGCGTTTCGTGCACAGAATCGCCGCTTTCGCTCAGTTTTGGCACAAAACGGGCGTTTCGTGCACAGAATGGCCGCTTTGCTCGGTTTTGGCTGAAAACGTGTTCTTCGTACACAGAATCGCCGCTTTTGCTCAGTTTTGTCACAAAACGTGCGTTTCGTGCTCAAAATCGCCGCTCTTGCTCCTTTTGGCACAAAACGTGCGTTTCGTGCACAGAATCGCCGCTTTTGCTCAGTTTTGGCACAGAACGTGCGTTTCGTGCACTGAATCGCCGCTTTTGCTCCGTTTTGGCACAAAACGTGCGTTTCACGCTCCGAATTACTCCTTTTGGTACAAAACGTGCCGTGATCGCTCCGAATTGTTCCTTTTGGCACAAAGCGGGCGTTTCGTGCACAGAGTCGCTGCTTTTGCGCAGTTTTGGCGCAAAAAGTGCGTTTCACGCACCGAATTGCTCCTTTAAGCACAAAACGTGCGTTTCGTGCACAGAATCGCCGCTTTTGCTCAGTTTTAGGTCAAAACGGGCGTTTCGCGCACAGAATCGCCGCTTTACTCAGTTTTGGCACAAAACGAGCGTTTCGTGCACAGAATCGCCGCTTTTGCACAGTTTTGCCACAAAACGTGCGTTTCGTGCACAGAATCGCCGCTTTTGCTCAGTTTTGGCACAGAACGTGCGTTTCGTGCACTAAATCGTCGCTTTTGCTCAGTTTTGGCACAAAACGTACGTTTCGTGCACAGAATCGCTGCCTTTGCGCAGTTTAGGCACAAAACGTGCGTTCCACGTGCCGAATTGTTCCTTTTAGCACAAAACGTGCGTTTCGTGCACAGAATCGCCGCTTTTGCTCAGTTTTGGCAGAAAACGTGCGTTTCGTGCACAGAATCGCCGCTTTTGCTAAGTTTTGCACAAAACGTGCGTTTCACGCTCCGAATTACTCCTTTTGGTACAAAACGTGCCGTCCCCGCTCCGAATTGTTCCTTTTGGCACAAAACGGGCGTTTCGTGCACAGAATCGCAGCTTTTGCGCAGTTTTGGCACAAAACGTGCGTTCCACCCGCCGAGTTGCTCCTTTTGGCACAAAACGTGCGTTTCGTGCACAGAATCGCCGCTTTTGCTCAGTTTTGGCACAAAACGTGCGTTTCACGCTCCGAATTACTCCTTTTGGTACAAAACGTGCCGTTCACGCTCCGAATTGTTAATTTTGGCACAAAACGGGCGTTTCGTGCACAGAATCGCTGCTTTTGCGCAGTATTGGCACAAAACGTGCGTTCCACGCGCGGAGATGCTCCTTTTGGCACAAAACGTGCGTTCCACGTGCCGAATTGCTCCTTTTAGCACAAAACGTGCGTTTCGTGCACAGAATCGCCGCTTTTGCTCAGTTTTGGCAGAAAACGTGCGTTTCGTGCACAGAATCGCCGCTTTTGCTCAGTTTTGCACAAAACGTGCGTTTCACGCTCCGAATTACTCCTTTTGGTACAAAACGTGCCGTGCCCGCTCCGAATTGTTCCTTTTGGCACAAAACGGGCGTGTCGTGCACAGAATCGCAGCTTTTGCGCAGTTTTGGCACAAAACGTGCGTTCCACCCGCCGAGTTGCTCCTTTTGGCACAAAACGTGCGTTTCCTGCACAGAATCGCCGCTTTCGCTCAGTTTTGGCACAAAACGGGCGTTTCGTGCACAGAATGGCCGCTTTGCTCAGTTTTGGCTGAAAACGTGTTCTTCGTACACAGAATCGCCGCTTCTGCTCAGTTTTGTCACAAAACGTGCGTTTCGTGCTCAAAATCGCCGCTCTTGCTCCTTTTGGCACAAAACGTGCGTTTCGTGCACAGAATCGCCGCTTTTGCTCAGTTTTGGCACAGAACGTGCGTTTCGTGCACAGAATCGCCGCTTTTGCTCAGTTTTGGCACAAAACGTGCGTTTCACGCTCCGAATTACTCCTTTTGGTACAAAACGTGCCGTGCCCGCTCCGAATTGTTCCTTTTGGCACAAAACGGGCGTTTCGTGCAGAGAATCGCCGCTTTTGCTCAGTTTTGGCACAGAACGTGCGTTTCGTGCACTGAATCGCCACTTTTGCTCAGTTTTGGCACAAAACGTGCGTTTCACGCTCCGAATTACTCCTTTTGGTACAAAACGTGCCGTGCTCGCTCCGAATTGTTCCTTTTGGCACAAAACGTGCGTTTCGTGCACAGAGTCGCTGCTTTTGCGTAGTTTGGACGCAAAAAATGCGTTTCACGCACCGAATTGCTCCTTTAAGCACAAAACGTGCGTTTCGTGCACAAAATCGCCGCTTTTGCTCAGTTTTGGCACAAATCGGGCGTTTCGTGCACAGAATCGCCGCTGTTGCTCAGTTTTGGCACAAAACGTGCGTTTCACGCTCCGAATTACTCCTTTTGGTACAAAACGTGCCGTGCACGCTCCGAATTGTTCCTTTTGGCACAAAACGGGCGTTTCGTGCACAGATTCGCTGCTTTTGCGCAGCTTTGGCACAAAACGTGCGTTCCACGAGCCGAATTGCTCCTTTTGGCACAAAACGTGCGTTTCGTGCACAGATTCGCCGCTTTTGCTCAGTTTTGGCAAAAAACGGGCGTTTCGTGCACAGAACCGCCGCTTTTGCTCAGTTTTAGCACAAAACGGGCGTTTCGCGCACAGAATGGCCGCTTTGCTCAGTTTTGGCTGAAAACGTGTTCTTCGTACACAGAATCGCCGCTTTTGCTCAGTTTTGTCACAAAACGTGCGTTTCGTGCTCAAAATCGCCGCTCTTGCTCCTTTTGGCACAAAACGTGCGTTTCGTGCACAGAATCGCCGCTTTTGCTCAGTTTTGGCACAGAACGTGCGTTTCGTGCACAGAATCGCCGCTTTTGCTCAGTTTTGGCAAAGAACGTGCGTTTCGTGCACAGAATCGCCGCTTTTGCTCAGTTTTGGCACAAAACGTGCGTTTCACGCTCCGAATTACTCCTTTTGGTACAAAACGGGCGTTTCGTGCACAGAATCGCCGCTTTTGCTCAGTTTTGGCAGAAAACGTGCGTTTCGTGCACAGAATCGCCGCTTTTGCTCAGTTTTGCACAAAACGTGCGTTTCACGCTCCGAATTACTCCTTTTGGTACAAAACGTGCCGTGCCCGCTCCGAATTGTTCCTTTTGGCACAAAACGGGCGTTTCGTGCACAGAATCGCAGCTTTTGCGCAGTTTTGGCACAAAACGTGCGTTCTACGAGCCGAATTGCTCCTTTTGATACAAAACGTGCGTTTCGTGCACAGATTCGCCGCTTTTGCTCAGTTTTTGCACAGAACGTGCGTTTCGTGCACAGAATCGCCGCTTTTGCTCAGTTTTGGCACAAAACGTGCGATTCGTGCAGAGAATCGCCCCTTTTGCTCAGTATTGGGACAAAACCTGCGTTTCGTGCACAGAATCGCCGCTTCTGCTCAGTTTTGGCACAAAATGTGTGTTTCGTGCACAGAATCGCCGCTATTGCTCAGTTTTATGTCAAAACGGGCGTTTCGTGCACAGAATCGCCGCATTACTCAGTTTTGGCTGAAAACGTGTTCTTCGTACACAGAATCGCCGCTTTTGCTCAGTTTTGTCACAAAACGTGCGTTTCGTGTTCAGAATCGCCGCTCTTGCTCCTTTTGACACAAAACGTGCATTTCGTGCACAGAATCGCCGCTTTTGCTCAGTTTTGGCACAAATCGGGCGTTTCCTGCAGAGATTCGCCGCTTTTGCTCAGTTTTGGCACAAAACGTGCGATTCGTGCAGAGAATCGCCCCTTTTGCTCAGTATTGGGACAAAACCTGCGTTTCGTGCACAGAATCGCCGCTTCTGCTCAGTTTTGGCACAAAATGTGTGTTTCGTGCACAGAATCGCCGCTTTTGCTCAGTTTTAGCCCAGAACGGGCGTTTCGTGCACAGAATCGCCGCTTTACTCAGTGTTGGCTGAAAACGTGTTCTTCGCACACAGAATCGCCGCTTTTGCTCAGTTTTGTCACAAAACGTGCGTTTCGTGCACAGAATC
Organism: Stelis phaeoptera; assembly: GCA_943735885.1. Classification (NCBI taxonomy): domain Eukaryota; kingdom Metazoa; phylum Arthropoda; class Insecta; order Hymenoptera; family Megachilidae; genus Stelis; species Stelis phaeoptera. Next base: position 177,917 of record CALSEM010000132.1, read on the forward strand.
GCCGCTTTTGCTCAGTTTTGGCACAAATCGGGCGTTTCGTGCACAGAATCGCCGCTTTTGCTCAGTTTTGGCACAAAACGAGCGTTTCGTGCACAGAATCGCCGCTTTTGCACAGTTTTGGCACAAAACGTGCGTTTCGTGCACAGAATCGCCGCTTTTGCTCAGTTTTGGCACAGAACGTGCGTTTCGTGCACTAAATCGACGCTTTTGCTCAGTTTTGGCACAAAACGTACGTTTCGTGCACAGAATCGCTGCCTTTGCGCAGTTTAGGCACAAAACGTGCGTTCCACGTGCCGAATTGCTCCTTTTGGCACAAAACGTGCGTTTCGTGCACAGAATCGCCGCTTTTGCTCAGTTTTGGCACAAATCGGGCGTTTCGTGCACAGAATCGCCGCTTTTGCTCAGTTTTGGCACAAAACGAGCGTTTCGTGCACAGAATCGCCGCTTTTGCACAGTTTTGCCACAAAACGTGCGTTTCGTGCACAGAATCGCCGCTTTTGCTCAGTTTTGGCACAGAACGTGCGTTTCGTGCACTAAATCGTCGCTTTTGCTCAGTTTTGGCACAAAACGTACGTTTCGTGCACAGAATCGCTGCCTTTGCGCAGTTTAGGCACAAAACGTGCATTCCACGTGCCGAATTGCTCCTTTTAGCACAAAACGTGCGTTTCGTGCACAGAATCGCCGCTTTTGCTCAGTTTTGGCAGAAAACGTGCGTTTCGTGCACAGAATCGCCGCTTTTGCTCAGTTTTGCACAAAACGTGCGTTTCACGCTCCGAATTACTCCTTTTGGTACAAAACGTGCCGTGCCCGCTGCGACTTGTTCCTTTTGGCACAAAACGGGCGTTTCGTGCACAGAATCGCAGCTTTTGCGCAGTTTTGGCACAAAACGTGCGTTCCACCCGCCGAGTTGCTCCTTTTGGCACAAAACGTGCGTTTCGTGCACAGAATCGCCGCTTTTGCTCAGTTTTAGGTCAAAACGGGCGTTTCGCGCACAGAATCGCCGCTTTACTCAGTTTTGGCTGAAAACGTGTTCTTCGTACACAGAATCGCCGCTTTTGCTCAGTTTTGTCACAAAACGTGCGTTTCGTGCTCAAAATCGCCGCTCTTGCTTCTTTTGGAACAAAACGTGCGTTTCGTGCACAGAATCGCCGCTTTTACTCAGTTTTGGCACAAATCGGGCGTTTCGTGCACAGAATCGCCGCTTTTGCTCAGTTTTGGCACAAAACGTGCGTTTCGTGCACAGAATCGCCGCTTTTGCTCAGTTTTGGCACAGAACGTGCGTTTCGTGCACTGAATCGCCGCTTTTGCTCAGTTTTGGCACAAAACGTGCGTTTCACGCTCCGAATTACTCTTTTTGGTACAAAACGTGCCGTGCACGCTCGGAATTGTTCCTTTTGACACAAAACGTGCGTTTCGTGCACAGATTCGCCGCTTTTGCTCAGTTTTGGCACAAAACGGTCGTTTCGTGCACAGAATCGCCGCTTTTGCTCAGTTTTAGCACAAAACGGGCGTTTCGTGCACAGAATGGCCGCTTTGCTCAGTTTTGGCTGAAAACGTGTTCTTCGTACACAGAATCGCCGCTTTTGCTCAGTTTTGGCACAAAACGTACGTTTCGTGCACAGAATCGCCGCTTTTGCTCAGTTTTAGCACAAAACGGGCGTTTTGTGCACAGAATGGCCGCTTTGCTCAGTTTTGGCTGAAAACGTGTTCTTCGTACACAGAATCGCCGCTTTTGCTCAGTTTTGGCACAAAACGTGCGTTCCACGAGCCGAATTGCCCGTTTTGACACAAAACGTGCGTTTCGTGCACAGAATCGCTGCTTTTGCGCAGTCTTGGCGCAAAGCGTGCGTTTCACGCACCGAATTGCTCCTTTAAGCACAAAACGTGCGTTTGGTGCACAGAATCGCCGCTTTTGCTCAGTTTTGGCACAACTCGGGCGTTTCAAGCACAGAATCGCCGCTTTTGCTCAGTTTGGGCACAAAACGTGCGATTCGTGCAGAGAATCGCCCCTTTTGCTCAGTATTGGGACATAACATGCGTTTCGTGCACAGAATCGCCGCTTCGGCTCAGTTTTGGCACAACAAGTGTGTTTCGTGCACAGAATCGCCGCTTTTGCTCAGTTTTAGGTCAAAACGGGCGTTTCGCGCACAGAATCGCCGCTTTACCCAGTTTTGGATGAAAACGTGTTCTTCGTACACAGAATCGCCGCTTTTGCTCAGTTTTGTCACAAAACGTGCGTTTCGTGCTCAAAATCGCCGCTCTTGCTCAGTTTTGGCACAGAACGTGCGTTTCGTGCACTAAATCGTCGCTTTTGCTCAGTTTTGGCACAAAACGTACGTTTCGTGCACAGAATCGCTGCCTTTGCGCAGTTTAGGCACAAAATGTGCGTTCCACGTGCCAAATTGCTCCTTTTAGCACAAAACGTGCGTTTCGTGCACAGAATCGCCGCTTTTGCTCAGTTTTGGCAGAAAACGTGCGTTTCGTGCACAGAATCGCCGCTTTTGCTCAGTTTTGCACAAAACGTGCGATTCACGCTCCGAATTACTCCTTTTGGTACAAAACGTGCCGTGCCCGCTCCGAATTGTTCCTTTTGGCACAAAACGGGCGTTTCGTGCACAGAATCGCAGCTTTTGCGCAGTTTTGGCACAAAACGTGCGTTCCACCCGCCGAGTTGCTCCTTTTGGCACAAAACGTGCGTTTCGTGCACAGAATCGCCGCTTTCGCTCAGTTTTGGCACAAAACGGGCGTTTCGTGCACAGAATGGCCGCTTTGCTCAGTTTTGGCTGAAAACGTGTTCTTCGTACACAGAATCGCCGCTTTTGCTCAGTTTTGTCACAAAACGTGCGTTTCGTGCTCAAAATCGCCGCTCTTGCTCCTTTTGGCACAAAACGTGCGTTTCGTGCACAGAATCGCCGCTTTTACTCAGTTTTGGCACAGAACGTGCGTTTCGTGCACTGAATCGCCGCTTTTGCTCCGTTTTGGCACAAAACGTGCGTTTCACGCTCCGAATTACTCCTTTTGGTACGAAACGTGCCGTGATCGCTCCGAATTGTTCCTTTTGGCACAAAGCGGGCGTTTCGTGCACAGAGTCGCTGCTTTTGCGCAGTTTTGGCGCAAAAAGTGCGTTTCACGCACCGATTTGCTCCTTTAAGCACAAAACGTGCGTTTCGTGCACAGAATCGCCGCTTTTGCTCAGTTTTAGGTCAAAACGGGCGTTTCGCGCACAGAATCGCCGCTTTACTCAGTTTTGGCTGAAAACGTGTTCTTCGTACACAGATTCGCCGCTTTTGCTCAGTTTTGGCACAAAACATACGTTTCGTGCACAGAATCGCCGCTTTTGCTCAGTTTTAGCACAAAACGGGCGTTTTGTGCACAGAATGGCCGCTTTGCTCAGTTTTGGCTGAAAACGTGTTCTTCGTACACAGAATCGCCGCTTTTGCTCAGTTTTGGCACAAAACGTGCGTTTCGTGCACTGAATCGTCGCTTTTGCTCAGTTTTGGCACAAATCGGGCGTTTCGTGCACAGAATCGCCGCTTTTGCTCAGTTTTGGCACAAAACGAGCGTTTCGTGCACAGAATCGCCGCTTTTGCACAGTTTTGGCACAAAACGTGCGTTTCGTGCACAGAATCGCCGCTTTTGCTCAGTTTTGGCACAGAACGTGCGTTTCGTGCACTAAATCGTCGCTTTTGCTCAGTTTTGGCACAAAACGTACGTTTCGTGCACAGAATCGCTGCCTTTGCGCAGTTTAGGCACAAAACGTGCGTTCCACGTGCCGAATTGCTCCTTTTGGCACAAAACGTGCGTTTCGTGCACAGAATCGCCGCTTTTGCTCAGTTTTGGCACAAATCGGGCGTTTCGTGCACAGAATCGCCGCTTTTGCTCAGTTTTGGCACAAAACGTGCGTTTCGCGCTCAGATTCGCCGCTTTTGCTCAGTTTTGCCCCAAAACGTGCGTTTCACGCTCCGAATTACTCCTTTTGGTACAAAACGTGCCGTGCACGCTCCGAATTGTTCGTTTTGGCACAAAACGTGCGTTTCACGCTCCGAATTAATCCTTTTGGTACAAAACGGGCGTTTCGTGCACAGAATCGCTGCTTTCGCGCAGTTTTGGCACAAAACGTGCGTTCCACGAGCCGAATTGCTCCTTTTGACACAAAACGTGCGTTTCGTGCACAGATTCGCCGCTTTTGCTCAGTTTTGGCACAAAACGGGCGTTTCGTGCACAGAATCGCCGCTTTTGCTCAGTTTTAGCACAAAACGGACGTTTCGTGCACAGAATGGCCGCTTTGCTCAGTTTTGGCTGAAAACGTGTTCTTCGTACACAGATTCGCCGCTTTTGCTCAGTTTTGGCACAAAACGTACGTTTCGTGCACAGAATCGCCGCTTTTGCTCAGTTTTAGCACAAAACGGGCGTTTTGTGCACAGAATGGCCGCTTTGCTCAGTTTTGGCTGAAAACGCGTTCTTGGTACACAGAATCGCCGCTTTTGCTCAGTTTTGGCACAAAACGTGCGTTTCGTGCACTGAATCGTCGCTTTTGCTCAGTTTTGGCACAAATCGGGCGTTTCGTGCACAGAATCGCCGCTTTTGCTCAGTTTTGGCACAAAACGAGCGTTTCGTGCACAGAATCGCCGCTTTTGCACAGTTTTGGCACAAAACGTGCGTTTCGTGCACAGAATCGCCGCTTTTGCTCAGTTTTGGCACAGAACGTGCGTTTCGTGCACTAAATCGTCGCTTTTGCTCAGTTTTGGCACAAAACGTACGTTTCGTGCACAGAATCGCTGCCTTTGCGCAGTTTAGGCACAAAACGTGCGTTCCACGTGCCAAATTGCTCCTTTTAGCACAAAACGTGCGTTTCGTGCACAGAATCGCCGCTTTTGCTCAGTTTTGGCAGAAAACGTGCGTTTCGTGCACAGAATCGCCGCTTTTGCTCAGTTTTGCACAAAACGTGCGATTCACGCTCCGAATTACTCCTTTTGGTACAAAACGTGCCGTGCCCGCTCCGAATTGTTCCTTTTGGCACAAAACGGGCGTTTCGTGCACAGAATCGCAGCTTTTGCGCAGTTTTGGCACAAAACGTGCGTTCCACCCGCCGAGTTGCTCCTTTTGGCACAAAACGTGCGTTTCGTGCACAGAATCGCCGCTTTCGCTCAGTTTTGGCACAAAACGGGCGTTTCGTGCACAGAATGGCCGCTTTGCTCAGTTTTGGCTGAAAACGTGTTCTTCGTACACAGAATCGCCGCTTTTGCTCAGTTTTGTCACAAAACGTGCGTTTCGTGCTCAAAATCGCCGCTCTTGCTCCTTTTGGCACAAAACGTGCGTTTCGTGCACAGAATCGCCGCTTTTACTCAGTTTTGGCACAGAACGTGCGTTTCGTGCACTGAATCGCCGCTTTTGCTCCGTTTTGGCACAAAACGTGCGTTTCACGCTCCGAATTACTCCTTTTGGTACGAAACGTGCCGTGATCGCTCCGAATTGTTCCTTTTGGCACAAAGCGGGCGTTTCGTGCACAGAGTCGCTGCTTTTGCGCAGTTTTGGCGCAAAAAGTGCGTTTCACGCACCGATTTGCTCCTTTAAGCACAAAACGTGCGTTTCGTGCACAGAATCGCCGCTTTTGCTCAGTTTTAGGTCAAAACGGGCGTTTCGCGCACAGAATCGCCGCTTTACTCAGTTTTGGCTGAAAACGTGTTCTTCGTACACAGATTCGCCGCTTTTGCTCAGTTTTGGCACAAAACATACGTTTCGTGCACAGAATCGCCGCTTTTGCTCAGTTTTAGCACAAAACGGGCGTTTTGTGCACAGAATGGCCGCTTTGCTCAGTTTTGGCTGAAAACGTGTTCTTCGTACACAGAATCGCCGCTTTTGCTCAGTTTTGGCACAAAACGTGCGTTTCGTGCACTGAATCGTCGCTTTTGCTCAGTTTTGGCACAAATCGGGCGTTTCGTGCACAGAATCGCCGCTTTTGCTCAGTTTTGGCACAAAACGAGCGTTTCGTGCACAGAATCGCCGCTTTTGCACAGTTTTGGCACAAAACGTGCGTTTCGTGCACAGAATCGCCGCTTTTGCTCAGTTTTGGCACAGAACGTGCGTTTCGTGCACTAAATCGTCGCTTTTGCTCAGTTTTGGCACAAAACGTACGTTTCGTGCACAGAATCGCTGCCTTTGCGCAGTTTAGGCACAAAACGTGCGTTCCACGTGCCGAATTGCTCCTTTTGGCACAAAACGTGCGTTTCGTGCACAGAATCGCCGCTTTTGCTCAGTTTTGGCACAAATCGGGCGTTTCGTGCACAGAATCGCCGCTTTTGCTCAGTTTTGGCACAAAACGAGCGTTTCGTGCACAGAATCGCGCTTTTGCACAGTTTTGCCACAAAACGTGCGTTTTGTGCACAGAATCGCCGCTTTTGCTCAGTTTTGGCACAGAACGTGCGTTTCGTGCACTAAATCGTCGCTTTTGCTCAGTTTTGGCACAAAACGTACGTTTCGTGCACAGAATCGCTGCCTTTGCGCAGTTTAGGCACAAAACGTGCGTTCCACGTGCCAAATTGCTCCTTTTAGCACAAAACGTGCGTTTCGTGCACAGAATCGCCGCTTTTGCTCAGTTTTGGCAGAAAGCGTGCGTTTCGTGCACAGAATCGCCGCTTTTGCTCAGTTTTGCACAAAACGTGCGTTTCACGCTCCGAATTACTCCTTTTGGTACAAAACGTGCCGTGCCCGCTCCGAATTTTTCCTTTTGGCACAAAACGGGCGTTTCGTGCACAGAATCGCAGCTTTTGCGCAGTTTTGGCACAAAACGTGCGTTCCACCCGCCGAGTTGCTCCTTTTGGCACAAAACGTGCGTTTCGTGCACAGAATCGCCGCTTTCGCTCAGTTTTGGCACAAAACAGGCGTTTCGTGCACAGAATGGCCGCTTTGCTCAGTTTTGGCTGAAAACGTGTTCTTCGTACACAGAATCGCCGCTTTTGCTCAGTTTTGTCACAAAACGTGCGTTTCGTGCTCAAAATCGCCGCTCTTGCTCCTTTTGGCACAAAACGTGCGTTTCGTGCACAGAATCGCCGCTTTTGCTCAGTTTTGGCACAGAACGTGCGTTTCGTGCACTGAATCGCCGCTTTTGCTCCGTTTTGGCACAAAACGTGCGTTTCACGCTCCGAATTACTCCTTTTGGTACAAAACGTGCCGTGATCGCTCCGAATTGTTCCTTTTGGCACAAAGCGGGCGTTTCGTGCACAGAGTCGCTGCTTTTGCGCAGTTTTGGCGCAAAAAGTGCGTTTCACGCACCGAATTGCTCCTTTAAGCACAAAACGTGCGTTTCGTGCACAGAATCGCCGCTTTTGCACAGTTTTGCCACAAAACGTGCGTTTCGTGCACAGAATCGCCGCTTTTGCTCAGTTTTGGCACAGAACGTGCGTTTCGTGCACTAAATCGTCGCTTTTGCTCAGTTTTGGCACAAAACGTACGTTTCGTGCACAGAATCGCTGCCTTTGCGCAGTTTAGGCACAAAACGTGCATTCCACGTGCCGAATTGCTCCTTTTAGCACAAAACGTGCGTTTCGTGCACAGAATCGCCGCTTTTGCTCAGTTTTGGCAGAAAACGTGCGTTTCGTGCTCAGAATCGCCGCTTTTGCTCAGTTTTGCACAAAACGTGCGTTTCACGCTCCGAATTACTCCTTTTGGTACAAAACGTGCCGTGCCCGCTCCGACTTGTTCCTTTTGGCACAAAACGGGCGTTTCGTGCACAGAATCGCAGCTTTTGCGCAGTTTTGGCACAAAACGTGCGTTCCACCCGCCGAGTTGCTCCTTTTGGCACAAAACGTGCGTTTCGTGCACAGAATCGCCGCTTTTGCTCAGTTTTAGGTCAAAACGGGCGTTTCGCGCACAGAATCGCCGCTTTACTCAGTTTTGGCTGAAAACGTGTTCTTCGTACACAGAATCGCCGCTTTTGCTCAGTTTTGTCACAAAACGTGCGTTTCGTGCTCAAAATCGCCGCTCTTGCTTCTTTTGGAACAAAACGTGCGTTTCGTGCACAGAATCGCCGCTTTTACTCAGTTTTGGCACAAATCGGGCGTTTCGTGCACAGAATCGCCGCTTTTGCTCAGTTTTGGCACAAAACGTGCGTTTCGTGCACAGAATCGCCGCTTTTGCTCAGTTTTGGCACAGAACGTGCGTTTCGTGCACTGAATCGCCGCTTTTGCTCAGTTTTGGCACAAAACGTGCGTTTCACGCTCCGAATTACTCCTTTTGGTACAAAACGTGCCGTGCACGCTCGGAATTGTTCCTTTTGACACAAAACGTGCGTTTCGTGCACAGATTCGCCGCTTTTGCTCAGTTTTGGCACAAAACGGTCGTTTCGTGCACAGAATCGCCGCTTTTGCTCAGTTTTAGCACAAAACGGGCGTTTTGTGCACAGAATGGCCGCTTTGCTCAGTTTTGGCTGAAAACGTGTTCTTCGTACACAGAATCGCCGCTTTTGCTCAGTTTTGGCACAAAACGTGCGTTCCACGAGCCGAATTGCCCGTTTTGACACAAAACGTGCGTTTCGTGCACAGAATCGCTGCTTTTGCGCAGTCTTGGCGCAAAGCGTGCGTTTCACGCACCGAATTGCTCCTTTAAGCACAAAACGTGCGTTTGGTGCACAGAATCGCCGCTTTTGCTCAGTTTTGGCACAACTCGGGCGTTTCAAGCACAGAATCGCCGCTTTTGCTCAGTTTGGGCACAAAACGTGCGATTCGTGCAGAGAATCGCCCCTTTTGCTCAGTATTGGGACATAACCTGCGTTTCGTGCACAGAATCGCCGCTTCTGCTCAGTTTTGGCACAACATGTGTGTTTCGTGCACAGAATCGCCGCTTTTGCTCAGTTTTAGGTCAAAACGGGCGTTTCGCGCACAGAATCGCCGCTTTACCCAGTTTTGGATGAAAACGTGTTCTTCGTACACAGAATCGCCGCTTTTGCTCAGTTTTGTCACAAAACGTGCGTTTCGTGCTCAAAATCGCCGCTCTTGCTCAGTTTTGGCACAGAACGTGCGTTTCGTGCACTAAATCGTCGCTTTTGCTCAGTTTTGGCACAAAACGTACGTTTCGTGCACAGAATCGCTGCCTTTGCGCAGTTTTGGCACAAAACGTGCGTTTCGTGCACAGAATCGCCGCTTTTGCTCAGTTTTGGCACAGAACGTGCGTTTCGTGCACTGAATCGCCGCTTTTGCTCCGTTTTGGCACAAAACGTGCGTTTCACGCTCCGAATTACTCCTTTTGGTACAAAACGTGCCGTGATCGCTCCGAATTGTTCCTTTTGGCACAAAGCGGGCGTTTCGTGCACAGAGTCGCTGCTTTTGCGCAGTTTTGGCGCAAAAAGTGCGTTTCACGCACCGATTTGCTCCTTTAAGCACAAAACGTGCGTTTCGTGGACAGAATCGCCGCTTTTGCTCAGTTTTAGGTCAAAACGGGCGTTTCGCGCACAGAATCGCCGCTTTACTCAGTTTTGGCTGAAAACGTGTTCTTCGTACACAGAATCGCCGCTTTTGCTCAGTTTTGTCACAAAACGTGCGTTTCGTGCTCAAAATCGCCGCTCTTGCTTCTTTTGGCACAAAACGTGCGTTTCGTGCACAGAATCGCCGCTTTTACTCAGTTTTGGCACAAATCGGGCGTTTCGTGCACAGAATCGCCGCTTTTGCTCAGTTTTGGCACAAAACGTGCGTTTCGTGCACAGAATCGCCGCTTTTGCTCAGTTTTGGCACAGAACGTGCGTTTCGTGCACTGAATCGCCGCTTTTGCTCAGTTTTGGCACAAAACGTGCGTTTCACGCTCCAAATTACTCCTTTTGGTACAAAACGTGCCGTGCACGCTCCGAATTGTTCCTTTTGACACAAAACGTGCGTTTCGCGCACAGATTCGCCGCTTTTGCTCAGTTTTGCCCCAAAACGTGCGTTTCACGCTCCGAATTACTCCTTTTGGTACAAAACGTGCCGTGCACGCTCCGAATTGTTCGTTTTGGCACAAAACGTGCGTTTCACGCTCCGAATTAATCCTTTTGGTACAAAACGGGCGTTTCGTGCACAGAATCGCTGCTTTCGCGCAGTTTTGGCACAAAACGTGCGTTCCACGAGCCGAATTGCTCCTTTTGACACAAAACGTGCGTTTCGTGCACAGATTCGCCGCTTTTGCTCAGTTTTGGCACAAAACGGGCGTTTCGTGCACAGAATCGCCGCTTTTGCTCAGTTTTAGCACAAAACGGACGTTTCGTGCACAGAATGGCCGCTTTGCTCAGTTTTGGCTGAAAACGTGTTCTTCGTACACAGATTCGCCGCTTTTGCTCAGTTTTGGCACAAAACGTACGTTTCGTGCACAGAATCGCCGCTTTTGCTCAGTTTTAGCACAAAACGGGCGTTTTGTGCACAGAATGGCCGCTTTGCTCAGTTTTGGCTGAAAACGCGTTCTTGGTACACAGAATCGCCGCTTTTGCTCAGTTTTGGCACAAAACGTGCGTTTCGTGCACTGAATCGTCGCTTTTGCTCAGTTTTGGCACAAATCGGGCGTTTCGTGCACAGAATCGCCGCTTTTGCTCAGTTTTGGCACAAAACGAGCGTTTCGTGCACAGAATCGCCGCTTTTGCACAGTTTTGGCACAAAACGTGCGTTTCGTGCACAGAATCGCCGCTTTTGCTCAGTTTTGGCACAGAACGAGCGTTTCGTGCACTAAATCGTCGCTTTTGCTCAGTTTTGGCACAAAACGTACGTTTCGTGCACAGAATCGCTGCCTTTGCGCAGTTTAGGCACAAAACGTGCGTTCCACGTGCCGAATTGCTCCTTTTGGCACAAAACGTGCGTTTCGTGCACAGAATCGCCGCTTTTGCTCAGTTTTGGCACAAATCGGGCGTTTCGTGCACAGAATCGCCGCTTTTGCTCAGTTTTGGCACAAAACGAGCGTTTCGTGCACAGAATCGCCGCTTTTGCACAGTTTTGCCACAAAACGTGCGTTTTGTGCACAGAATCGCCGCTTTTGCTCAGTTTTGGCACAGAACGTGCGTTTCGTGCACTAAATCGTCGCTTTTGCTCAGTTTTGGCACAAAACGTACGTTTCGTGCACAGAATCGCTGCCTTTGCGCAGTTTAGGCACAAAACGTGCGTTCCACGTGCCAAATTGCTCCTTTTAGCACAAAACGTGCGTTTCGTGCACAGAATCGCCGCTTTTGCTCAGTTTTGGCAGAAAACGTGCGTTTCGTGCACAGAATCGCCGCTTTTGCTCAGTTTTGCACAAAACGTGCGATTCACGCTCCGAATTACTCCTTTTGGTACAAAACGTGCCGTGCCCGCTCCGAATTGTTCCTTTTGGCACAAAACGGGCGTTTCGTGCACAGAATCGCAGCTTTTGCGCAGTTTTGGCACAAAACGTGCGTTCCACCCGCCGAGTTGCTCCTTTTGGCACAAAACGTGCGTTTCGTGCACAGAATCGCCGCTTTCGCTCAGTTTTGGCACAAAACGGGCGTTTCGTGCACAAAATGGCCGCTTTGCTCAGTTTTGGCTGAAAACGTGTTCTTCGTACACAGAATCGCCGCTTTTGCTCAGTTTTGTCACAAAACGTGCGTTTCGTGCTCAAAATCGCCGCTCTTGCTCCTTTTGGCACAAAGCGTGCGTTTCGTGCACAGAATCGCCGCTTTTACTCAGTTTTGGCACAGAACGTGCGTTTCGTGCACTGAATCGCCGCTTTTGCTCCGTTTTGGCACAAAACGTGCGTTTCACGCTCCGAATTACTCCTTTTGGTACGAAACGTGCCGTGATCGCTCCGAATTGTTCCTTTTGGCACAAAGCGGGCGTTTCGTGCACAGAGTCGCTGCTTTTGCGTAGTTTTGGCGCAAAAAGTGCGTTTCACGCACCGATTTGCTCCTTTAAGCACAAAACGTGCGTTTCGTGCACAGAATCGCCGCTTTTGCTCAGTTTTAGGTCAAAACGGGCGTTTCGCGCACAGAATCGCCGCTTTACTCAGTTTTGGCTGAAAACGTGTTCTTCGTACACAGATTCGCCGCTTTTGCTCAGTTTTGGCACAAAACGTACGTTTCGTGCACAGAATCGCCGCTTTTGCTCAGTTTTAGCACAAAACGGGCGTTTTGTGCACAGAATGGCCGCTTTGCTCAGTTTTGGCTGAAAACGTGTTCTTCGTACACAGAATCGCCGCTTTTGCTCAGTTTTGGCACAAAACGTGCGTTTCGTGCACTGAATCGTCGCTTTTGCTCAGTTTTGGCACAAATCGGGCGTTTCGTGCACAGAATCGCCGCTTTTGCTCAGTTTTGGCACAAAACGAGCGTTTCGTGCACAGAATCGCCGCTTTTGCACAGTTTTGGCACAAAACGTGCGTTTCGTGCACAGAATCGCCGCTTTTGCTCAGTTTCGGCACAGAACGTGCGTTTCGTGCACTAAATCGTCGCTTTTGCTCAGTTTTGGCACAAAACGTACGTTTCGTGCACAGAATCGCTGCCTTTGCGCAGTTTAGGCACAAAACGTGCGTTCCACGTGCCGAATTGCTCCTTTTGGCACAAAACGTGCGTTTCGTGCACAGAATCGCCGCTTTTGCTCAGTTTTGGCACAAATCGGGCGTTTCGTGCACAGAATCGCCGCTTTTGCTCAGTTTTGTCACAAAACGAGCGTTTCGTGCACAGAATCGCCGCTTTTGCACAGTTTTGCCACAAAACGTGCGTTTTGTGCACAGAATCGCCGCTTTTGCTCAGTTTTGGCACAGAACGTGCGTTTCGTGCACTAAATCGCCGCTTTTGCTCAGTATTGGCACAAAACGTACGTTTCGTGCACAGAATCGCTGCCTTTGCGCAGTTTAGGCACAAAACGTGCGTTCCACGTGCCGAATTGCTCCTTTTAGCACAAAACGTGCGTTTCGTGCACAGAATCGCCGCTTTTGCTCAGTTTTGGCAGAAAACGTGCGTTTCGTGCACAGAATCGCCGCTTTTGCTTAGTTTTGCACAAAACGTGCGTTTCACGCTCCGAATTACTCCTTTTGGTACAAAACGTGCCGTGCCCGCTCCGAATTGTTCCTTTTGGCACAAAACGGGCGTTTCGTGCACAGAATCGCAGCTTTTGCGCAGTTTTGGCACAAAACGTGCGTTCCACCCGCCGAGTTGCTCCTTTTGGCACAAAACGTGCGTTTCGTGCACAGAATCGCCGCTTTTGCTCAGTTTTGGCACAACACGTGCATTTCACGCTCCGAATTACTCCTTTTGGTACAAAACGTGCCGTTCACGCTCCGAATTGATAATTTTGGCACAAAACGGGCGTTTTGTGCACAGAATCGCTGCTTTTGCGCAGTATTGGCACAAAACGTGCGTTCCACGCGCCGAGATGCTCCTTTTGGCACAAAACGTGCGTTCCACGTGCCGAATTGCTCCTTTTAGCACAAAACGTGCGTTTTGTGCACAGAATCGCCGCTTTTGCTCAGTTTTGGCAGAAAACGTGCGTTTCGTGCACAGAATCGCCGCTTTTGCTCAGTTTTGCACAAAACGTGCGTTTCACGCTCCGAATTACTCCTTTTGGTACAAAACGTGCCGTGCCCGCTCCGAATTGTTCCTTTTGGCACAAAACGGGCGTGTCGTGCACAGAATCGCAGCTTTTGCGCAGTTTTCGCACAAAACGTGCGTTCCACCCGCCGAGTTGCTCCTTTTGGCACAAAACGTGCGTTTCCTGCACAGAATCGCCGCTTTCGCTCAGTTTTGGCACAAAACGGGCGTTTCGTGCACAGAATGGCCGCTTTGCTCAGTTTTGGCTGAAAACGTGTTCTTCGTACACAGAATCGCCGCTTCTGCTCAGTTTTGTCACAAAACGTGCGTTTCGTGCTCAAAATCGCCGCTCTTGCTCCTTTTGGCACAAAACGTGCGTTTCGTGCACAGAATCGCCGCTTTTGCTCAGTTTTGGCACAGAACGTGCGTTTCGTGCACAGAATCGCCGCTTTTGCTCAGTTTTGGCACAAAACGTGCGTTTCACGCTCCGAATTACTCCTTTTGGTACAAAACGTGCCGTGCCCGCAACGAATTGTTCCTTTTGGCACAATACGGGCGTTTCGTGCAGAGAATCGCAGCTTTTGCGCAGTTTTGGCACAAAACGTGCGTTCCACGCGCCGAGTTGCTCCTTTTGGCACAAAACATGCGTTTCGTGCACAGAATCGCCGCTTTCGCTCAGTTTTGGCACAAATCGGGCGTTTCAAGCACAGAATCGCCGCTTTTGCTCAGTTTTGGCACAAAACGTACGTTTCGTGCACAGAATCGCCTCTTTTGCTCAGTTTTGGCACAAAACGTGCGATTCGTGCAGAGAATCGCCTCTTTTGATCAGTATTGGAACATAACCTGCGTTTCGTGCACAGAATCGCCGCTTCTGCTCAGTATTGGCACAAAACGTGCGTTTCGTGCACAGAATCGCCGCTTTTGCTCAGTTTTGGCACAGAACGTGCGTTTCGTGCACTGAATCGCCACTTTTGCTCAGTTTTGGCACAAAACGTGCGTTTCACGCTCCGAATTACTCCTTTTGGTACAAAACGTGCCGTGCTCGCTCCGAATTGTTCCTTTTGGCACAAAACGGGCGTTTCGTGCACAGAGTCGCTGCTTTTGCGCAGTTTTGGTGCAAAAAGTGCGTTTCACGCACCGAATTGCTCCTCTAAGCACAAAACGTGCGTTTCGTGCACAGAATCGCCGCTTTTGCTCAGTTTTGGCACAAATCGGCGTTTCAAGCACAGAATCGCCGCTTTTTATCAGTTTTGGCACAAAACGTACGTTTCGTGCACAGAATCGCTGCCTTTGCGGAGTTTAGGCACAAAACGTGCGTTTCACGCTCCGAATTTCTCCTTTTGGTACAAAACGTGCCGTGCTCGCTCCGAATTGTTCCTTTTGGCACAAAACGGGCGTTTCGTGCACAGAGTCGCTGATTTTGAGCAGTTTTGGCACAAAACGTGCGTTCCACGCGCCGGGTTGCTCCTTTTGGCACAAAACATGCGTTTCGTGCACAGAGTCGCTGCTTTTGCGTAGTTTGGGCGCAAAAAATGCGTTTCACACACCGAATTGCTCCTTTAAGCACAAAACGTGCGTTTCGTGCACAAAATCGCCGCTTTTGCTCAGTTTTGGCACAAATCGGGCGTTTCGTGCACAGAATCGCCGCTGTTGCTCAGTTTTGGCACAAAACGTGCGTTTCACGCTCCGAATTACTCCTTTTGGTACAAAACGTGCCGTGCACGCTCCGAATTGTTCCTTTTGGCACAAAACGGGCGTTTCGTGCACAGAATCGCTGCTTTTGCGCAGGTTTGGCACAAAACGTGCGTTCCACGAGCCGAATTGCTCCTTTTGGCACAAAACGTGCGTTTCGTGCACAGATTCGCCGCTTTTGCTCAGTTTTGGCAAAAAACGGGCGTTTCGTGCACAGAACCGCCGCTTTTGCTCAGTTTTAGCACAAAACGGGCGTTTCGTGCACAGAATGGCCGCTTTGCTCAGTTTTGGCTGAAAACGTGTTCTTCGTACACAGAATCGCCGCTTTTGCTCAGTTTTGTCACAAAACGTGCGTTTCGTGCTCAAAATCGCCGCTCTTGCTCCTTTTGGCACAAAACGTGCGTTTCGTGCACAGAATCGCCGCTTTTGCTCAGTTTTGGCACAGAACGTGCGTTTCGTGCACAGAATCGCCGCTTTTGCTCAGTTTTGGCACAGAACGTGCGTTTCGTGCGCAGAATCGCCGCTTTTGCTCAGTTTTGGCACAAAACGTGCGTTTCACGCTCCGAATTACTCCTTTTGGCACAAAACGGGCGTTTCGTGCACAGAATCGCAGCTTTTGCGCAGTTTTGGCACAAAACGTGCGTTCCACCCGCCGAGTTGCTCCTTTTGGCACAAAACGTGCGTTTCCTGCACAGAATCGCCGCTTTCGCTCAGTTTTGGCACAAAACGGGCGTTTCGTGCACAGAATGGCCGCTTTGCTCAGTTTTGGCTGAAAACGTGTTCTTCGTACACAGAATCGCCGCTTCTGCTCAGTTTTGTCACAAAACGTGCGTTTCGTGCTCAAAATCGCCGCTCTTGCTCCTTTTGGCACAAAACGTGCGTTTCGTGCACAGAATCGCCGCTTTTGCTCAGTTTTGGCACAGAACGTGCGTTTCGTGCACAGAATCGCCGCTTTTGCTCAGTTTTGGCACAAAACGTGCGTTTCACGCTCCGAATTACTCCTTTTGGTACAAAACGTGCCGTGCCCGCTCCGAATTGTTCCTTTTGGCACAAAACGGGCGTTTCGTGCAGAGAATCGCAGCTTTTGCGCAGTTTTGGCACAAAACGTGCGTTCCACGCACCGAATTGCTCCTTTAAGCACAAAACGTGCGTTTCGTGCACAGAATCGCCGCTTTTGCTCAGTTTTGGCACAAATCGGGCGTCTCAAGCACAGAATCGCCGCTTTTGCTCAGTTTTGGCACAAAACGTACGTTTCGTGCACAGAATCGCCTCTTTTGCTCAGTTTTGGCACAAAACGTGCGATTCGTGCAGAGAATCGCCTCTTTTGCTCAGTATTGGAACATAACCTGCGTTTCGTGCACAGAATCGCCGCTTCTGCTCAGTATTGGCACAAAACGTGCGTTTCGTGCACAAAATCGCCGCTTTTGCTCAGTTTTGGCAAAGAACGTGCGTTTCGTGCACAGAATCGCCGCTTTTGCTCAGTTTTGGCACAAAACGTGCGTTTCACGCTCCGAATTACTCCTTTTGGTACAAAACGGGCGTTTCGTGCACAGAATCGCCGCTTTTGCTCAGTTTTGGCAGAAAACGTGCGTTTCGTGCACAGAATCGCCGCTTTTGCTCAGTTTTGCACAAAACGTGCGTTTCACGCTCCGAATTACTCCTTTTGGTACAAAACGTGCCGTGCCCGCTCCGAATTGTTCCTTTTGGCACAAAACGGGCGTTTCGTGCACAGAATCGCAGCTTTTGCGCAGTTTTGGCACAAAACGTGCGTTCCACGAGCCGAATTGCTCCTTTTGATACAAAACGTGCGTTTCGTGCACAGATTCGCCGCTTTTGCTCAGTTTTTGCACAGAACGTGCGTTTCGTGCACAGAATCGCCGCTTTTGCTCAGTTTTGGCACAAAACGTGCGATTCGTGCAGAGAATCGCCCCTTTTGCTCAGTATTGGGACAAAACCTGCGTTTCGTGCACAGAATCGCCGCTTCTGCTCAGTTTTGGCACAAAATGTGTGTTTCGTGCACAGAATCGCCGCTATTGCTCAGTTTTATGTCAAAACGGGCGTTTCGTGCACAGAATCGCCGCATTACTCAGTTTTGGCTGAAAACGTGTTCTTCGTACACAGAATCGCCGCTTTTGCTCAGTTTTGTCACAAAACGTGCGTTTCGTGTTCAGAATCGCCGCTCTTGCTCCTTTTGACACAAAACGTGCATTTCGTGCACAGAATCGCCGCTTTTGCTCAGTTTTGGCACAAATCGGGCGTTTCCTGCAGAGATTCGCCGCTTTTGCTCAGTTTTGGCACAAAACGTGCGATTCGTGCAGAGAATCGCCCCTTTTGCTCAGTATTGGGACAAAACCTGCGTTTCGTGCACAGAATCGCCGCTTCTGCTCAGTTTTGGCACAAAATGTGTGTTTCGTGCACAGAATCGCCGCTTTTGCTCAGTTTTAGCCCAGAACGGGCGTTTCGTGCACAGAATCGCCGCTTTACTCAGTGTTGGCTGAAAACGTGTTCTTCGCACACAGAATCGCCGCTTTTGCTCAGTTTTGTCACAAAACGTGCGTTTCGTGCACAGAATCGCCGCTTTTGCTCAGTTTTGGCACAAATCGGGCGTTTCGTGCACAGAATCGCCGCTTTTGCTCAGTTTTGGCACAAAACGAGCGTTTCGTGCACAGAATCGCCGCTTTTGCACAGTTTTGGCACAAAACGTGCGTTTCGTGCACAGAATCGCCGCTTTTGCTCAGTTTTGGCACAGAACGTGCGTTTCGTGCACTAAATCGTCGCTTTTGCTCAGTTTTGGCACAAAACGTACGTTTCGTGCACAGAATCGCTGCCTTTGCGCAGTTTAGGCACAAAACGTGCGTTCCACGTGCCGAATTGCTCCTTTTGGCACAAAACGTGCGTTTCGTGCACAGAATCGCCGCTTTTGCTCAGTTTTGGCACAAATCGGGCGTTTCGTGCACAGAATCGCCGCTTTTGCTCAGTTTTGGCACAAAACGAGCGTTTCGTGCACAGAATCGCCGCTTTTGCACAGTTTTGCCACAAAACGTGCGTTTCGTGCACAGAATCGCCGCTTTTGCTCAGTTTTGGCACAGAACGTGCGTTTCGTGCACTAAATCGTCGCTTTTGCTCAGTTTTGGCACAAAACGTACGTTTCGTGCACAGAATCGCTGCCTTTGCGCAGTTTAGGCACAAAACGTGCGTTCCACGTGCCGAATTGCTCCTTTTAGCACAAAACGTGCGTTTCGTGCACAGAATCGCCGCTTTTGCTCAGTTTTGGCAGAAAACGTGCGTTTCGTGCACAGAATCGCCGCTTTTGCTCAGTTTTGCACAAAACGTGCGTTTCACGCTCCGAATTACTCCTTTTGGTACAAAACGTGCCGTGCCCGCTCCGAATTGTTCCTCTTGGCACAAAACGGGCGTTTCGTGCACAGAATCGCAGCTTTTGCGCAGTTTTGGCACAAAACGTGCGTTCCACCCGCCGAGTTGCTCCTTTTGGCACAAAACGTGCGTTTCGTGCACAGAATCGCCGCTTTTGCTCAGTTTTAGGTCAAAACGGGCGTTTCGCGCACAGAATCGCCGCTTTACTCAGTTTTGGCTGAAAACGTGTTCTTCGTACACAGAATCGCCGCTTTTGCTCAGTTTTGTCACAAAACGTGCGTTTCGTGCTCAAAATCGCCGCTCTTGCTTCTTTTGGAACAAAACGTGCGTTTCGTGCACAGAATCGCCGCTTTTACTCAGTTTTGGCACAAATCGGGCGTTTCGTGCACAGAATCGCCGCTTTTGCTCAGTTTTGGCACAAAACGTGCGTTTCGTGCACAGAATCGCCGCTTTTGCTCAGTTTTGGCACAGAACGTGCGTTTCGTGCACTGAATCGCCGCTTTTGCTCAGTTTTGGCACAAAACGTGCGTTTCACGCTCCGAATTACTCCTTTTGGTACAAAACGTGCCGTGCACGCTCGGAATTGTTCCTTTTGACACAAAACGTGCGTTTCGTGCACAGATTCGCCGCTTTTGCTCAGTTTTGGCACAAAACGGTCGTTTCGTGCACAGAATCGCCGCTTTTGCTCAGTTTTAGCACAAAACGGGCGTTTCGTGCACAGAATGGCCGCTTTGCTCAGTTTTGGCTGAAAACGTGTTCTTCGTACACAGAATCGCCGATTTTGCTCAGTTTTGGCACAAAACGTACGTTTCGTGCACAGAATCGCCGCTTTTGCTCAGTTTTAGCACAAAACGGGCGTTTTGTGCACAGAATGGCCGCTTTGCTCAGTTTTGGCTGAAAATGTGTTCTTCGTACACAGAATCGCCGCTTTTGCTCAGTTTTGGCACAAAACGTGCGTTCCACGAGCCGAATTGCCCGTTTTGACACAAAACGTGCGTTTCGTGCACAGAATCGCTGCTTTTGCGCAGTCTTGGCGCAAAGCGTGCGTTTCACGCACCGAATTGCTCCTTTAAGCACAAAACGTGCGTTTGGTGCACAGAATCGCCGCTTTTGCTCAGTTTTGGCACAACTCGGGCGTTTCAAGCACAGAATCGCCGCTTTTGCTCAGTTTGGGCACAAAACGTGCGATTCGTGCAGAGAATCGCCCCTTTTGCTCAGTTTTGGCACAAAACGTGCGTTTCGTGCACAGAATCGCCGCTTTTGCTCAGTTTTGGCACAGAACGTGCGTTTCGTGCACAGAATCGCCGCTTTTGCTCAGTTTTGGCACAAAACGTGCGTTTCACGCTCCGAATTACTCCTTTTGGTACAAAACGTGCCGTGCCCGCTCCGAATTGTTCCTTTTGGCACAAAACGGGCGTTTCGTGCAGAGAATCGCAGCTTTTGCGCAGTTTTGGCACAAAACGTGCGTTCCACGCACCGAATTGCTCCTTTAAGCACAAAACGTGCGTTTCGTGCACAGAATCGCCGCTTTTGCTCAGTTTTGGCACAAATCGGGCGTCTCAAGCACAGAATCGCCGCTTTTGCTCAGTTTTGGCACAAAACGTACGTTTCGTGCACAGAATCGCCTCTTTTGCTCAGTTTTGGCACAAAACGTGCGATTCGTGCAGAGAATCGCCTCTTTTGCTCAGTATTGGAACATAACCTGCGTTTCGTGCACAGAATCGCCGCTTCTGCTCAGTATTGGCACAAAACGTGCGTTTCGTGCACAAAATCGCCGCTTTTGCTCAGTTTTGGCAAAGAACGTGCGTTTCGTGCACAGAATCGCCGCTTTTGCTCAGTTTTGGCACAAAACGTGCGTTTCACGCTCCGAATTACTCCTTTTGGTACAAAACGGGCGTTTCGTGCACAGAATCGCCGCTTTTGCTCAGTTTTGGCAGAAAACGTGCGTTTCGTGCACAGAATCGCCGCTTTTGCTCAGTTTTGCACAAAACGTGCGTTTCACGCTCCGAATTACTCCTTTTGGTACAAAACGTGCCGTGCCCGCTCCGAATTGTTCCTTTTGGCACAAAACGGGCGTTTCGTGCACAGAATCGCAGCTTTTGCGCAGTTTTGGCACAAAACGTGCGTTCCACGAGCCGAATTGCTCCTTTTGATACAAAACGTGCGTTTCGTGCACAGATTCGCCGCTTTTGCTCAGTTTTTGCACAGAACGTGCGTTTCGTGCACAGAATCGCCGCTTTTGCTCAGTTTTGGCACAAAACGTGCGATTCGTGCAGAGAATCGCCCCTTTTGCTCAGTATTGGGACAAAACCTGCGTTTCGTGCACAGAATCGCCGCTTCTGCTCAGTTTTGGCACAAAATGTGTGTTTCGTGCACAGAATCGCCGCTTTTGCTCAGTTTTAGCCCAGAACGGGCGTTTCGTGCACAGAATCGCCGCTTTACTCAGTGTTGGCTGAAAACGTGTTCTTCGCACACAGAATCGCCGCTTTTGCTCAGTTTTGTCACAAAACGTGCGTTTCGTGCACAGAATCGCCGCATTACTCAGTTTTGGCTGAAAACGTGTTCTTCGTACACAGAATCGCCGCTTTTGCTCAGTTTTGTCACAAAACGTGCGTTTCGTGTTCAGAATCGCCGCTCTTGCTTCTTTTGACACAAAACGTGCATTTCGTGCACAGAATCGCCGCTTTTGCTCAGTTTTGGCACAAATCGGGCGTTTCCTGCAGAGATTCGCGGCTTTTGCTCAGTTTTGGCACAAAACGTGCGATTCGTGCAGAGAATCGCCCCTTTTGCTCAGTATTGGGACAAAACCTGCGTTTCGTGCACAGAATCGCCGCTTCTGCTCAGTTTTGGCACAAAATGTGTGTTTCGTGCACAGAATCGCCGCTTTTGCTCAGTTTTAGCCCAGAACGGGCGTTTCGTGCACAGAATCGCCGCTTTACTCAGTGTTGGCTGAAAACGTGTTCTTCGCACACAGAATCGCCGCTTTTGCTCAGTTTTGTCACAAAACGTGCGTTTCGTGCACAGAATCGCCGCTTTTGCTCAGTTTTGGCACAAATCGGGCGTTTCGTGCACAGAATCGCCGCTTTTGCTCAGTTTTGGCACAAAACGAGCGTTTCGTGCACAGAATCGCCGCTTTTGCACAGTTTTGGCACAAAACGTGCGTTTCGTGCACAGAATCGCCGCTTTTGCTCAGTTTTGGCACAGAACGTGCGTTTCGTGCACTAAATCGTCGCTTTTGCTCAGTTTTGGCACAAAACGTACGTTTCGTGCACAGAATCGCTGCCTTTGCGCAGTTTAGGCACAAAACGTGCGTTCCACGTGCCGAATTGCTCCTTTTGGCACAAAACGTGCGTTTCGTGCACAGAATCGCCGCTTTTGCTCAGTTTTGGCACAAATCGGGCGTTTCGTGCACTAAATCGTCGCTTTTGCTCAGTTTTGGCACAAAACGTACGTTTCGTGCACAGAATCGCTGCCTTTGCGCAGTTTAGGCACAAAACGTGCGTTCCACGTGCCGAATTGCTCCTTTTAGCACAAAACGTGCGTTTCGTGCACAGAATCGCCGCTTTTGCTCAGTTTTGGCAGAAAACGTGCGTTTCGTGCACAGAATCGCCGCTTTTGCTCAGTTTTGCACAAAACGTGCGTTTCACGCTCCGAATTACTCCTTTTGGTACAAAACGTGCCGTGCCCGCTCCGAATTGTTCCTTTTGGCACAAAACGGGCGTTTCGTGCACAGAATCGCAGCTTTTGCGCAGTTTTGGCACAAAACGTGCGTTCCACCCGCCGAGTTGCTCCTTTTGGCACAAAACGTGCGTTTCGTGCACAGAATCGCCGCTTTTGCTCAGTTTTAGGTCAAAACGGGCGTTTCGCGCACAGAATCGCCGCTTTACTCAGTTTTGGCTGAAAACGTGTTCTTCGTACACAGAATCGCCGCTTTTGCTCAGTTTTGTCACAAAACGTGCGTTTCGTGCTCAAAATCGCCGCTCTTGCTTCTTTTGGAACAAAACGTGCGTTTCGTGCACAGAATCGCCGCTTTTACTCAGTTTTGGCACAAATCGGGCGTTTCGTGCACAGAATCGCCGCTTTTGCTCAGTTTTGGCACAAAACGTGCGTTTCGTGCACAGAATCGCCGCTTTTGCTCAGTTTTGCACAGAACGTGCGTTTCGTGCACTGAATCGCCGCTTTTGCTCAGTTTTGGCACAAAACGTGCGTTTCACGCTCCGAATTACTCCTTTTGGTACAAAACGTGCCGTGCACGCTCGGAATTGTTCCTTTTGACACAAAACGTGCGTTTCGTGCACAGATTCGCCGCTTTTGCTCAGTTTTGGCACAAAACGGTCGTTTCGTGCACAGAATCGCCGCTTTTGCTCAGTTTTAGCACAAAACGGGCGTTTCGTGCACAGAATGGCCGCTTTGCTCAGTTTTGGCTGAAAACGTGTTCTTCGTACACAGAATCGCCGCTTTTGCTCAGTTTTGGCACAAAACGTACGTTTCGTGCACAGAATCGCCGCTTTTGCTCAGTTTTAGCACAAAACGGGCGTTTTGTGCACAGAATGGCCGCTTTGCTCAGTTTTGGCTGAAAACGTGTTCTTCGTACACAGAATCGCCGCTTTTGCTCAGTTTTGGCACAAAACGTGCGTTCCACGAGCCGAATTGCCCGTTTTGACACAAAACGTGCGTTTCGTGCACAGAATCGCTGCTTTTGCGCAGTCTTGGCGCAAAGCGTGCGTTTCACGCACCGAATTGCTCCTTTAAGCACAAAACGTGCGTTTGGTGCACAGAATCGCCGCTTTTGCTCAGTTTTGGCACAACTCGGGCGTTTCAAGCACAGAATCGCCGCTTTTGCTCAGTTTGGGCACAAAACGTGCGATTCGTGCAGAGAATCGCCCCTTTTGCTCAGTATTGGGACATAACCTGCGTTTCGTGCACAGAATCGCCGCTTCTGCTCAGTTTTGGCACAACATGTGTGTTTCGTGCACAGAATCGCCGCTTTTGCTCAGTTTTAGGTCAAAACGGGCGTTTCGCGCACAGAATCGCCGCTTTACCCAGTTTTGGATGAAAACGTGTTCTTCGTACACAGAATCGCCGCTTTTGCTCAGTTTTGTCACAAAACGTGCGTTTCGTGCTCAAAATCGCCGCTCTTGCTCAGTTTTGGCTGAAAACGTGTTCTTCGTACACAGAATCGCCGCTTTTGCTCATTTTTGTCACAAAACGTGCGTTTCGTGCTCAAAATCGCCGCTCTTGCTCCTTTTGGCACAAAACGTGCGTTTCGTGCACAGAATCGCCGCTTTTGCTCAGTTTTGGCACAGAACGTGCGTTTCGTGCACTGAATCGCCGCTTTTGCTCCGTTTTGTCACAAAACGTGCGTTTCACGCTCCGAATTACTCCTTTTGGTACAAAACGTGCCGTGATCGCTCCGAATTGTTCCTTTTGGCACAAAGCGGGCGTTTCGTGCACAGAGTCGCTGCTTTTGCGCAGTTTTGGCGCAAAAAGTGCGTTTCACGCACCGAATTGCTCCTTTAAGCACAAAACGTGCGTTTCGTGCACAGAATCGCCGCTTTTGCTCAGTTTTAGGTCAAAACGGGCGTTTCGCGCACAGAATCGCCGCTTTACTCAGTTTTGGCACAAAACGAGCGTTTCGTGCACAGAATCGCCGCTTTTGCACAGTTTTGCCACAAAACGTGCGTTTCGTGCACAGAATCGCCGCTTTTGCTCAGTTTTGGCACAGAACGTGCGTTTCGTGCACTAAATCGTCGCTTTTGCTCAGTTTTGGCACAAAACGTACGTTTCGTGCACAGAATCGCTGCCTTTGCGCAGTTTAGGCACAAAACGTGCGTTCCACGTGCCGAATTGTTCCTTTTAGCACAAAACGTGCGTTTCGTGCACAGAATCGCCGCTTTTGCTCAGTTTTGGCAGAAAACGTGCGTTTCGTGCACAGAATCGCCGCTTTTGCTAAGTTTTGCACAAAACGTGCGTTTCACGCTCCGAATTACTCCTTTTGGTACAAAACGTGCCGTGCCCGCTCCGAATTGTTCCTTTTGGCACAAAACGGGCGTTTCGTGCACAGAATCGCAGCTTTTGCGCAGTTTTGGCACAAAACGTGCGTTCCACCCGCCGAGTTGCTCCTTTTGGCACAAAACGTGCGTTTCGTGCACAGAATCGCCGCTTTTGCTCAGTTTTGGCACAAAACGTGCGTTTCACGCTCCGAATTACTCCTTTTGGTACAAAACGTGCCGTGCCCGCTCCGAATTGTTCCTTTTGGCACAAAACGGGCGTGTCGTGCACAGAATCGCAGCTTTTGCGCAGTTTTGGCACAAAACGTGCGTTCCACCCGCCGAGTTGCTCCTTTTGGCACAAAACGTGCGTTTCCTGCACAGAATCGCCGCTTTCGCTCAGTTTTGGCACAAAACGGGCGTTTCGTGCACAGAATGGCCGCTTTGCTCAGTTTTGGCTGAAAACGTGTTCTTCGTACACAGAATCGCCGCTTCTGCTCAGTTTTGTCACAAAACGAGCGTTTCGTGCACAGAATCGCCGCTTTTGCACAGTTTTGCCACAAAACGTGCGTTTCGTGCACAGAATCGCCGCTTTTGCTCAGTTTTGGCACAGAACGTGCGTTTCGTGCACTAAATCGTCGCTTTTGCTCAGTTTTGGCACAAAACGTACGTTTCGTGCACAGAATCGCTGCCTTTGCGCAGTTTAGGCACAAAACGTGCGTTCCACGTGCCGAATTGTTCCTTTTAGCACAAAACGTGCGTTTCGTGCACAGAATCGCCGCTTTTGCTCAGTTTTGGCAGAAAACGTGCGTTTCGTGCACAGAATCGCCGCTTTTGCTAAGTTTTGCACAAAACGTGCGTTTCACGCTCCGAATTACTCCTTTTGGTACAAAACGTGCCGTGCCCGCTCCGAATTGTTCCTTTTGGCACAAAACGGGCGTTTCGTGCACAGAATCGCAGCTTTTGCGCAGTTTTGGCACAAAACGTGCGTTCCACCCGCCGAGTTGCTCCTTTTGGCACAAAACGTGCGTTTCGTGCACAGAATCGCCGCTTTTGCTCAGTTTTGGCACAAAACGTGCGTTTCACGCTCCGAATTACTCCTTTTGGTACAAAACGTGCCGTTCCCGCTCCGAATTGTTAATTTTGGCACAAAACGGGCGTTTCGTGCACAGAATCGCTGCTTTTGCGCAGTATTGGCACAAAACGTGCGTTCCACGCGCGGAGATGCTCCTTTTGGCACAAAACGTGCGTTCCACGTGCCGAATTGCTCCTTTTAGCACAAAACGTGCGTTTCGTGCACAGAATCGCCGCTTTTGCTCAGTTTTGGCAGAAAATGTGCGTTTCGTGCACAGAATCGCCGCTTTTGCTCAGTTTTGCACAAAACGTGCGTTTCACGCTCCGAATTACTCCTTTTGGTACAAAACGTGCCGTGCCCGCTCCGAATTGTTCCTTTTGGCACAAAACGGGCGTGTCGTGCACAGAATCGCAGCTTTTGCGCAGTTTTGGCACAAAACGTGCGTTCCACCCGCCGAGTTGCTCCTTTTGGCACAAAACGTGCGTTTCCTGCACAGAATCGCCGCTTTCGCTCAGTTTTGGCACAAAACGGGCGTTTCGTGCACAGAATGGCCGCTTTGCTCAGTTTTGGCTGAAAACGTGTTCTTCGTACACAGAATCGCCGCTTCTGCTCAGTTTTGTCACAAAACGAGCGTTTCGTGCACAGAATCGCCGCTTTTGCACAGTTTTGCCACAAAACGTGCGTTTCGTGCACAGAATCGCCGCTTTTGCTCAGTTTTGGCACAGAACGTGCGTTTCGTGCACTAAATCGTCGCTTTTGCTCAGTTTTGGCACAAAACGTACGTTTCGTGCACAGAATCGCTGCCTTTGCGCAGTTTAGGCACAAAACGTGCGTTCCACGTGCCGAATTGTTCCTTTTAGCACAAAACGTGCGTTTCGTGCACAGAATCGCCGCTTTTGCTCAGTTTTGGCAGAAAACGTGCGTTTCGTGCACAGAATCGCCGCTTTTGCTAAGTTTTGCACAAAACGTGCGTTTCACGCTCCGAATTACTCCTTTTGGTACAAAACGTGCCGTGCCCGCTCCGAATTGTTCCTTTTGGCACAAAACGGGCGTTTCGTGCACAGAATCGCAGCTTTTGCGCAGTTTTGGCACAAAACGTGCGTTCCACCCGCCGAGTTGCTCCTTTTGGCACAAAACGTGCGTTTCGTGCACAGAATCGCCGCTTTTGCTCAGTTTTGGCACAAAACGTGCGTTTCACGCTCCGAATTACTCCTTTTGGTACAAAACGTGCCGTTCACGCTCCGAATTGTTAATTTTGGCACAAAACGGGCGTTTCGTGCACAGAATCGCTGCTTTTGCGCAGTATTGGCACAAAACGTGCGTTCCACGCGCCGAGGTGCTCCTTTTGGCACAAAACGTGCGTTCCACGTGCCGAATTGCTCCTTTTAGCACAAAACGTGCGTTTCGTGCACAGAATCGCCGCTTTTGCTCAGTTTTGGCAGAAAACGTGCGTTTCGTGCACAGAATCGCCGCTTTTGCTCAGTTTTGCACAAAACGTGCGTTTCACGCTCCGAATTACTCCTTTTGGTACAAAACGTGCCGTGCCCGCTCCGAATTGTTCCTTTTGGCACAAAACGGGCGTGTCGTGCACAGAATCGCAGCTTTTGCGCAGTTTTGGCACAAAACGTGCGTTCCACCCGCCGAGTTGCTCCTTTTGGCACAAAACGTGCGTTTCCTGCACAGAATCGCCGCTTTCGCTCAGTTTTGGCACAAAACGGGCGTTTCGTGCACAGAATGGCCGCTTTGCTCAGTTTTGGCTGAAAACGTGTTCTTCGTACACAGAATCGCCGCTTCTGCTCAGTTTTGTCACAAAACGTGCGTTTCGTGCTCAAAATCGCCGCTCTTGCTCCTTTTGGCACAAAACGTGCGTTTCGTGCACAGAATCGCCGCTTTTGCTCAGTTTTGGCACAGAACGTGCGTTTCGTGCACAGAATCGCCGCTTTTGCTCAGTTTTGGCACAAAACGTGCGTTTCACGCTCCGAATTACTCCTTTTGGTACAAAACGTGCGTTTCGTGCACAGAATCGCCGCTTTTGCTCAGTTTTAGGTCAAAACGGGCGTTTCGCGCACAGAATCGCCGCTTTACTCAGTTTTGGCTGAAAACGTGTTCTTCGTACACAGAATCGCCGCTTTTGCTCAGTTTTGTCACAAAACGTGCGTTTCGTGCTCAAAATCGCCGCTCTTGCTTCTTTTGGAACAAAACGTGCGTTTCGTGCACAGAATCGTCGCTTTTACTCAGTTTTGGCACAAATCGGGCGTTTCGTGCACAGAATCGCCGCTTTTGCTCAGTTTTGGCACAAAACGTGCGTTTCGTGCACAGAATCGCCGCTTTTGCTCAGTTTTGCACAGAACGTGCGTTTCGTGCACTGAATCGCCGCTTTTGCTCAGTTTTGGCACAAAACGTGCGTTTCACGCTCCGAATTACTCCTTTTGGTACAAAACGTGCCGTGCACGCTCGGAATTGTTCCTTTTGACACAAAACGTGCGTTTCGTGCACAGATTCGCCGCTTTTGCTCAGTTTTGGCACAAAACGGTCGTTTCGTGCACAGAATCGCCGCTTTTGCTCAGTTTTAGCACAAAACGGGCGTTTCGTGCACAGAATGGCCGCTTTGCTCAGTTTTGGCTGAAAACGTGTTCTTCGTACACAGAATCGCCGCTTTTGCTCAGTTTTGGCACAAAACGTACGTTTCGTGCACAGAATCGCCGCTTTTGCTCAGTTTTAGCACAAAACGGGCGTTTTGTGCACAGAATGGCCGCTTTGCTCAGTTTTGGCTGAAAACGTGTTCTTCGTACACAGAATCGCCGCTTTTGCTCAGTTTTGGCACAAAACGTGCGTTCCACGAGCCGAATTGCCCGTTTTGACACAAAACGTGCGTTTCGTGCACAGAATCGCTGCTTTTGCGCAGTCTTGGCGCAAAGCGTGCGTTTCACGCACCGAATTGCTCCTTTAAGCACAAAACGTGCGTTTGGTGCACAGAATCGCCGCTTTTGCTCAGTTTTGGCACAACTCGGGCGTTTCAAGCACAGAATCGCCGCTTTTGCTCAGTTTGGGCACAAAACGTGCGATTCGTGCAGAGAATCGCCCCTTTTGCTCAGTATTGGGACATAACCTGCGTTTCGTGCACAGAATCGCCGCTTCTGCTCAGTTTTGGCACAACATGTGTGTTTCGTGCACAGAATCGCCGCTTTTGCTCAGTTTTAGGTCAAAACGGGCGTTTCGCGCACAGAATCGCCGCTTTACCCAGTTTTGGATGAAAACGTGTTCTTCGTACACAGAATCGCCGCTTTTGCTCAGTTTTGTCACAAAACGTGCGTTTCGTGCTCAAAATCGCCGCTCTTGCTCAGTTTTGGCTGAAAACGTGTTCTTCGTACACAGAATCGCCGCTTTTGCTCATTTTTGTCACAAAACGTGCGTTTCGTGCTCAAAATCGCCGCTCTTGCTCCTTTTGGCACAAAACGTGCGTTTCGTGCACAGAATCGCCGCTTTTGCTCAGT
This sequence comes from Stelis phaeoptera, assembly GCA_943735885.1. Taxonomy (NCBI): domain Eukaryota; kingdom Metazoa; phylum Arthropoda; class Insecta; order Hymenoptera; family Megachilidae; genus Stelis; species Stelis phaeoptera. Next base: position 207,029 of record CALSEM010000132.1, read on the forward strand.
TTTGGCACAGAACGTGCGTTTCGTGCACTGAATCGCCGCTTTTGCTCCGTTTTGGCACAAAACGTGCGTTTCACGCTCCGAATTACTCCTTTTGGTACAAAACGTGCCGTGATCGCTCCGAATTGTTCCTTTTGGCACAAAGCGGGCGTTTCGTGCACAGAGTCGCTGCTTTTGCGCAGTTTTGGCGCAAAAAGTGCGTTTCACGCACCGAATTGCTCCTTTAAGCACAAAACGTGCGTTTCGTGCACAGAATCGCCGCTTTTGCTCAGTTTTAGGTCAAAACGGGCGTTTCGCGCACAGAATCGCCGCTTTACTCAGTTTTGGCACAAAACGAGCGTTTCGTGCACAGAATCGCCGCTTTTGCACAGTTTTGCCACAAAACGTGCGTTTCGTGCACAGAATCGCCGCTTTTGCTCAGTTTTGGCACAGAACGTGCGTTTCGTGCACTAAATCGTCGCTTTTGCTCAGTTTTGGCACAAAACGTACGTTTCGTGCACAGAATCGCTGCCTTTGCGCAGTTTAGGCACAAAACGTGCGTTCCACGTGCCGAATTGTTCCTTTTAGCACAAAACGTGCGTTTCGTGCACAGAATCGCCGCTTTTGCTCAGTTTTGGCAGAAAACGTGCGTTTCGTGCACAGAATCGCCGCTTTTGCTAAGTTTTGCACAAAACGTGCGTTTCACGCTCCGAATTACTCCTTTTGGTACAAAACGTGCCGTGCCCGCTCCGAATTGTTCCTTTTGGCACAAAACGGGCGTTTCGTGCACAGAATCGCAGCTTTTGCGCAGTTTTGGCACAAAACGTGCGTTCCACCCGCCGAGTTGCTCCTTTTCGCACAAAACGTGCGTTTCGTGCACAGAATCGCCGCTTTTGCTCAGTTTTGGCACAAAACGTGCGTTTCACGCTCCGAATTACTCCTTTTGGTACAAAACGTGCCGTTCACGCTCCGAATTGTTAATTTTGGCACAAAACGGGCGTTTCGTGCACAGAATCGCTGCTTTTGCGCAGTATTGGCACAAAACGTGCGTTCCACGCGCCGAGGTGCTCCTTTTGGCACAAAACGTGCGTTCCACGTGCCGAATTGCTCCTTTTAGCACAAAACGTGCGTTTCGTGCACAGAATCGCCGCTTTTGCTCAGTTTTGGCAGAAAACGTGCGTTTCGTGCACGGAATCGCCGCTTTTGCTCAGTTTTGCACAAAACGTGCGTTTCACGCTCCGAATTACTCCTTTTGGTACAAAACGTGCCGTGCCCGCTCCGAATTGTTCCTTTTGGCACAAAACGGGCGTGTCGTGCACAGAATCGCAGCTTTTGCGCAGTTTTGGCACAAAACGTGCGTTCCACCCGCCGAGTTGCTCCTTTTGGCACAAAACGTGCGTTTCCTGCACAGAATCGCCGCTTTCGCTCAGTTTTGGCACAAAACGGGCGTTTCGTGCACAGAATGGCCGCTTTGCTCAGTTTTGGCTGAAAACGTGTTCTTCGTACACAGAATCGCCGCTTCTGCTCAGTTTTGTCACAAAACGTGCGTTTCGTGCTCAAAATCGCCGCTCTTGCTCCTTTTGGCACAAAACGTGCGTTTCGTGCACAGAATCGCCGCTTTTGCTCAGTTTTGGCACAGAACGTGCGTTTCGTGCACAGAATCGCCGCTTTTGCTCAGTTTTGGCACAAAACGTGCGTTTCACGCTCCGAATTACTCCTTTTGGTACAAAACGTGCCGTGCCCGCTCCGAATTGTTCCTTTTGGCACAAAACGGGCGTTTCGTGCAGAGAATCGCAGCTTTTGCGCAGTTTTGGCACAAAACGTGCGTTCCACGCGCCGAGTTGCTCCTTTTGGCACAAAACGTGCGTTTCGTGCACAGAATCGCCGCTTTCGCTCAGTTTTGGCACAAAACGGGCGTTTCGTGCACAGAGTCGCTGCTTTTGCGCAGTTTTGGCGCAAAAAGTGCGTTTCACGCACCGAATTGCTCCTTTAAGCACAAAACGTGCGTTTCGTGCACAGAATCGCCGCTTTTGCTCAGTTTTGGCACAAATCGGGCGTTTCAAGCACAGAATCGCCGCTTTTGCTCAGTTTTGGCACAAAACGTACGTTTCGTGCACAGAATCGCCTCTTTTGCTCAGTTTTGGCACAAAACGTGCGATTCGTGCAGAGAATCGCCTCTTTTGCTCAGTATTGGAACATAACCTGCGTTTCGTGCACAGAATCGCCGCTTCTGCTCAGTATTGGCACAAAACGTGCGTTTCGTGCACAGAATCGCCGCTTTTGCTCAGTTTTGGCAGAGAACGTGCGTTTCGTGCACTGAATCGCCACTTTTGCTCAGTTTTGGCACAAAACGTGCTTTTCACGCTCCGAATTACTCCTTTTGGTACAAAACGTGCCGTGCTCGCTCCGATTTGTTCCTTTTGGCACAAAACGGGCGTTTCGTGCACAGAGTCGCTGCTTTTGCGCAGTTTTGGTGCAAAAAGTGCGTTTCACGCACCGAATTGCTCCTTTAAGCACAAAACGTGCGTTTCGTGCACAAAATCGCCGCTTTTGCTCAGTTTTGGCACAAATCGGGCGTTTCGTGCACAGAATCGCCGCTGTTGCTCAGTTTTGGCACAAAACGTGCGTTTCACGCTCCGAATTACTCCTTTTGGTACAAAATGTGCCGTGCACGCTCCGAATTGTTCCTTTTGGCACAAAACGGGCGTTTCGTGCACAGATTCGCTGCTTTTGCGCAGCTTTGGCACAAAACGTGCGTTCCACGAGCCGAATTGCTCCTTTTGGCACAAAACGTGCGTTTCGTGCACAGATTCGCCGCTTTTGCTCAGTTTTGGCAAAAAACGGGCGTTTCGTGCACAGAACCGCCGCTTTTGCTCAGTTTTAGCACAAAACGGGCGTTTCGTGCACAGAATGGCCGCTTTGCTCAGTTTTGGCTGAAAACGTGTTCTTCGTACACAGAATCGCCGCTTTTGCTCAGTTTTGTCACAAAACGTGCGTTTCGTGCTCAAAATCGCCGCTCTTGCTTCTTTTGGCACAAAACGTGCGTTTCGTGCACAGAATCGCCGCTTTTGCTCAGTTTTGGCACAGAACGTGCGTTTCGTGCACAGAATCGCCGCTTTTGCTCCGTTTTGGCAGAAAACGTGCGTTTCGTGCACAGAATCGCCGCTTTTGCTCAGTTTTGCACAAAACGTGCGTTTCACGCTCCGAATTACTCCTTTTGGTACAAAACGTGCCGTGCCCGCTCCGAATTGTTCCTTTTGGCACAAAACGGGCGTTTCGTGCACAGAATCGCAGCTTTTGCGCAGTTTTGGCACAAAACGTGCGTTCCACGAGCCGAATTGCTCCTTTTGACACAAAACGTGCGTTTCGTGCACAGATTCGCCGCTTTTGCTCAGTTTTTGCACAGAACGTGCGTTTCGTGCACAGAATCGCCGCTTTTGCTCAGTTTTGGCACAAAACGGGCGTTTCGTGCACAGAATCGCAGCTTTACTCAGTTTTGGCTGAAAACGTGTTCTTCGTACACAGAATCGCCGCTTTTGCTCAGTTTTGTCACAAAACGTGCGTTTCGGGTTCAGAATCGCCGCTCTTGCTCCTTTTGACACAAAACGTGCATTTCGTGCACAGAATCGCCGCTTTTGCTCAGTTTTGGCACAAAACGAGCGTTTCACGCTCCGAATTACTCCTTTTGGTACAAAACGTGCCGTTCACGCCCGAATTGTTCCTTTTGGCACAAAACGGGCGTTTCGTGCACAGAATCGCTGCTTTTGCGCAGTTTTGGCACAAAACGTGCGTTCCACGAGCCGAATTGCTCCTTTTGACACAAAACGTGCGTTTCGTGCACAGATTCGCCGCTTTTGCTCAGTTTTTGCACAGAACGTGCGTTTCGTGCACAGAATCGCCGCTTTTGCTCAGTTTTGGCACAAAACGTGCGATTCGTGCAGAGAATCGCCCCTTTTGCTCAGTATTGGGACAAAACCTGCGTTTCGTGCACAGAATCGCCGCTTCTGCTCAGTTTTGGCACAAAATGTGTGTTTCGTGCACAGAATCGCCGCTATTGCTCAGTTTTATGTCAAAACGGGCGTTTCGTGCACAGAATCGCCGCTTTACTCAGTGTTGGCTGAAAACGTGTTCTTCGCACACAGAATCGCCGATTTTGCTCAGTTTTGTCACAAAACGTGCGTTTCGTGCACAGAATCGCCGCTTTTGCTCAGTTTTGTCACAAAACGTGCGTTTCGTGCACTGAATCGCCACTTTTGCTCAGTTTTGGCACAAAACGTGCGTTTCACGCTCCGAATTACTCCTTTTGGTACAAAACGTGCCGTGCTCGCTCCGAATTGTTCCTTTTGGCACAAAACGGGCGTTTCGTGCACAGAGTCGCTGCTTTTGCGCAGTTTTGGTGCAAAAAGTGCGTTTCACGCACCGAATTGCTCCTCTAAGCACAAAACGTGCGTTTCGTGCACAGAATCGCCGCTTTTGCTCAGTTTTGGCACAAATCGGCGTTTCAAGCACAGAATCGCCGCTTTTTATCAGTTTTGGCACAAAACGTACGTTTCGTGCACAGAATCGCTGCCTTTGCGGAGTTTAGGCACAAAACGTGCGTTTCACGCTCCGAATTTCTCCTTTTGGTACAAAACGTGCCGTGCTCGCTCCGAATTGTTCCTTTTGGCACAAAACGGGCGTTTCGTGCACAGAGTCGCTGATTTTGAGCAGTTTTGGCACAAAACGTGCGTTCCACGCGCCGGGTTGCTCCTTTTGGCACAAAACATGCGTTTCGTGCACAGAGTCGCTGCTTTTGCGTAGTTTGGGCGCAAAAAATGCGTTTCACACACCGAATTGCTCCTTTAAGCACAAAACGTGCGTTTCGTGCACAAAATCGCCGCTTTTGCTCAGTTTTGGCACAAATCGGGCGTTTCGTGCACAGAATCGCCGCTGTTGCTCAGTTTTGGCACAAAACGTGCGTTTCACGCTCCGAATTACTCCTTTTGGTACAAAACGTGCCGTGCACGCTCCGAATTGTTCCTTTTGGCACAAAACGGGCGTTTCGTGCACAGAATCGCTGCTTTTGCGCAGGTTTGGCACAAAACGTGCGTTCCACGAGCCGAATTGCTCCTTTTGGCACAAAACGTGCGTTTCGTGCACAGATTCGCCGCTTTTGCTCAGTTTTGGCAAAAAACGGGCGTTTCGTGCACAGAACCGCCGCTTTTGCTCAGTTTTAGCACAAAACGGGCGTTTCGTGCACAGAATGGCCGCTTTGCTCAGTTTTGGCTGAAAACGTGTTCTTCGTACACAGAATCGCCGCTTTTGCTCAGTTTTGTCACAAAACGTGCGTTTCGTGCTCAAAATCGCCGCTCTTGCTCCTTTTGGCACAAAACGTGCGTTTCGTGCACAGAATCGCCGCTTTTGCTCAGTTTTGGCACAGAACGTGCGTTTCGTGCACAGAATCGCCGCTTTTGCTCAGTTTTGGCACAGAACGTGCGTTTCGTGCGCAGAATCGCCGCTTTTGCTCAGTTTTGGCACAAAACGTGCGTTTCACGCTCCGAATTACTCCTTTTGGCACAAAACGGGCGTTTCGTGCACAGAATCGCAGCTTTTGCGCAGTTTTGGCACAAAACGTGCGTTCCACCCGCCGAGTTGCTCCTTTTGGCACAAAACGTGCGTTTCCTGCACAGAATCGCCGCTTTCGCTCAGTTTTGGCACAAAACGGGCGTTTCGTGCACAGAATGGCCGCTTTGCTCAGTTTTGGCTGAAAACGTGTTCTTCGTACACAGAATCGCCGCTTCTGCTCAGTTTTGTCACAAAACGTGCGTTTCGTGCTCAAAATCGCCGCTCTTGCTCCTTTTGGCACAAAACGTGCGTTTCGTGCACAGAATCGCCGCTTTTGCTCAGTTTTGGCACAGAACGTGCGTTTCGTGCACAGAATCGCCGCTTTTGCTCAGTTTTGGCACAAAACGTGCGTTTCACGCTCCGAATTACTCCTTTTGGTACAAAACGTGCCGTGCCCGCTCCGAATTGTTCCTTTTGGCACAAAACGGGCGTTTCGTGCAGAGAATCGCAGCTTTTGCGCAGTTTTGGCACAAAACGTGCGTTCCACGCACCGAATTGCTCCTTTAAGCACAAAACGTGCGTTTCGTGCACAGAATCGCCGCTTTTGCTCAGTTTTGGCACAAATCGGGCGTCTCAAGCACAGAATCGCCGCTTTTGCTCAGTTTTGGCACAAAACGTACGTTTCGTGCACAGAATCGCCTCTTTTGCTCAGTTTTGGCACAAAACGTGCGATTCGTGCAGAGAATCGCCTCTTTTGCTCAGTATTGGAACATAACCTGCGTTTCGTGCACAGAATCGCCGCTTCTGCTCAGTATTGGCACAAAACGTGCGTTTCGTGCACAAAATCGCCGCTTTTGCTCAGTTTTGGCAAAGAACGTGCGTTTCGTGCACAGAATCGCCGCTTTTGCTCAGTTTTGGCACAAAACGTGCGTTTCACGCTCCGAATTACTCCTTTTGGTACAAAACGGGCGTTTCGTGCACAGAATCGCCGCTTTTGCTCAGTTTTGGCAGAAAACGTGCGTTTCGTGCACAGAATCGCCGCTTTTGCTCAGTTTTGCACAAAACGTGCGTTTCACGCTCCGAATTACTCCTTTTGGTACAAAACGTGCCGTGCCCGCTCCGAATTGTTCCTTTTGGCACAAAACGGGCGTTTCGTGCACAGAATCGCAGCTTTTGCGCAGTTTTGGCACAAAACGTGCGTTCCACGAGCCGAATTGCTCCTTTTGATACAAAACGTGCGTTTCGTGCACAGATTCGCCGCTTTTGCTCAGTTTTTGCACAGAACGTGCGTTTCGTGCACAGAATCGCCGCTTTTGCTCAGTTTTGGCACAAAACGTGCGATTCGTGCAGAGAATCGCCCCTTTTGCTCAGTATTGGGACAAAACCTGCGTTTCGTGCACAGAATCGCCGCTTCTGCTCAGTTTTGGCACAAAATGTGTGTTTCGTGCACAGAATCGCCGCTATTGCTCAGTTTTATGTCAAAACGGGCGTTTCGTGCACAGAATCGCCGCATTACTCAGTTTTGGCTGAAAACGTGTTCTTCGTACACAGAATCGCCGCTTTTGCTCAGTTTTGTCACAAAACGTGCGTTTCGTGTTCAGAATCGCCGCTCTTGCTCCTTTTGACACAAAACGTGCATTTCGTGCACAGAATCGCCGCTTTTGCTCAGTTTTGGCACAAATCGGGCGTTTCCTGCAGAGATTCGCCGCTTTTGCTCAGTTTTGGCACAAAACGTGCGATTCGTGCAGAGAATCGCCCCTTTTGCTCAGTATTGGGACAAAACCTGCGTTTCGTGCACAGAATCGCCGCTTCTGCTCAGTTTTGGCACAAAATGTGTGTTTCGTGCACAGAATCGCCGCTTTTGCTCAGTTTTAGCCCAGAACGGGCGTTTCGTGCACAGAATCGCCGCTTTACTCAGTGTTGGCTGAAAACGTGTTCTTCGCACACAGAATCGCCGCTTTTGCTCAGTTTTGTCACAAAACGTGCGTTTCGTGCACAGAATCGCCGCTTTTGCTCAGTTTTGGCACAAATCGGGCGTTTCGTGCACAGAATCGCCGCTTTTGCTCAGTTTTGGCACAAAACGAGCGTTTCGTGCACAGAATCGCCGCTTTTGCACAGTTTTGGCACAAAACGTGCGTTTCGTGCACAGAATCGCCGCTTTTGCTCAGTTTTGGCACAGAACGTGCGTTTCGTGCACTAAATCGTCGCTTTTGCTCAGTTTTGGCACAAAACGTACGTTTCGTGCACAGAATCGCTGCCTTTGCGCAGTTTAGGCACAAAACGTGCGTTCCACGTGCCGAATTGCTCCTTTTGGCACAAAACGTGCGTTTCGTGCACAGAATCGCCGCTTTTGCTCAGTTTTGGCACAAATCGGGCGTTTCGTGCACAGAATCGCCGCTTTTGCTCAGTTTTGGCACAAAACGAGCGTTTCGTGCACAGAATCGCCGCTTTTGCACAGTTTTGCCACAAAACGTGCGTTTCGTGCACAGAATCGCCGCTTTTGCTCAGTTTTGGCACAGAACGTGCGTTTCGTGCACTAAATCGTCGCTTTTGCTCAGTTTTGGCACAAAACGTACGTTTCGTGCACAGAATCGCTGCCTTTGCGCAGTTTAGGCACAAAACGTGCGTTCCACGTGCCGAATTGCTCCTTTTAGCACAAAACGTGCGTTTCGTGCACAGAATCGCCGCTTTTGCTCAGTTTTGGCAGAAAACGTGCGTTTCGTGCACAGAATCGCCGCTTTTGCTCAGTTTTGCACAAAACGTGCGTTTCACGCTCCGAATTACTCCTTTTGGTACAAAACGTGCCGTGCCCGCTCCGAATTGTTCCTCTTGGCACAAAACGGGCGTTTCGTGCACAGAATCGCAGCTTTTGCGCAGTTTTGGCACAAAACGTGCGTTCCACCCGCCGAGTTGCTCCTTTTGGCACAAAACGTGCGTTTCGTGCACAGAATCGCCGCTTTTGCTCAGTTTTAGGTCAAAACGGGCGTTTCGCGCACAGAATCGCCGCTTTACTCAGTTTTGGCTGAAAACGTGTTCTTCGTACACAGAATCGCCGCTTTTGCTCAGTTTTGTCACAAAACGTGCGTTTCGTGCTCAAAATCGCCGCTCTTGCTTCTTTTGGAACAAAACGTGCGTTTCGTGCACAGAATCGCCGCTTTTACTCAGTTTTGGCACAAATCGGGCGTTTCGTGCACAGAATCGCCGCTTTTGCTCAGTTTTGGCACAAAACGTGCGTTTCGTGCACAGAATCGCCGCTTTTGCTCAGTTTTGGCACAGAACGTGCGTTTCGTGCACTGAATCGCCGCTTTTGCTCAGTTTTGGCACAAAACGTGCGTTTCACGCTCCGAATTACTCCTTTTGGTACAAAACGTGCCGTGCACGCTCGGAATTGTTCCTTTTGACACAAAACGTGCGTTTCGTGCACAGATTCGCCGCTTTTGCTCAGTTTTGGCACAAAACGGTCGTTTCGTGCACAGAATCGCCGCTTTTGCTCAGTTTTAGCACAAAACGGGCGTTTCGTGCACAGAATGGCCGCTTTGCTCAGTTTTGGCTGAAAACGTGTTCTTCGTACACAGAATCGCCGATTTTGCTCAGTTTTGGCACAAAACGTACGTTTCGTGCACAGAATCGCCGCTTTTGCTCAGTTTTAGCACAAAACGGGCGTTTTGTGCACAGAATGGCCGCTTTGCTCAGTTTTGGCTGAAAATGTGTTCTTCGTACACAGAATCGCCGCTTTTGCTCAGTTTTGGCACAAAACGTGCGTTCCACGAGCCGAATTGCCCGTTTTGACACAAAACGTGCGTTTCGTGCACAGAATCGCTGCTTTTGCGCAGTCTTGGCGCAAAGCGTGCGTTTCACGCACCGAATTGCTCCTTTAAGCACAAAACGTGCGTTTGGTGCACAGAATCGCCGCTTTTGCTCAGTTTTGGCACAACTCGGGCGTTTCAAGCACAGAATCGCCGCTTTTGCTCAGTTTGGGCACAAAACGTGCGATTCGTGCAGAGAATCGCCCCTTTTGCTCAGTTTTGGCACAAAACGTGCGTTTCGTGCACAGAATCGCCGCTTTTGCTCAGTTTTGGCACAGAACGTGCGTTTCGTGCACAGAATCGCCGCTTTTGCTCAGTTTTGGCACAAAACGTGCGTTTCACGCTCCGAATTACTCCTTTTGGTACAAAACGTGCCGTGCCCGCTCCGAATTGTTCCTTTTGGCACAAAACGGGCGTTTCGTGCAGAGAATCGCAGCTTTTGCGCAGTTTTGGCACAAAACGTGCGTTCCACGCACCGAATTGCTCCTTTAAGCACAAAACGTGCGTTTCGTGCACAGAATCGCCGCTTTTGCTCAGTTTTGGCACAAATCGGGCGTCTCAAGCACAGAATCGCCGCTTTTGCTCAGTTTTGGCACAAAACGTACGTTTCGTGCACAGAATCGCCTCTTTTGCTCAGTTTTGGCACAAAACGTGCGATTCGTGCAGAGAATCGCCTCTTTTGCTCAGTATTGGAACATAACCTGCGTTTCGTGCACAGAATCGCCGCTTCTGCTCAGTATTGGCACAAAACGTGCGTTTCGTGCACAAAATCGCCGCTTTTGCTCAGTTTTGGCAAAGAACGTGCGTTTCGTGCACAGAATCGCCGCTTTTGCTCAGTTTTGGCACAAAACGTGCGTTTCACGCTCCGAATTACTCCTTTTGGTACAAAACGGGCGTTTCGTGCACAGAATCGCCGCTTTTGCTCAGTTTTGGCAGAAAACGTGCGTTTCGTGCACAGAATCGCCGCTTTTGCTCAGTTTTGCACAAAACGTGCGTTTCACGCTCCGAATTACTCCTTTTGGTACAAAACGTGCCGTGCCCGCTCCGAATTGTTCCTTTTGGCACAAAACGGGCGTTTCGTGCACAGAATCGCAGCTTTTGCGCAGTTTTGGCACAAAACGTGCGTTCCACGAGCCGAATTGCTCCTTTTGATACAAAACGTGCGTTTCGTGCACAGATTCGCCGCTTTTGCTCAGTTTTTGCACAGAACGTGCGTTTCGTGCACAGAATCGCCGCTTTTGCTCAGTTTTGGCACAAAACGTGCGATTCGTGCAGAGAATCGCCCCTTTTGCTCAGTATTGGGACAAAACCTGCGTTTCGTGCACAGAATCGCCGCTTCTGCTCAGTTTTGGCACAAAATGTGTGTTTCGTGCACAGAATCGCCGCTTTTGCTCAGTTTTAGCCCAGAACGGGCGTTTCGTGCACAGAATCGCCGCTTTACTCAGTGTTGGCTGAAAACGTGTTCTTCGCACACAGAATCGCCGCTTTTGCTCAGTTTTGTCACAAAACGTGCGTTTCGTGCACAGAATCGCCGCATTACTCAGTTTTGGCTGAAAACGTGTTCTTCGTACACAGAATCGCCGCTTTTGCTCAGTTTTGTCACAAAACGTGCGTTTCGTGTTCAGAATCGCCGCTCTTGCTTCTTTTGACACAAAACGTGCATTTCGTGCACAGAATCGCCGCTTTTGCTCAGTTTTGGCACAAATCGGGCGTTTCCTGCAGAGATTCGCGGCTTTTGCTCAGTTTTGGCACAAAACGTGCGATTCGTGCAGAGAATCGCCCCTTTTGCTCAGTATTGGGACAAAACCTGCGTTTCGTGCACAGAATCGCCGCTTCTGCTCAGTTTTGGCACAAAATGTGTGTTTCGTGCACAGAATCGCCGCTTTTGCTCAGTTTTAGCCCAGAACGGGCGTTTCGTGCACAGAATCGCCGCTTTACTCAGTGTTGGCTGAAAACGTGTTCTTCGCACACAGAATCGCCGCTTTTGCTCAGTTTTGTCACAAAACGTGCGTTTCGTGCACAGAATCGCCGCTTTTGCTCAGTTTTGGCACAAATCGGGCGTTTCGTGCACAGAATCGCCGCTTTTGCTCAGTTTTGGCACAAAACGAGCGTTTCGTGCACAGAATCGCCGCTTTTGCACAGTTTTGGCACAAAACGTGCGTTTCGTGCACAGAATCGCCGCTTTTGCTCAGTTTTGGCACAGAACGTGCGTTTCGTGCACTAAATCGTCGCTTTTGCTCAGTTTTGGCACAAAACGTACGTTTCGTGCACAGAATCGCTGCCTTTGCGCAGTTTAGGCACAAAACGTGCGTTCCACGTGCCGAATTGCTCCTTTTGGCACAAAACGTGCGTTTCGTGCACAGAATCGCCGCTTTTGCTCAGTTTTGGCACAAATCGGGCGTTTCGTGCACTAAATCGTCGCTTTTGCTCAGTTTTGGCACAAAACGTACGTTTCGTGCACAGAATCGCTGCCTTTGCGCAGTTTAGGCACAAAACGTGCGTTCCACGTGCCGAATTGCTCCTTTTAGCACAAAACGTGCGTTTCGTGCACAGAATCGCCGCTTTTGCTCAGTTTTGGCAGAAAACGTGCGTTTCGTGCACAGAATCGCCGCTTTTGCTCAGTTTTGCACAAAACGTGCGTTTCACGCTCCGAATTACTCCTTTTGGTACAAAACGTGCCGTGCCCGCTCCGAATTGTTCCTTTTGGCACAAAACGGGCGTTTCGTGCACAGAATCGCAGCTTTTGCGCAGTTTTGGCACAAAACGTGCGTTCCACCCGCCGAGTTGCTCCTTTTGGCACAAAACGTGCGTTTCGTGCACAGAATCGCCGCTTTTGCTCAGTTTTAGGTCAAAACGGGCGTTTCGCGCACAGAATCGCCGCTTTACTCAGTTTTGGCTGAAAACGTGTTCTTCGTACACAGAATCGCCGCTTTTGCTCAGTTTTGTCACAAAACGTGCGTTTCGTGCTCAAAATCGCCGCTCTTGCTTCTTTTGGAACAAAACGTGCGTTTCGTGCACAGAATCGCCGCTTTTACTCAGTTTTGGCACAAATCGGGCGTTTCGTGCACAGAATCGCCGCTTTTGCTCAGTTTTGGCACAAAACGTGCGTTTCGTGCACAGAATCGCCGCTTTTGCTCAGTTTTGCACAGAACGTGCGTTTCGTGCACTGAATCGCCGCTTTTGCTCAGTTTTGGCACAAAACGTGCGTTTCACGCTCCGAATTACTCCTTTTGGTACAAAACGTGCCGTGCACGCTCGGAATTGTTCCTTTTGACACAAAACGTGCGTTTCGTGCACAGATTCGCCGCTTTTGCTCAGTTTTGGCACAAAACGGTCGTTTCGTGCACAGAATCGCCGCTTTTGCTCAGTTTTAGCACAAAACGGGCGTTTCGTGCACAGAATGGCCGCTTTGCTCAGTTTTGGCTGAAAACGTGTTCTTCGTACACAGAATCGCCGCTTTTGCTCAGTTTTGGCACAAAACGTACGTTTCGTGCACAGAATCGCCGCTTTTGCTCAGTTTTAGCACAAAACGGGCGTTTTGTGCACAGAATGGCCGCTTTGCTCAGTTTTGGCTGAAAACGTGTTCTTCGTACACAGAATCGCCGCTTTTGCTCAGTTTTGGCACAAAACGTGCGTTCCACGAGCCGAATTGCCCGTTTTGACACAAAACGTGCGTTTCGTGCACAGAATCGCTGCTTTTGCGCAGTCTTGGCGCAAAGCGTGCGTTTCACGCACCGAATTGCTCCTTTAAGCACAAAACGTGCGTTTGGTGCACAGAATCGCCGCTTTTGCTCAGTTTTGGCACAACTCGGGCGTTTCAAGCACAGAATCGCCGCTTTTGCTCAGTTTGGGCACAAAACGTGCGATTCGTGCAGAGAATCGCCCCTTTTGCTCAGTATTGGGACATAACCTGCGTTTCGTGCACAGAATCGCCGCTTCTGCTCAGTTTTGGCACAACATGTGTGTTTCGTGCACAGAATCGCCGCTTTTGCTCAGTTTTAGGTCAAAACGGGCGTTTCGCGCACAGAATCGCCGCTTTACCCAGTTTTGGATGAAAACGTGTTCTTCGTACACAGAATCGCCGCTTTTGCTCAGTTTTGTCACAAAACGTGCGTTTCGTGCTCAAAATCGCCGCTCTTGCTCAGTTTTGGCTGAAAACGTGTTCTTCGTACACAGAATCGCCGCTTTTGCTCATTTTTGTCACAAAACGTGCGTTTCGTGCTCAAAATCGCCGCTCTTGCTCCTTTTGGCACAAAACGTGCGTTTCGTGCACAGAATCGCCGCTTTTGCTCAGTTTTGGCACAGAACGTGCGTTTCGTGCACTGAATCGCCGCTTTTGCTCCGTTTTGTCACAAAACGTGCGTTTCACGCTCCGAATTACTCCTTTTGGTACAAAACGTGCCGTGATCGCTCCGAATTGTTCCTTTTGGCACAAAGCGGGCGTTTCGTGCACAGAGTCGCTGCTTTTGCGCAGTTTTGGCGCAAAAAGTGCGTTTCACGCACCGAATTGCTCCTTTAAGCACAAAACGTGCGTTTCGTGCACAGAATCGCCGCTTTTGCTCAGTTTTAGGTCAAAACGGGCGTTTCGCGCACAGAATCGCCGCTTTACTCAGTTTTGGCACAAAACGAGCGTTTCGTGCACAGAATCGCCGCTTTTGCACAGTTTTGCCACAAAACGTGCGTTTCGTGCACAGAATCGCCGCTTTTGCTCAGTTTTGGCACAGAACGTGCGTTTCGTGCACTAAATCGTCGCTTTTGCTCAGTTTTGGCACAAAACGTACGTTTCGTGCACAGAATCGCTGCCTTTGCGCAGTTTAGGCACAAAACGTGCGTTCCACGTGCCGAATTGTTCCTTTTAGCACAAAACGTGCGTTTCGTGCACAGAATCGCCGCTTTTGCTCAGTTTTGGCAGAAAACGTGCGTTTCGTGCACAGAATCGCCGCTTTTGCTAAGTTTTGCACAAAACGTGCGTTTCACGCTCCGAATTACTCCTTTTGGTACAAAACGTGCCGTGCCCGCTCCGAATTGTTCCTTTTGGCACAAAACGGGCGTTTCGTGCACAGAATCGCAGCTTTTGCGCAGTTTTGGCACAAAACGTGCGTTCCACCCGCCGAGTTGCTCCTTTTGGCACAAAACGTGCGTTTCGTGCACAGAATCGCCGCTTTTGCTCAGTTTTGGCACAAAACGTGCGTTTCACGCTCCGAATTACTCCTTTTGGTACAAAACGTGCCGTGCCCGCTCCGAATTGTTCCTTTTGGCACAAAACGGGCGTGTCGTGCACAGAATCGCAGCTTTTGCGCAGTTTTGGCACAAAACGTGCGTTCCACCCGCCGAGTTGCTCCTTTTGGCACAAAACGTGCGTTTCCTGCACAGAATCGCCGCTTTCGCTCAGTTTTGGCACAAAACGGGCGTTTCGTGCACAGAATGGCCGCTTTGCTCAGTTTTGGCTGAAAACGTGTTCTTCGTACACAGAATCGCCGCTTCTGCTCAGTTTTGTCACAAAACGAGCGTTTCGTGCACAGAATCGCCGCTTTTGCACAGTTTTGCCACAAAACGTGCGTTTCGTGCACAGAATCGCCGCTTTTGCTCAGTTTTGGCACAGAACGTGCGTTTCGTGCACTAAATCGTCGCTTTTGCTCAGTTTTGGCACAAAACGTACGTTTCGTGCACAGAATCGCTGCCTTTGCGCAGTTTAGGCACAAAACGTGCGTTCCACGTGCCGAATTGTTCCTTTTAGCACAAAACGTGCGTTTCGTGCACAGAATCGCCGCTTTTGCTCAGTTTTGGCAGAAAACGTGCGTTTCGTGCACAGAATCGCCGCTTTTGCTAAGTTTTGCACAAAACGTGCGTTTCACGCTCCGAATTACTCCTTTTGGTACAAAACGTGCCGTGCCCGCTCCGAATTGTTCCTTTTGGCACAAAACGGGCGTTTCGTGCACAGAATCGCAGCTTTTGCGCAGTTTTGGCACAAAACGTGCGTTCCACCCGCCGAGTTGCTCCTTTTGGCACAAAACGTGCGTTTCGTGCACAGAATCGCCGCTTTTGCTCAGTTTTGGCACAAAACGTGCGTTTCACGCTCCGAATTACTCCTTTTGGTACAAAACGTGCCGTTCCCGCTCCGAATTGTTAATTTTGGCACAAAACGGGCGTTTCGTGCACAGAATCGCTGCTTTTGCGCAGTATTGGCACAAAACGTGCGTTCCACGCGCGGAGATGCTCCTTTTGGCACAAAACGTGCGTTCCACGTGCCGAATTGCTCCTTTTAGCACAAAACGTGCGTTTCGTGCACAGAATCGCCGCTTTTGCTCAGTTTTGGCAGAAAATGTGCGTTTCGTGCACAGAATCGCCGCTTTTGCTCAGTTTTGCACAAAACGTGCGTTTCACGCTCCGAATTACTCCTTTTGGTACAAAACGTGCCGTGCCCGCTCCGAATTGTTCCTTTTGGCACAAAACGGGCGTGTCGTGCACAGAATCGCAGCTTTTGCGCAGTTTTGGCACAAAACGTGCGTTCCACCCGCCGAGTTGCTCCTTTTGGCACAAAACGTGCGTTTCCTGCACAGAATCGCCGCTTTCGCTCAGTTTTGGCACAAAACGGGCGTTTCGTGCACAGAATGGCCGCTTTGCTCAGTTTTGGCTGAAAACGTGTTCTTCGTACACAGAATCGCCGCTTCTGCTCAGTTTTGTCACAAAACGAGCGTTTCGTGCACAGAATCGCCGCTTTTGCACAGTTTTGCCACAAAACGTGCGTTTCGTGCACAGAATCGCCGCTTTTGCTCAGTTTTGGCACAGAACGTGCGTTTCGTGCACTAAATCGTCGCTTTTGCTCAGTTTTGGCACAAAACGTACGTTTCGTGCACAGAATCGCTGCCTTTGCGCAGTTTAGGCACAAAACGTGCGTTCCACGTGCCGAATTGTTCCTTTTAGCACAAAACGTGCGTTTCGTGCACAGAATCGCCGCTTTTGCTCAGTTTTGGCAGAAAACGTGCGTTTCGTGCACAGAATCGCCGCTTTTGCTAAGTTTTGCACAAAACGTGCGTTTCACGCTCCGAATTACTCCTTTTGGTACAAAACGTGCCGTGCCCGCTCCGAATTGTTCCTTTTGGCACAAAACGGGCGTTTCGTGCACAGAATCGCAGCTTTTGCGCAGTTTTGGCACAAAACGTGCGTTCCACCCGCCGAGTTGCTCCTTTTGGCACAAAACGTGCGTTTCGTGCACAGAATCGCCGCTTTTGCTCAGTTTTGGCACAAAACGTGCGTTTCACGCTCCGAATTACTCCTTTTGGTACAAAACGTGCCGTTCACGCTCCGAATTGTTAATTTTGGCACAAAACGGGCGTTTCGTGCACAGAATCGCTGCTTTTGCGCAGTATTGGCACAAAACGTGCGTTCCACGCGCCGAGGTGCTCCTTTTGGCACAAAACGTGCGTTCCACGTGCCGAATTGCTCCTTTTAGCACAAAACGTGCGTTTCGTGCACAGAATCGCCGCTTTTGCTCAGTTTTGGCAGAAAACGTGCGTTTCGTGCACAGAATCGCCGCTTTTGCTCAGTTTTGCACAAAACGTGCGTTTCACGCTCCGAATTACTCCTTTTGGTACAAAACGTGCCGTGCCCGCTCCGAATTGTTCCTTTTGGCACAAAACGGGCGTGTCGTGCACAGAATCGCAGCTTTTGCGCAGTTTTGGCACAAAACGTGCGTTCCACCCGCCGAGTTGCTCCTTTTGGCACAAAACGTGCGTTTCCTGCACAGAATCGCCGCTTTCGCTCAGTTTTGGCACAAAACGGGCGTTTCGTGCACAGAATGGCCGCTTTGCTCAGTTTTGGCTGAAAACGTGTTCTTCGTACACAGAATCGCCGCTTCTGCTCAGTTTTGTCACAAAACGTGCGTTTCGTGCTCAAAATCGCCGCTCTTGCTCCTTTTGGCACAAAACGTGCGTTTCGTGCACAGAATCGCCGCTTTTGCTCAGTTTTGGCACAGAACGTGCGTTTCGTGCACAGAATCGCCGCTTTTGCTCAGTTTTGGCACAAAACGTGCGTTTCACGCTCCGAATTACTCCTTTTGGTACAAAACGTGCGTTTCGTGCACAGAATCGCCGCTTTTGCTCAGTTTTAGGTCAAAACGGGCGTTTCGCGCACAGAATCGCCGCTTTACTCAGTTTTGGCTGAAAACGTGTTCTTCGTACACAGAATCGCCGCTTTTGCTCAGTTTTGTCACAAAACGTGCGTTTCGTGCTCAAAATCGCCGCTCTTGCTTCTTTTGGAACAAAACGTGCGTTTCGTGCACAGAATCGTCGCTTTTACTCAGTTTTGGCACAAATCGGGCGTTTCGTGCACAGAATCGCCGCTTTTGCTCAGTTTTGGCACAAAACGTGCGTTTCGTGCACAGAATCGCCGCTTTTGCTCAGTTTTGCACAGAACGTGCGTTTCGTGCACTGAATCGCCGCTTTTGCTCAGTTTTGGCACAAAACGTGCGTTTCACGCTCCGAATTACTCCTTTTGGTACAAAACGTGCCGTGCACGCTCGGAATTGTTCCTTTTGACACAAAACGTGCGTTTCGTGCACAGATTCGCCGCTTTTGCTCAGTTTTGGCACAAAACGGTCGTTTCGTGCACAGAATCGCCGCTTTTGCTCAGTTTTAGCACAAAACGGGCGTTTCGTGCACAGAATGGCCGCTTTGCTCAGTTTTGGCTGAAAACGTGTTCTTCGTACACAGAATCGCCGCTTTTGCTCAGTTTTGGCACAAAACGTACGTTTCGTGCACAGAATCGCCGCTTTTGCTCAGTTTTAGCACAAAACGGGCGTTTTGTGCACAGAATGGCCGCTTTGCTCAGTTTTGGCTGAAAACGTGTTCTTCGTACACAGAATCGCCGCTTTTGCTCAGTTTTGGCACAAAACGTGCGTTCCACGAGCCGAATTGCCCGTTTTGACACAAAACGTGCGTTTCGTGCACAGAATCGCTGCTTTTGCGCAGTCTTGGCGCAAAGCGTGCGTTTCACGCACCGAATTGCTCCTTTAAGCACAAAACGTGCGTTTGGTGCACAGAATCGCCGCTTTTGCTCAGTTTTGGCACAACTCGGGCGTTTCAAGCACAGAATCGCCGCTTTTGCTCAGTTTGGGCACAAAACGTGCGATTCGTGCAGAGAATCGCCCCTTTTGCTCAGTATTGGGACATAACCTGCGTTTCGTGCACAGAATCGCCGCTTCTGCTCAGTTTTGGCACAACATGTGTGTTTCGTGCACAGAATCGCCGCTTTTGCTCAGTTTTAGGTCAAAACGGGCGTTTCGCGCACAGAATCGCCGCTTTACCCAGTTTTGGATGAAAACGTGTTCTTCGTACACAGAATCGCCGCTTTTGCTCAGTTTTGTCACAAAACGTGCGTTTCGTGCTCAAAATCGCCGCTCTTGCTCAGTTTTGGCTGAAAACGTGTTCTTCGTACACAGAATCGCCGCTTTTGCTCATTTTTGTCACAAAACGTGCGTTTCGTGCTCAAAATCGCCGCTCTTGCTCCTTTTGGCACAAAACGTGCGTTTCGTGCACAGAATCGCCGCTTTTGCTCAGTTTTGGCACAGAACGTGCGTTTCGTGCACTGAATCGCCGCTTTTGCTCCGTTTTGGCACAAAACGTGCGTTTCACGCTCCGAATTACTCCTTTTGGTACAAAACGTGCCGTGATCGCTCCGAATTGTTCCTTTTGGCACAAAGCGGGCGTTTCGTGCACAGAGTCGCTGCTTTTGCGCAGTTTTGGCGCAAAAAGTGCGTTTCACGCACCGAATTGCTCCTTTAAGCACAAAACGTGCGTTTCGTGCACAGAATCGCCGCTTTTGCTCAGTTTTAGGTCAAAACGGGCGTTTCGCGCACAGAATCGCCGCTTTACTCAGTTTTGGCACAAAACGAGCGTTTCGTGCACAGAATCGCCGCTTTTGCACAGTTTTGCCACAAAACGTGCGTTTCGTGCACAGAATCGCCGCTTTTGCTCAGTTTTGGCACAGAACGTGCGTTTCGTGCACTAAATCGTCGCTTTTGCTCAGTTTTGGCACAAAACGTACGTTTCGTGCACAGAATCGCTGCCTTTGCGCAGTTTAGGCACAAAACGTGCGTTCCACGTGCCGAATTGTTCCTTTTAGCACAAAACGTGCGTTTCGTGCACAGAATCGCCGCTTTTGCTCAGTTTTGGCAGAAAACGTGCGTTTCGTGCACAGAATCGCCGCTTTTGCTAAGTTTTGCACAAAACGTGCGTTTCACGCTCCGAATTACTCCTTTTGGTACAAAACGTGCCGTGCCCGCTCCGAATTGTTCCTTTTGGCACAAAACGGGCGTTTCGTGCACAGAATCGCAGCTTTTGCGCAGTTTTGGCACAAAACGTGCGTTCCACCCGCCGAGTTGCTCCTTTTCGCACAAAACGTGCGTTTCGTGCACAGAATCGCCGCTTTTGCTCAGTTTTGGCACAAAACGTGCGTTTCACGCTCCGAATTACTCCTTTTGGTACAAAACGTGCCGTTCACGCTCCGAATTGTTAATTTTGGCACAAAACGGGCGTTTCGTGCACAGAATCGCTGCTTTTGCGCAGTATTGGCACAAAACGTGCGTTCCACGCGCCGAGGTGCTCCTTTTGGCACAAAACGTGCGTTCCACGTGCCGAATTGCTCCTTTTAGCACAAAACGTGCGTTTCGTGCACAGAATCGCCGCTTTTGCTCAGTTTTGGCAGAAAACGTGCGTTTCGTGCACGGAATCGCCGCTTTTGCTCAGTTTTGCACAAAACGTGCGTTTCACGCTCCGAATTACTCCTTTTGGTACAAAACGTGCCGTGCCCGCTCCGAATTGTTCCTTTTGGCACAAAACGGGCGTGTCGTGCACAGAATCGCAGCTTTTGCGCAGTTTTGGCACAAAACGTGCGTTCCACCCGCCGAGTTGCTCCTTTTGGCACAAAACGTGCGTTTCCTGCACAGAATCGCCGCTTTCGCTCAGTTTTGGCACAAAACGGGCGTTTCGTGCACAGAATGGCCGCTTTGCTCAGTTTTGGCTGAAAACGTGTTCTTCGTACACAGAATCGCCGCTTCTGCTCAGTTTTGTCACAAAACGTGCGTTTCGTGCTCAAAATCGCCGCTCTTGCTCCTTTTGGCACAAAACGTGCGTTTCGTGCACAGAATCGCCGCTTTTGCTCAGTTTTGGCACAGAACGTGCGTTTCGTGCACAGAATCGCCGCTTTTGCTCAGTTTTGGCACAAAACGTGCGTTTCACGCTCCGAATTACTCCTTTTGGTACAAAACGTGCCGTGCCCGCTCCGAATTGTTCCTTTTGGCACAAAACGGGCGTTTCGTGCAGAGAATCGCAGCTTTTGCGCAGTTTTGGCACAAAACGTGCGTTCCACGCGCCGAGTTGCTCCTTTTGGCACAAAACGTGCGTTTCGTGCACAGAATCGCCGCTTTCGCTCAGTTTTGGCACAAAACGGGCGTTTCGTGCACAGAGTCGCTGCTTTTGCGCAGTTTTGGCGCAAAAAGTGCGTTTCACGCACCGAATTGCTCCTTTAAGCACAAAACGTGCGTTTCGTGCACAGAATCGCCGCTTTTGCTCAGTTTTGGCACAAATCGGGCGTTTCAAGCACAGAATCGCCGCTTTTGCTCAGTTTTGGCACAAAACGTACGTTTCGTGCACAGAATCGCCTCTTTTGCTCAGTTTTGGCACAAAACGTGCGATTCGTGCAGAGAATCGCCTCTTTTGCTCAGTATTGGAACATAACCTGCGTTTCGTGCACAGAATCGCCGCTTCTGCTCAGTATTGGCACAAAACGTGCGTTTCGTGCACAGAATCGCCGCTTTTGCTCAGTTTTGGCAGAGAACGTGCGTTTCGTGCACTGAATCGCCACTTTTGCTCAGTTTTGGCACAAAACGTGCTTTTCACGCTCCGAATTACTCCTTTTGGTACAAAACGTGCCGTGCTCGCTCCGATTTGTTCCTTTTGGCACAAAACGGGCGTTTCGTGCACAGAGTCGCTGCTTTTGCGCAGTTTTGGTGCAAAAAGTGCGTTTCACGCACCGAATTGCTCCTTTAATCACAAAACGTGCGTTTCGTGCACAAAATCGCCGCTTTTGCTCAGTTTTGGCACAAATCGGGCGTTTCGTGCACAGAATCGCCGCTGTTGCTCAGTTTTGGCACAAAACGTGCGTTTCACGCTCCGAATTACTCCTTTTGGTACAAAATGTGCCGTGCACGCTCCGAATTGTTCCTTTTGGCACAAAACGGGCGTTTCGTGCACAGATTCGCTGCTTTTGCGCAGCTTTGGCACAAAACGTGCGTTCCACGAGCCGAATTGCTCCTTTTGGCACAAAACGTGCGTTTCGTGCACAGATTCGCCGCTTTTGCTCAGTTTTGGCAAAAAACGGGCGTTTCGTGCACAGAACCGCCGCTTTTGCTCAGTTTTAGCACAAAACGGGCGTTTCGTGCACAGAATGGCCGCTTTGCTCAGTTTTGGCTGAAAACGTGTTCTTCGTACACAGAATCGCCGCTTTTGCTCAGTTTTGTCACAAAACGTGCGTTTCGTGCTCAAAATCGCCGCTCTTGCTTCTTTTGGCACAAAACGTGCGTTTCGTGCACAGAATCGCCGCTTTTGCTCAGTTTTGGCACAGAACGTGCGTTTCGTGCACAGAATCGCCGCTTTTGCTCCGTTTTGGCAGAAAACGTGCGTTTCGTGCACAGAATCGCCGCTTTTGCTCAGTTTTGCACAAAACGTGCGTTTCACGCTCCGAATTACTCCTTTTGGTACAAAACGTGCCGTGCCCGCTCCGAATTGTTCCTTTTGGCACAAAACGGGCGTTTCGTGCACAGAATCGCAGCTTTTGCGCAGTTTTGGCACAAAACGTGCGTTCCACGAGCCGAATTGCTCCTTTTGACACAAAACGTGCGTTTCGTGCACAGATTCGCCGCTTTTGCTCAGTTTTTGCACAGAACGTGCGTTTCGTGCACAGAATCGCCGCTTTTGCTCAGTTTTGGCACAAAACGGGCGTTTCGTGCACAGAATCGCAGCTTTACTCAGTTTTGGCTGAAAACGTGTTCTTCGTACACAGAATCGCCGCTTTTGCTCAGTTTTGTCACAAAACGTGCGTTTCGGGTTCAGAATCGCCGCTCTTGCTCCTTTTGACACAAAACGTGCATTTCGTGCACAGAATCGCCGCTTTTGCTCAGTTTTGGCACAAAACGAGCGTTTCACGCTCCGAATTACTCCTTTTGGTACAAAACGTGCCGTTCACGCCCGAATTGTTCCTTTTGGCACAAAACGGGCGTTTCGTGCACAGAATCGCTGCTTTTGCGCAGTTTTGGCACAAAACGTGCGTTCCACGAGCCGAATTGCTCCTTTTGACACAAAACGTGCGTTTCGTGCACAGATTCGCCGCTTTTGCTCAGTTTTTGCACAGAACGTGCGTTTCGTGCACAGAATCGCCGCTTTTGCTCAGTTTTGGCACAAAACGTGCGATTCGTGCAGAGAATCGCCCCTTTTGCTCAGTATTGGGACAAAACCTGCGTTTCGTGCACAGAATCGCCGCTTCTGCTCAGTTTTGGCACAAAATGTGTGTTTCGTGCACAGAATCGCCGCTATTGCTCAGTTTTATGTCAAAACGGGCGTTTCGTGCACAGAATCGCCGCTTTACTCAGTGTTGGCTGAAAACGTGTTCTTCGCACACAGAATCGCCGATTTTGCTCAGTTTTGTCACAAAACGTGCGTTTCGTGCACAGAATCGCCGCTTTTGCTCAGTTTTGTCACAAAACGTGCGTTTCGTGTTCAGAATCGCCGCTCTTGCTCCTTTTGACACAAAACGTGCATTTCGCACACAGAATCGCCGCTTTTGCTCAGTTTTGTCACAAAACGTGCGTTTCGTGCACAGAATCGCCGCTTTTGCACAGTTTTGCCACAAAACGTGCGTTTCGTGCACAGAATCGCCGCTTTTGCTCAGTTTTGGCACAGAACGTGCGTTTCGTGCACTAAATCGTCGCTTTTGCTCAGTTTTGGCACAAAACGTACGTTTCGTGCACAGAATCGCTGCCTTTGCGCAGTTTAGGCACAAAACGTGCGTTCCACGTGCCGAATTGCTCCTTTTAGCACAAAACGTGCGTTTCGTGCACAGAATCGCCGCTTTTGCTCAGTTTTGGCAGAAAACGTGCGTTTCGTGCACAGAATCGCCGCTTTTGCTCAGTTTTGCACAAAACGTGCGTTTCACGCTCCGAATTACTCCTTTTGGTACAAAACGTGCCGTGCCCGCTCCGAATTGTTCCTTTTGGCACAAAACGGGCGTTTCGTGCACAGAATCGCAGCTTTTGCGCAGTTTTGGCACAAAACGTGCGTTCCACCCGCCGAGTTGCTCCTTTTGGCACAAAACGTGCGTTTCGTGCACAGAATCGCCGCTTTTGCTCAGTTTTAGGTCAAAACGGGCGTTTCGCGCACAGAATCGCCGCTTTACTCAGTTTTGGCTGAAAACGTGTTCTTCGTACACAGAATCGCCGCTTTTGCTCAGTTTTGTCACAAAACGTGCGTTTCGTGCTCAAAATCGCCGCTCTTGCTTCTTTTGGAACAAAACGTGCGTTTCGTGCACAGAATCGCCGCTTTTACTCAGTTTTGGCACAAATCGGGCGTTTCGTGCACAGAATCGCCGCTTTTGCTCAGTTTTGGCACAAAACGTGCGTTCCACGAGCCGAATTGCCCGTTTTGACACAAAACGTGCGTTTCGTGCACAGAATCGCTGCTTTTGCGCAGTCTTGGCGCAAAGCGTGCGTTTCACGCACCGAATTGCTCCTTTAAGCACAAAACGTGCGTTTGGTGCACAGAAACGCCGCTTTTGCTCAGTTTTGGCACAACTCGGGCGTTTCAAGCACAGAATCGCCGCTTTTGCTCAGTTTTGGCACAAAACGAGCGTTTCGTGCACAGAATCGCCGCTTTTGCACAGTTTTGGCACAAAACGTGCGTTTCGTGCACAGAATCGCCGCTTTTGCTCAGTTTTGGCACAGAACGTGCGTTTCGTGCACTAAATCGTCGCTTTTGCTCAGTTTTGGCACAAAACGTACGTTGCGTGCACAGAATCGCTGCCTTTGCGCAGTTTAGGCACAAAACGTGCGTTCCACGTGCCGAATTGCTCCTTTTGGCACAAAACGTGCGTTTCGTGCACAGAATCGCCGCTTTTGCTCAGTTTTGGCACAAATCGGGCGTTTCGTGCACAGAATCGCCGCTTTTGCTCAGTTTTGGCACAAAACGAGCGTTTCGTGCACAGAATCGCCGCTTTTGCACAGTTTTGCCACAAAACGTGCGTTTCGTGCACAGAATCGCCGCTTTTGCTCAGTTTTGGCACAGAACGTGCGTTTCGTGCACTAAATCGTCGCTTTTGCTCAGTTTTGGCACAAAACGTACGTTTCGTGCACAGAATCGCTGCCTTTGCGCAGTTTAGGCACAAAACGTGCGTTCCACGTGCCGAATTGCTCCTTTTGGCACAAAACGTGCGTTTCGTGCACAGAATCGCCGCTTTTGCTCAGTTTTGGCAGAAAACGTGCGTTTCGTGCACAGAATCGCCGCTTTTGCTCAGTTTTGCACAAAACGTGCGATTCACGCTCCGAATTACTCCTTTTGGTACAAAACGTGCCGTGCCCGCTCCGAATTGTTCCTTTTGGCACAAAACGTGCGTTTCGTGCACAGAATCGCAGCTTTTGCGCAGTTTTGGCACAAAACGTGCGTTCCACCCGCCGAGTTGCTCCTTTTGGCACAAAACGTGCGTTTCGTGCACAGAATCGCCGCTTTCGCTCAGTTTTGGCACAAAACGGGCGTTTCGTGCACAGAATGGCCGCTTTGCTCAGTTTTGGCTGAAAACGTGTTCTTCGTACACAGAATCGCCGCTTTTGCTCAGTTTTGTCACAAAACGTGCGTTTCGTGCTCAAAATCGCCGCTCTTGCTCCTTTTGGCACAAAACGTGCGTTTCGTGCACAGAATCGCCGCTTTTGCTCAGTTTTGGCACAAATCGGGCGTTTCGTGCACAGAATCGCCGCTTTTGCTCAGTTTTGGCACAAAACGTGCGTTTCGTGCACAGAATCGCCGCTTTTGCTCAGTTTTGGCACAGAACGTGCGTTTCGTGCACTGAATCGCCGCTTTTGCTCAGTTTTGGCACAAAACGTGCGTTTCACGCTCCGAATTACTCCTTTTGGTACAAAACGTGCCGTGCACGCTCCGAATTGTTCCTTTTGACACAAAACGTGCGTTTCGCGCACAGATTCGCCGCTTTTGCTCAGTTTTGCCCCAAAACGTGCGTTTCACGCTCCGAATTACTCCTTTTGGTACAAAACGTGCCGTGCACGCTCCGAATTAATCCTTTTGGTACAAAACGGGCGTTTCGTGCACAGAATCGCTGCTTTCGCGCAGTTTTGGCACAAAACGTGCGTTCCACGAGCCGAATTGCTCCTTTTGACACAAAACGTGCGTTTCGTGCACAGATTCGCCGCTTTTGCTCAGTTTTGGCACAAAACGGGCGTTTCGTGCACAGAATCGCCGCTTTTGCTCAGTTTTAGCACAAAACGGGCGTTTCGTGCACAGAATGGCCGCTTTGC
The DNA here is from genome assembly GCA_943735885.1 of Stelis phaeoptera. Lineage (NCBI taxonomy): Eukaryota > Metazoa > Arthropoda > Insecta > Hymenoptera > Megachilidae > Stelis > Stelis phaeoptera. Next base: position 232,928 of record CALSEM010000132.1, read on the forward strand.
TCAGTTTTGGCTGAAAACGTGTTCTTCGTACACAGATTCGCCGCTTTTGCTCAGTTTTGGCACAAAACGTACGTTTCGTGCACAGAATCGCCGCTTTTGCTCAGTTTTAGCACAAAACGGGCGTTTTGTGCACAGAATGGCCGCTTTGCTCAGTTTTGGCTGAAAACGTGTTCTTCGTACACAGAATCGCCGCTTTTGCTCAGTTTTGGCACAAAACGTGCGTTTCGTGCACTGAATCGTCGCTTTTGCTCAGTTTTGGCACAAATCGGGCGTTTCGTGCACAGAATCGCCGCTTTTGCTCAGTTTTGGCACAAAACGAGCGTTTCGTGCACAGAATCGCCGCTTTTGCACAGTTTTGGCACAAAACGTGCGTTTCGTGCACAGAATCGCCGCTTTTGCTCAGTTTTGGCACAGAACGTGCGTTTCGTGCACTAAATCGTCGCTTTTGCTCAGTTTTGGCACAAAACGTACGTTTCGTGCACAGAATCGCTGCCTTTGCGCAGTTTAGGCACAAAACGTGCGTTCCACGTGCCGAATTGCTCCTTTTGGCACAAAACGTGCGTTTCGTGCACAGAATCGCCGCTTTTGCTCAGTTTTGGCAGAAAACGTGCGTTTCGTGCACAGAATCGCCGCTTTTGCTCAGTTTTGCACAAAACGTGCGATTCACGCTCCGAATTACTCCTTTTGGTACAAAACGTGCCGTGCCCGCTCCGAATTGTTCCTTTTGGCACAAAACGGGCGTTTCGTGCACAGAATCGCAGCTTTTGCGCAGTTTTGGCACAAAACGTGCGTTCCACCCGCCGAGTTGCTCCTTTTGGCACAAAACGTGCGTTTCGTGCACAGAATCGCCGCTTTCGCTCAGTTTTGGCACAAAACGGGCGTTTCGTGCACAGAATGGCCGCTTTGCTCAGTTTTGGCTGAAAACGTGTTCTTCGTACACAGAATCGCCGCTTTTGCTCAGTTTTGTCACAAAACGTGCGTTTCGTGCTCAAAATCGCCGCTCTTGCTCCTTTTGGCACAAAACGTGCGTTTCGTGCACAGAATCGCCGCTTTTGCTCAGTTTTGGCACAAAACGTGCGTTTCGTGCACAGAATCGCCGCTTTTGCTCAGTTTTGGCACAAAACGTGCGTTTCGTGCACAGAATCGCCGCTTTTGCTCAGTTTTGGCACAAAACGTGCGTTTCACGCTCCGAATTACTCCTTTTGGTACAAAACGTGCCGTTCACGCTCCGAATTGTTAATTTTGGCACAAAACGGGCGTTTCGTGCACAGAATCGCTGCTTTTGCGCAGTATTGGCACAAAACGTGCGTTCCACGCGCGGAGATGCTCCTTTTGGCACAAAACGTGCGTTCCACGTGCCGAATTGCTCCTTTTAGCACAAAACGTGCGTTTCGTGCACAGAATCGCCGCTTTTGCTCAGTTTTGGCAGAAAACGTGCGTTTCGTGCACAGAATCGCCGCTTTTGCTCAGTTTTGCACAAAACGTGCGTTTAACGCTCCGAATTACTCCTTTTGGTACAAAACGTGCCGTGCCCGCTCCGAATTGTTCCTTTTGGCACAAAACGGGCGTGTCGTGCACAGAATCGCAGCTTTTGCGCAGTTTTGGCACAAAACGTGCGTTCCACCCGCCGAGTTGCTCCTTTTGGCACAAAACGTGCGTTTCCTGCACAGAATCGCCGCTTTCGCTCAGTTTTGGCACAAAACGGGCGTTTCGTGCACAGAATGGCCGCTTTGCTCAGTTTTGGCTGAAAACGTGTTCTTCGTACACAGAATCGCCGCTTCTGCTCAGTTTTGTCACAAAACGTGCGTTTCGTGCTCAAAATCGCCGCTCTTGCTCCTTTTGGTACAAAACGTGCGTTTCGTGCACAGAATCGCCGCTTTTGCTCAGTTTTGGCACAGAACGTGCGTTTCGTGCACAGAATCGCCGCTTTTGCTCAGTTTTGGCACAAAACGTGCGTTTCACGCTCCGAATTACTCCTTTTGGTACAAAACGTGCCGTGCCCGCTCCGAATTGTTCCTTTTGGCACAAAACGGGCGTTTCGTGCAGAGAATCGCAGCTTTTGCGCAGTTTTGGCACAAAACGTGCGTTCCACGCACCGAATTGCTCCTTTAAGCACAAAACGTGCGTTTCGTGCACAGAATCGCCGCTTTTGCTCAGTTTTGGCACAAATCGGGCGTCTCAAGCACAGAATCGCCGCTTTTGCTCAGTTTTGGCACAAAACGTACGTTTCGTGCACAGAATCGCCTCTTTTGCTCAGTTTTGGCACAAAACGTGCGATTCGTGCAGAGAATCGCCTCTTTTGCTCAGTATTGGAACATAACCTGCGTTTCGTGCACAGAATCGCCGCTTCTGCTCAGTATTGGCACAAAACGTGCGTTTCGTGCACAAAATCGCCGCTTTTGCTCAGTTTTGGCACAGAACGTGCGTTTCGTGCACTGAATCGCCACTTTTGCTCAGTTTTGGCACAAAACGTGCGTTTCACGCTCCGAATTACTCCTTTTGGTACAAAACGTGCCGTGCCCGCTCCGAATTGTTCCTTTTGGCACAAAACGTACGTTTCGTGCACAGAATCGCCTCTTTTGCTCAGTTTTGGCACAAAACGTGCGATTCGTGCAGAGAATCGCCTCTTTTGCTCAGTATTGGAACATAACCTGCGTTTCGTGCACAGAATCGCCGCTTCTGCTCAGTATTGGCACAAAACGTGCGTTTCGTGCACAAAATCGCCGCTTTTGCTCAGTTTTGGCACAGAACGTGCGTTTCGTGCACTGAATCGCCACTTTTGCTCAGTTTTGGCACAAAACGTGCGTTTCACGCTCCGAATTACTCCTTTTGGTACAAAACGTGCCGTGCTCGCTCCGAATTGTTCCTTTTGGCACAAAACGTGCGTTTCGTGCACAGAGTCGCTGCTTTTGCGTAGTTTGTACGCAAAAAATGCGTTTCACGCACCGAATTGCTCCTTTAAGCACAAAACGTGCGTTTCGTGCACAAAATCGCCGCTTTTGCTCAGTTTTGGCACAAATCGGGCGTTTCGTGCACAGAATCGCCGCTGTTGCTCAGTTTTGGCACAAAACGTGCGTTTCACGCTCCGAATTACTCCTTTTGGTACAAAACGTGCCGTGCACGCTCCGAATTGTTCCTTTTGGCACAAAACGGGCGTTTCGTGCACAGATTCGCTGCTTTTGCGCAGCTTTGGCACAAAACGTGCGTTCCACGAGCCGAATTGCTCCTTTTGGCACAAAACGTGCGTTTCACGCTCCGAATTACTCCTTTTGGTACAAAACGTGCCGTGCACGCTCCGAATTGTTCCTTTTGACACAAAACGTGCGTTTCGCGCACAGATTCGCCGCTTTTGCTCAGTTTTGCCCCAAAACGTGCGTTTCACGCTCCGAATTACTCCTTTTGGTACAAAACGTGCCGTGCACGCTCCGAATTAATCCTTTTGGTACAAAACGGGCGTTTCGTGCACAGAATCGCTGCTTTCGCGCAGTTTTGGCACAAAACGTGCGTTCCACGAGCCGAATTGCTCCTTTTGACACAAAACGTGCGTTTCGTGCACAGATTCGCCGCTTTTGCTCAGTTTTGGCACAAAACGGGCGTTTCGTGCACAGAATCGCCGCTTTTGCTCAGTTTTAGCACAAAACGGGCGTTTCGTGCACAGAATGGCCGCTTTGCTCAGTTTTGGCTGAAAACGTGTTCTTCGTACACAGATTCGCCGCTTTTGCTCAGTTTTGGCACAAAACGTACGTTTCGTGCACAGAATCGCCGCTTTTGCTCAGTTTTAGCACAAAACGGGCGTTTTGTGCACAGAATGGCCGCTTTGCTCAGTTTTGGCTGAAAACGTGTTCTTCGTACACAGAATCGCCGCTTTTGCTCAGTTTTGGCACAAAACGTGCGTTTCGTGCACTGAATCGTCGCTTTTGCTCAGTTTTGGCACAAATCGGGCGTTTCGTGCACAGAATCGCCGCTTTTGCTCAGTTTTGGCACAAAACGAGCGTTTCGTGCACAGAATCGCCGCTTTTGCACAGTTTTGGCACAAAACGTGCGTTTCGTGCACAGAATCGCCGCTTTTGCTCAGTTTTGGCACAGAACGTGCGTTTCGTGCACTAAATCGTCGCTTTTGCTCAGTTTTGGCACAAAACGTACGTTTCGTGCACAGAATCGCTGCCTTTGCGCAGTTTAGGCACAAAACGTGCGTTCCACGTGCCGAATTGCTCCTTTTGGCACAAAACGTGCGTTTCGTGCACAGAATCGCCGCTTTTGCTCAGTTTTGGCAGAAAACGTGCGTTTCGTGCACAGAATCGCCGCTTTTGCTCAGTTTTGCACAAAACGTGCGATTCACGCTCCGAATTACTCCTTTTGGTACAAAACGTGCCGTGCCCGCTCCGAATTGTTCCTTTTGGCACAAAACGGGCGTTTCGTGCACAGAATCGCAGCTTTTGCGCAGTTTTGGCACAAAACGTGCGTTCCACCCGCCGAGTTGCTCCTTTTGGCACAAAACGTGCGTTTCGTGCACAGAATCGCCGCTTTCGCTCAGTTTTGGCACAAAACGGGCGTTTCGTGCACAGAATGGCCGCTTTGCTCAGTTTTGGCTGAAAACGTGTTCTTCGTACACAGAATCGCCGCTTTTGCTCAGTTTTGTCACAAAACGTGCGTTTCGTGCTCAAAATCGCCGCTCTTGCTCCTTTTGGCACAAAACGTGCGTTTCGTGCACAGAATCGCCGCTTTTGCTCAGTTTTGGCACAGAACGTGCGTTTCGTGCACTGAATCGCCGCTTTTGCTCCGTTTTGGCACAAAACGTGCGTTTCACGCTCCGAATTACTCCTTTTGGTACAAAACGTGCCGTGATCGCTCCGAATTGTTCCTTTTGGCACAAAGCGGGCGTTTCGTGCACAGAGTCGCTGCTTTTGCGCAGTTTTGGCGCAAAAAGTGCGTTTCACGCACCGAATTGCTCCTTTAAGCACAAAACGTGCGTTTCGTGCACAGAATCGCCGCTTTTGCTCAGTTTTAGGTCAAAACGGGCGTTTCGCGCACAGAATCGCCGCTTTACTCAGTTTTGGCACAAAACGAGCGTTTCGTGCACAGAATCGCCGCTTTTGCACAGTTTTGCCACAAAACGTGCGTTTCGTGCACAGAATCGCCGCTTTTGCTCAGTTTTGGCACAGAACGTGCGTTTCGTGCACTAAATCGTCGCTTTTGCTCAGTTTTGGCACAAAACGTACGTTTCGTGCACAGAATCGCTGCCTTTGCGCAGTTTAGGCACAAAACGTGCGTTCCACGTGCCGAATTGTTCCTTTTAGCACAAAACGTGCGTTTCGTGCACAGAATCGCCGCTTTTGCTAAGTTTTGCACAAAACGTGCGTTTCACGCTCCGAATTACTCCTTTTGGTACAAAACGTGCCGTCCCCGCTCCGAATTGTTCCTTTTGGCACAAAACGGGCGTTTCGTGCACAGAATCGCAGCTTTTGCGCAGTTTTGGCACAAAACGTGCGTTCCACCCGCCGAGTTGCTCCTTTTGGCACAAAACGTGCGTTTCGTGCACAGAATCGCCGCTTTTGCTCAGTTTTGGCACAAAACGTGCGTTTCGTGCACAGAATCGCCGCTTTTGCTCAGTTTTGGCACAAAACGTGCGTTTCACGCTCCGAATTACTCCTTTTGGTACAAAACGTGCCGTTCACGCTCCGAATTGTTAATTTTGGCACAAAACGGGCGTTTCGTGCACAGAATCGCTGCTTTTGCGCAGTATTGGCACAAAACGTGCGTTCCACGCGCGGAGATGCTCCTTTTGGCACAAAACGTGCGTTCCACGTGCCGAATTGCTCCTTTTAGCACAAAACGTGCGTTTCGTGCACAGAATCGCCGCTTTTGCTCAGTTTTGGCAGAAAACGTGCGTTTCGTGCACAGAATCGCCGCTTTTGCTCAGTTTTGGCAGAAAACGTGCGTTTCGTGCACAGAATCGCCGCTTTTGCTCAGTTTTGCACAAAACGTGCGTTTCACGCTCCGAATTACTCCTTTTGGTACAAAACGTGCCGTGCCCGCTCCGAATTGTTCCTTTTGGCACAAAACGGGCGTGTCGTGCACAGAATCGCAGCTTTTGCGCAGTTTTGGCACAAAACGTACGTTCCACCCGCCGAGTTGCTCCTTTTGGCACAAAACGTGCGTTTCCTGCACAGAATCGCCGCTTTCGCTCAGTTTTGGCACAAAACGGGCGTTTCGTGCACAGAATGGCCGCTTTGCTCAGTTTTGGCTGAAAACGTGTTCTTCGTACACAGAATCGCCGCTTCTGCTCAGTTTTGTCACAAAACGTGCGTTTCGTGCTCAAAATCGCCGCTCTTGCTCCTTTTGGTACAAAACGTGCGTTTCGTGCACAGAATCGCCGCTTTTGCTCAGTTTTGGCACAGAACGTGCGTTTCGTGCACAGAATCGCCGCTTTTGCTCAGTTTTGGCACAAAACGTGCGTTTCACGCTCCGAATTACTCCTTTTGGTACAAAACGTGCCGTGCCCGCTCCGAATTGTTCCTTTTGGCACAAAACGGGCGTTTCGTGCAGAGAATCGCAGCTTTTGCGCAGTTTTGGCACAAAACGTGCGTTCCACGCACCGAATTGCTCCTTTAAGCACAAAACGTGCGTTTCGTGCACAGAATCGCCGCTTTTGCTCAGTTTTGGCACAAATCGGGCGTCTCAAGCACAGAATCGCCGCTTTTGCTCAGTTTTGGCACAAAACGTGCGATTCGTGCAGAGAATCGCCTCTTTTGCTCAGTATTGGAACATAACCTGCGTTTCGTGCACAGAATCGCCGCTTCTGCTCAGTATTGGCACAAAACGTGCGTTTCGTGCACAAAATCGCCGCTTTTGCTCAGTTTTGGCACAGAACGTGCGTTTCGTGCACTGAATCGCCACTTTTGCTCAGTTTTGGCACAAAACGTGCGTTTCACGCTCCGAATTACTCCTTTTGGTACAAAACGTGCCGTGCTCGCTCCGAATTGTTCCTTTTGGCACAAAACGTGCGTTTCGTGCACAGAGTCGCTGCTTTTGCGTAGTTTGTACGCAAAAAATGCGTTTCACGCACCGAATTGCTCCTTTAAGCACAAAACGTGCGTTTCGTGCACAAAATCGCCGCTTTTGCTCAGTTTTGGCACAAATCGGGCGTTTCGTGCACAGAATCGCCGCTGTTGCTCAGTTTTGGCACAAAACGTGCGTTTCACGCTCCGAATTACTCCTTTTGGTACAAAACGTGCCGTGCACGCTCCGAATTGTTCCTTTTGGCACAAAACGGGCGTTTCGTGCACAGATTCGCTGCTTTTGCGCAGCTTTGGCACAAAACGTGCGTTCCACGAGCCGAATTGCTCCTTTTGGCACAAAACGTGCGTTTCGTGCACAGATTCGCCGCTTTTGCTCAGTTTTGGCAAAAAACGGGCGTTTCGTGCACAGAACCGCCGCTTTTGCTCAGTTTTAGCACAAAACGGGCGTTTCGTGCACAGAATGGCCGCTTTGCTCAGTTTTGGCTGAAAACGTGTTCTTCGTACACAGAATCGCCGCTTTTGCTCAGTTTTGTCACAAAACGTGCGTTTCGTGCTCAAAATCGCCGCTCTTGCTTCTTTTGGCACAAAACGTGCGTTTCGTGCACAGAATCGCCGCTTTTGCTCAGTTTTGGCACAGAACGTGCGTTTCGTGCACAGAATCGCCGCTTTTGCTCCGTTTTGGCAGAAAACGTGCGTTTCGTGCACAGAATCGCCGCTTTTGCTCAGTTTTGCACAAAACGTGCGTTTCACGCTCCGAATTACTCCTTTTGGTACAAAACGTGCCGTGCCCGCTCCGAATTGTTCCTTTTGGCACAAAACGGGCGTTTCGTGCACAGAATCGCAGCTTTTGCGCAGTTTTGGCACAAAACGTGCGTTCCACGAGCCGAATTGCTCCTTTTGACACAAAACGTGCGTTTCGTGCACAGATTCGCCGCTTTTGCTCAGTTTTTGCACAGAACGTGCGTTTCGTGCACAGAATCGCCGCTTTTGCTCAGTTTTGGCACAAAACGGGCGTTTCGTGCACAGAATCGCAGCTTTACTCAGTTTTGGCTGAAAACGTGTTCTTCGTACACAGAATCGCCGCTTTTGCTCAGTTTTGTCACAAAACGTGCGTTTCGGGTTCAGAATCGCCGCTCTTGCTCCTTTTGACACAAAACGTGCATTTCGTGCACAGAATCGCCGCTTTTGCTCAGTTTTGGCACAAAACGAGCGTTTCACGCTCCGAATTACTCCTTTTGGTACAAAACGTGCCGTTCACGCCCGAATTGTTCCTTTTGGCACAAAACGGGCGTTTCGTGCACAGAATCGCTGCTTTTGCGCAGTTTTGGCACAAAACGTGCGTTCCACGAGCCGAATTGCTCCTTTTGACACAAAACGTGCGTTTCGTGCACAGATTCGCCGCTTTTGCTCAGTTTTTGCACAGAACGTGCGTTTCGTGCACAGAATCGCCGCTTTTGCTCAGTTTTGGCACAAAACGTGCGATTCGTGCAGAGAATCGCCCCTTTTGCTCAGTATTGGGACAAAACCTGCGTTTCGTGCACAGAATCGCCGCTTCTGCTCAGTTTTGGCACAAAATGTGTGTTTCGTGCACAGAATCGCCGCTATTGCTCAGTTTTATGTCAAAACGGGCGTTTCGTGCACAGAATCGCCGCTTTACTCAGTGTTGGCTGAAAACGTGTTCTTCGCAAACAGAATCGCCGATTTTGCTCAGTTTTGTCACAAAACGTGCGTTTCGTGCACAGAATCGCCGCTTTTGCTCAGTTTTGTCACAAAACGTGCGTTTCGTGTTCAGAATCGCCGCTCTTGCTCCTTTTGACACAAAACGTGCATTTCGCACACAGAATCGCCGCTTTTGCTCAGTTTTGTCACAAAACGTGCGTTTCGTGCACAGAATCGCCGCTTTTGCACAGTTTTGCCACAAAACGTGCGTTTCGTGCACAGAATCGCCGCTTTTGCTCAGTTTTGGCACAGAACGTGCGTTTCGTGCACTAAATCGTCGCTTTTGCTCAGTTTTGGCACAAAACGTACGTTTCGTGCACAGAATCGCTGCCTTTGCGCAGTTTAGGCACAAAACGTGCGTTCCACGTGCCGAATTGCTCCTTTTAGCACAAAACGTGCGTTTCGTGCACAGAATCGCCGCTTTTGCTCAGTTTTGGCAGAAAACGTGCGTTTCGTGCACAGAATCGCCGCTTTTGCTCAGTTTTGCACAAAACGTGCGTTTCACGCTCCGAATTACTCCTTTTGGTACAAAACGTGCCGTGCCCGCTCCGAATTGTTCCTTTTGGCACAAAACGGGCGTTTCGTGCACAGAATCGCAGCTTTTGCGCAGTTTTGGCACAAAACGTGCGTTCCACCCGCCGAGTTGCTCCTTTTGGCACAAAACGTGCGTTTCGTGCACAGAATCGCCGCTTTTGCTCAGTTTTAGGTCAAAACGGGCGTTTCGCGCACAGAATCGCCGCTTTACTCAGTTTTGGCTGAAAACGTGTTCTTCGTACACAGAATCGCCGCTTTTGCTCAGTTTTGTCACAAAACGTGCGTTTCGTGCTCAAAATCGCCGCTCTTGCTTCTTTTGGAACAAAACGTGCGTTTCGTGCACAGAATCGCCGCTTTTACTCAGTCTTGGCACAAATCGGGCGTTTCGTGCACAGAATCGCCGCTTTTGCTCAGTTTTGGCACAAAACGTGCGTTCCACGAGCCGAATTGCCCGTTTTGACACAAAACGTGCGTTTCGTGCACAGAATCGCTGCTTTTGCGCAGTCTTGGCGCAAAGCGTGCGTTTCACGCACCGAATTGCTCCTTTAAGCACAAAACGTGCGTTTGGTGCACAGAATCGCCGCTTTTGCTCAGTTTTGGCACAACTCGGGCGTTTCAAGCACAGAATCGCCGCTTTTGCTCAGTTTTGGCACAAAACGAGCGTTTCGTGCACAGAATCGCCGCTTTTGCACAGTTTTGGCACAAAACGTGCGTTTCGTGCACAGAATCGCCGCTTTTGCTCAGTTTTGTCACAGAACGTGCGTTTCGTGCACTAAATCGTCGCTTTTGCTCAGTTTTGGCACAAAACGTACGTTGCGTGCACAGAATCGCTGCCTTTGCGCAGTTTAGGCACAAAACGTGCGTTCCACGTGCCGAATTGCTCCTTTTGGCACAAAACGTGCGTTTCGTGCACAGAATCGCCGCTTTTGCTCAGTTTTGGCACAAATCGGGCGTTTCGTGCACAGAATCGCCGCTTTTGCTCAGTTTTGGCACAAAACGAGCGTTTCGTGCACAGAATCGCCGCTTTTGCACAGTTTTGCCACAAAACGTGCGTTTCGTGCACAGAATCGCCGCTTTTGCTCAGTTTTGGCACAGAACGTGCGTTTCGTGCACTAAATCGTCGCTTTTGCTCAGTTTTGGCACAAAACGTACGTTTCGTGCACAGAATCGCTGCCTTTGCGCAGTTTAGGCACAAAACGTGCGTTCCACGTGCCGAATTGCTCCTTTTGGCACAAAACGTGCGTTTCGTGCACAGAATCGCCGCTTTTGCTCAGTTTTGGCAGAAAACGTGCGTTTCGTGCACAGAATCGCCGCTTTTGCTCAGTTTTGCACAAAACGTGCGATTCACGCTCCGAATTACTCCTTTTGGTACAAAACGTGCCGTGCCCGCTCCGAATTGTTCCTTTTGGCACAAAACGTGCGTTTCGTGCACAGAATCGCAGCTTTTGCGCAGTTTTGGCACAAAACGTGCGTTCCACCCGCCGAGTTGCTCCTTTTGGCACAAAACGTGCGTTTCGTGCACAGAATCGCCGCTTTCGCTCAGTTTTGGCACAAAACGGGCGTTTCGTGCACAGAATGGCCGCTTTGCTCAGTTTTGGCTGAAAACGTGTTCTTCGTACACAGAATCGCCGCTTTTGCTCAGTTTTGTCACAAAACGTGCGTTTCGTGCTCAAAATCGCCGCTCTTGCTCCTTTTGGCACAAAACGTGCGTTTCGTGCACAGAATCGCCGCTTTTGCTCAGTTTTGGCACAAATCGGGCGTTTCGTGCACAGAATCGCCGCTTTTGCTCAGTTTTGGCACAAAACGTGCGTTTCGTGCACAGAATCGCCGCTTTTGCTCAGTTTTGGCACAGAACGTGCGTTTCGTGCACTGAATCGCCACTTTTGCTCAGTTTTGGCACAAAACGTGCGTTTCACGCTCCGAATTACTCCTTTTGGTACAAAACGTGCCGTGCTCGCTCCGAATTGTTCCTTTTGGCACAAAACGTGCGTTTCGTGCACAGAGTCGCTGCTTTTGCGTAGTTTGTACGCAAAAAATGCGTTTCACGCACCGAATTGCTCCTTTAAGCACAAAACGTGCGTTTCGTGCACAAAATCGCCGCTTTTGCTCAGTTTTGGCACAAATCGGGCGTTTCGTGCACAGAATCGCCGCTGTTGCTCAGTTTTGGCACAAAACGTGCGTTTCACGCTCCGAATTACTCCTTTTGGTACAAAACGTGCCGTGCACGCTCCGAATTGTTCCTTTTGGCACAAAACGGGCGTTTCGTGCACAGATTCGCTGCTTTTGCGCAGCTTTGGCACAAAACGTGCGTTCCACGAGCCGAATTGCTCCTTTTGGCACAAAACGTGCGTTTCGTGCACAGATTCGCCGCTTTTGCTCAGTTTTGGCAAAAAACGGGCGTTTCGTGCACAGAACCGCCGCTTTTGCTCAGTTTTAGCACAAAACGGGCGTTTCGTGCACAGAATGGCCGCTTTGCTCAGTTTTGGCTGAAAACGTGTTCTTCGTACACAGAATCGCCGCTTTTGCTCAGTTTTGTCACAAAACGTGCGTTTCGTGCTCAAAATCGCCGCTCTTGCTTCTTTTGGCACAAAACGTGCGTTTCGTGCACAGAATCGCCGCTTTTGCTCAGTTTTGGCACAGAACGTGCGTTTCGTGCACAGAATCGCCGCTTTTGCTCCGTTTTGGCAGAAAACGTGCGTTTCGTGCACAGAATCGCCGCTTTTGCTCAGTTTTGCACAAAACGTGCGTTTCACGCTCCGAATTACTCCTTTTGGTACAAAACGTGCCGTGCCCGCTCCGAATTGTTCCTTTTGGCACAAAACGGGCGTTTCGTGCACAGAATCGCAGCTTTTGCGCAGTTTTGGCACAAAACGTGCGTTCCACGAGCCGAATTGCTCCTTTTGACACAAAACGTGCGTTTCGTGCACAGATTCGCCGCTTTTGCTCAGTTTTTGCACAGAACGTGCGTTTCGTGCACAGAATCGCCGCTTTTGCTCAGTTTTGGCACAAAACGGGCGTTTCGTGCACAGAATCGCAGCTTTACTCAGTTTTGGCTGAAAACGTGTTCTTCGTACACAGAATCGCCGCTTTTGCTCAGTTTTGTCACAAAACGTGCGTTTCGGGTTCAGAATCGCCGCTCTTGCTCCTTTTGACACAAAACGTGCATTTCGTGCACAGAATCGCCGCTTTTGCTCAGTTTTGGCACAAAACGAGCGTTTCACGCTCCGAATTACTCCTTTTGGTACAAAACGTGCCGTTCACGCCCGAATTGTTCCTTTTGGCACAAAACGGGCGTTTCGTGCACAGAATCGCTGCTTTTGCGCAGTTTTGGCACAAAACGTGCGTTCCACGAGCCGAATTGCTCCTTTTGACACAAAACGTGCGTTTCGTGCACAGATTCGCCGCTTTTGCTCAGTTTTTGCACAGAACGTGCGTTTCGTGCACAGAATCGCCGCTTTTGCTCAGTTTTGGCACAAAACGTGCGATTCGTGCAGAGAATCGCCCCTTTTGCTCAGTATTGGGACAAAACCTGCGTTTCGTGCACAGAATCGCCGCTTCTGCTCAGTTTTGGCACAAAATGTGTGTTTCGTGCACAGAATCGCCGCTATTGCTCAGTTTTATGTCAAAACGGGCGTTTCGTGCACAGAATCGCCGCTTTACTCAGTGTTGGCTGAAAACGTGTTCTTCGCACACAGAATCGCCGATTTTGCTCAGTTTTGTCACAAAACGTGCGTTTCGTGCACAGAATCGCCGCTTTTGCTCAGTTTTGTCACAAAACGTGCGTTTCGTGTTCAGAATCGCCGCTCTTGCTCCTTTTGACACAAAACGTGCATTTCGCACACAGAATCGCCGCTTTTGCTCAGTTTTGTCACAAAACGTGCGTTTCGTGCACAGAATCGCCGCTTTTGCACAGTTTTGCCACAAAACGTGCGTTTCGTGCACAGAATCGCCGCTTTTGCTCAGTTTTGGCACAGAACGTGCGTTTCGTGCACTAAATCGTCGCTTTTGCTCAGTTTTGGCACAAAACGTACGTTTCGTGCACAGAATCGCTGCCTTTGCGCAGTTTAGGCACAAAACGTGCGTTCCACGTGCCGAATTGCTCCTTTTAGCACAAAACGTGCGTTTCGTGCACAGAATCGCCGCTTTTGCTCAGTTTTGGCAGAAAACGTGCGTTTCGTGCACAGAATCGCCGCTTTTGCTCAGTTTTGCACAAAACGTGCGTTTCACGCTCCGAATTACTCCTTTTGGTACAAAACGTGCCGTGCCCGCTCCGAATTGTTCCTTTTGGCACAAAACGGGCGTTTCGTGCACAGAATCGCAGCTTTTGCGCAGTTTTGGCACAAAACGTGCGTTCCACCCGCCGAGTTGCTCCTTTTGGCACAAAACGTGCGTTTCGTGCACAGAATCGCCGCTTTTGCTCAGTTTTAGGTCAAAACGGGCGTTTCGCGCACAGAATCGCCGCTTTACTCAGTTTTGGCTGAAAACGTGTTCTTCGTACACAGAATCGCCGCTTTTGCTCAGTTTTGTCACAAAACGTGCGTTTCGTGCTCAAAATCGCCGCTCTTGCTTCTTTTGGAACAAAACGTGCGTTTCGTGCACAGAATCGCCGCTTTTACTCAGTTTTGGCACAAATCGGGCGTTTCGTGCACAGAATCGCCGCTTTTGCTCAGTTTTGGCACAAAACGTGCGTTCCACGAGCCGAATTGCCCGTTTTGACACAAAACGTGCGTTTCGTGCACAGAATCGCTGCTTTTGCGCAGTCTTGGCGCAAAGCGTGCGTTTCACGCACCGAATTGCTCCTTTAAGCACAAAACGTGCGTTTGGTGCACAGAATCGCCGCTTTTGCTCAGTTTTGGCACAACTCGGGCGTTTCAAGCACAGAATCGCCGCTTTTGCTCAGTTTTGGCACAAAACGAGCGTTTCGTGCACAGAATCGCCGCTTTTGCACAGTTTTGGCACAAAACGTGCGTTTCGTGCACAGAATCGCCGCTTTTGCTCAGTTTTGGCACAGAACGTGCGTTTCGTGCACTAAATCGTCGCTTTTGCTCAGTTTTGGCACAAAACGTACGTTGCGTGCACAGAATCGCTGCCTTTGCGCAGTTTAGGCACAAAACGTGCGTTCCACGTGCCGAATTGCTCCTTTTGGCACAAAACGTGCGTTTCGTGCACAGAATCGCCGCTTTTGCTCAGTTTTGGCACAAATCGGGCGTTTCGTGCACAGAATCGCCGCTTTTGCTCAGTTTTGGCACAAAACGAGCGTTTCGTGCACAGAATCGCCGCTTTTGCACAGTTTTGCCACAAAACGTGCGTTTCGTGCACAGAATCGCCGCTTTTGCTCAGTTTTGGCACAGAACGTGCGTTTCGTGCACTAAATCGTCGCTTTTGCTCAGTTTTGGCACAAAACGTACGTTTCGTGCACAGAATCGCTGCCTTTGCGCAGTTTAGGCACAAAACGTGCGTTCCACGTGCCGAATTGCTCCTTTTGGCACAAAACGTGCGTTTCGTGCACAGAATCGCCGCTTTTGCTCAGTTTTGGCAGAAAACGTGCGTTTCGTGCACAGAATCGCCGCTTTTGCTCAGTTTTGCACAAAACGTGCGATTCACGCTCCGAATTACTCCTTTTGGTACAAAACGTGCCGTGCCCGCTCCGAATTGTTCCTTTTGGCACAAAACGTGCGTTTCGTGCACAGAATCGCAGCTTTTGCGCAGTTTTGGCACAAAACGTGCGTTCCACCCGCCGAGTTGCTCCTTTTGGCACAAAACGTGCGTTTCGTGCACAGAATCGCCGCTTTCGCTCAGTTTTGGCACAAAACGGGCGTTTCGTGCACAGAATGGCCGCTTTGCTCAGTTTTGGCTGAAAACGTGTTCTTCGTACACAGAATCGCCGCTTTTGCTCAGTTTTGTCACAAAACGTGCGTTTCGTGCTCAAAATCGCCGCTCTTGCTCCTTTTGGCACAAAACGTGCGTTTCGTGCACAGAATCGCCGCTTTTGCTCAGTTTTGGCACAAATCGGGCGTTTCGTGCACAGAATCGCCGCTTTTGCTCAGTTTTGGCACAAAACGTGCGTTTCGTGCACAGAATGGCCGCTTTGCTCAGTTTTGGCTGAAAACGTGTTCTTCGTACACAGAATCGCCGCTTTTGCTCAGTTTTGGCACAAAACGTGCGTTTCGTGCACTGAATCGTCGCTTTTGCTCAGTTTTGGCACAAATCGGGCGTTTCGTGCACAGAATCGCCGCTTTTGCTCAGTTTTGGCACAAAACGAGCGTTTCGTGCACAGAATCGCCGCTTTTGCACAGTTTTGGCACAAAACGTGCGTTTCGTGCACAGAATCGCCGCTTTTGCTCAGTTTTGGCACAGAACGTGCGTTTCGTGCACTAAATCGTCGCTTTTGCTCAGTTTTGGCACAAAACGTACGTTTCGTGCACAGAATCGCTGCCTTTGCGCAGTTTAGGCACAAAACGTGCGTTCCACGTGCCGAATTGCTCCTTTTGGCACAAAACGTGCGTTTCGTGCACAGAATCGCCGCTTTTGCTCAGTTTTGGCAGAAAACGTGCGTTTCGTGCACAGAATCGCCGCTTTTGCTCAGTTTTGCACAAAACGTGCGATTCACGCTCCGAATTACTCCTTTTGGTACAAAACGTGCCGTGCCCGCTCCGAATTGTTCCTTTTGGCACAAAACGGGCGTTTCGTGCACAGAATCGCAGCTTTTGCGCAGTTTTGGCACAAAACGTGCGTTCCACCCGCCGAGTTGCTCCTTTTGGCACAAAACGTGCGTTTCGTGCACAGAATCGCCGCTTTCGCTCAGTTTTGGCACAAAACGGGCGTTTCGTGCACAGAATGGCCGCTTTGCTCAGTTTTGGCTGAAAACGTGTTCTTCGTACACAGAATCGCCGCTTTTGCTCAGTTTTGTCACAAAACGTGCGTTTCGTGCTCAAAATCGCCGCTCTTGCTCCTTTTGGCACAAAACGTGCGTTTCGTGCACAGAATCGCCGCTTTTGCTCAGTTTTGGCACAAAACGTGCGTTTCGTGCACAGAATCGCCGCTTTTGCTCAGTTTTGGCACAAAACGTGCGTTTCGTGCACAGAATCGCCGCTTTTGCTCAGTTTTGGCACAAAACGTGCGTTTCACGCTCCGAATTACTCCTTTTGGTACAAAACGTGCCGTTCACGCTCCGAATTGTTAATTTTGGCACAAAACGGGCGTTTCGTGCACAGAATCGCTGCTTTTGCGCAGTATTGGCACAAAACGTGCGTTCCACGCGCGGAGATGCTCCTTTTGGCACAAAACGTGCGTTCCACGTGCCGAATTGCTCCTTTTAGCACAAAACGTGCGTTTCGTGCACAGAATCGCCGCTTTTGCTCAGTTTTGGCAGAAAACGTGCGTTTCGTGCACAGAATCGCCGCTTTTGCTCAGTTTTGCACAAAACGTGCGTTTCACGCTCCGAATTACTCCTTTTGGTACAAAACGTGCCGTGCCCGCTCCGAATTGTTCCTTTTGGCACAAAACGGGCGTGTCGTGCACAGAATCGCAGCTTTTGCGCAGTTTTGGCACAAAACGTGCGTTCCACCCGCCGAGTTGCTCCTTTTGGCACAAAACGTGCGTTTCCTGCACAGAATCGCCGCTTTCGCTCAGTTTTGGCACAAAACGGGCGTTTCGTGCACAGAATGGCCGCTTTGCTCAGTTTTGGCTGAAAACGTGTTCTTCGTACACAGAATCGCCGCTTCTGCTCAGTTTTGTCACAAAACGTGCGTTTCGTGCTCAAAATCGCCGCTCTTGCTCCTTTTGGTACAAAACGTGCGTTTCGTGCACAGAATCGCCGCTTTTGCTCAGTTTTGGCACAGAACGTGCGTTTCGTGCACAGAATCGCCGCTTTTGCTCAGTTTTGGCACAAAACGTGCGTTTCACGCTCCGAATTACTCCTTTTGGTACAAAACGTGCCGTGCCCGCTCCGAATTGTTCCTTTTGGCACAAAACGGGCGTTTCGTGCAGAGAATCGCAGCTTTTGCGCAGTTTTGGCACAAAACGTGCGTTCCACGCACCGAATTGCTCCTTTAAGCACAAAACGTGCGTTTCGTGCACAGAATCGCCGCTTTTGCTCAGTTTTGGCACAAATCGGGCGTCTCAAGCACAGAATCGCCGCTTTTGCTCAGTTTTGGCACAAAACGTACGTTTCGTGCACAGAATCGCCTCTTTTGCTCAGTTTTGGCACAAAACGTGCGATTCGTGCAGAGAATCGCCTCTTTTGCTCAGTATTGGAACATAACCTGCGTTTCGTGCACAGAATCGCCGCTTCTGCTCAGTATTGGCACAAAACGTGCGTTTCGTGCACAAAATCGCCGCTTTTGCTCAGTTTTGGCACAGAACGTGCGTTTCGTGCACTGAATCGCCACTTTTGCTCAGTTTTGGCACAAAACGTGCGTTTCACGCTCCGAATTACTCCTTTTGGTACAAAACGTGCCGTGCCCGCTCCGAATTGTTCCTTTTGGCACAAAACGTACGTTTCGTGCACAGAATCGCCTCTTTTGCTCAGTTTTGGCACAAAACGTGCGATTCGTGCAGAGAATCGCCTCTTTTGCTCAGTATTGGAACATAACCTGCGTTTCGTGCACAGAATCGCCGCTTCTGCTCAGTATTGGCACAAAACGTGCGTTTCGTGCACAAAATCGCCGCTTTTGCTCAGTTTTGGCACAGAACGTGCGTTTCGTGCACTGAATCGCCACTTTTGCTCAGTTTTGGCACAAAACGTGCGTTTCACGCTCCGAATTACTCCTTTTGGTACAAAACGTGCCGTGCTCGCTCCGAATTGTTCCTTTTGGCACAAAACGTGCGTTTCGTGCACAGAGTCGCTGCTTTTGCGTAGTTTGTACGCAAAAAATGCGTTTCACGCACCGAATTGCTCCTTTAAGCACAAAACGTGCGTTTCGTGCACAAAATCGCCGCTTTTGCTCAGTTTTGGCACAAATCGGGCGTTTCGTGCACAGAATCGCCGCTGTTGCTCAGTTTTGGCACAAAACGTGCGTTTCACGCTCCGAATTACTCCTTTTGGTACAAAACGTGCCGTGCACGCTCCGAATTGTTCCTTTTGGCACAAAACGGGCGTTTCGTGCACAGATTCGCTGCTTTTGCGCAGCTTTGGCACAAAACGTGCGTTCCACGAGCCGAATTGCTCCTTTTGGCACAAAACGTGCGTTTCACGCTCCGAATTACTCCTTTTGGTACAAAACGTGCCGTGCACGCTCCGAATTGTTCCTTTTGACACAAAACGTGCGTTTCGCGCACAGATTCGCCGCTTTTGCTCAGTTTTGCCCCAAAACGTGCGTTTCACGCTCCGAATTACTCCTTTTGGTACCAAACGTGCCGTGCACGCTCCGAATTAATCCTTTTGGTACAAAACGGGCGTTTCGTGCACAGAATCGCTGCTTTCGCGCAGTTTTGGCACAAAACGTGCGTTCCACGAGCCGAATTGCTCCTTTTGACACAAAACGTGCGTTTCGTGCACAGATTCGCCGCTTTTGCTCAGTTTTGGCACAAAACGGGCGTTTCGTGCACAGAATCGCCGCTTTTGCTCAGTTTTAGCACAAAACGGGCGTTTCGTGCACAGAATGGCCGCTTTGCTCAGTTTTGGCTGAAAACGTGTTCTTCGTACACAGATTCGCCGCTTTTGCTCAGTTTTGGCACAAAACGTACGTTTCGTGCACAGAATCGCCGCTTTTGCTCAGTTTTAGCACAAAACGGGCGTTTTGTGCACAGAATGGCCGCTTTGCTCAGTTTTGGCTGAAAACGTGTTCTTCGTACACAGAATCGCCGCTTTTGCTCAGTTTTGGCACAAAACGTGCGTTTCGTGCACTGAATCGTCGCTTTTGCTCAGTTTTGGCACAAATCGGGCGTTTCGTGCACAGAATCGCCGCTTTTGCTCAGTTTTGGCACAAAACGAGCGTTTCGTGCACAGAATCGCCGCTTTTGCACAGTTTTGGCACAAAACGTGCGTTTCGTGCACAGAATCGCCGCTTTTGCTCAGTTTTGGCACAGAACGTGCGTTTCGTGCACTAAATCGTCGCTTTTGCTCAGTTTTGGCACAAAACGTACGTTTCGTGCACAGAATCGCTGCCTTTGCGCAGTTTAGGCACAAAACGTGCGTTCCACGTGCCGAATTGCACCTTTTGGCACAAAACGTGCGTTTCGTGCACAGAATCGCCGCTTTTGCTCAGTTTTGGCAGAAAACGTGCGTTTCGTGCACAGAATCGCCGCTTTTGCTCAGTTTTGCACAAAACGTGCGATTCACGCTCCGAATTACTCCTTTTGGTACAAAACGTGCCGTGCCCGCTCCGAATTGTTCCTTTTGGCACAAAACGGGCGTTTCGTGCACAGAATCGCAGCTTTTGCGCAGTTTTGGCACAAAACGTGCGTTCCACCCGCCGAGTTGCTCCTTTTGGCACAAAACGTGCGTTTCGTGCACAGAATCGCCGCTTTCGCTCAGTTTTGGCACAAAACGGGCGTTTCGTGCACAGAATGGCCGCTTTGCTCAGTTTTGGCTGAAAACGTGTTCTTCGTACACAGAATCGCCGCTTTTGCTCAGTTTTGTCACAAAACGTGCGTTTCGTGCTCAAAATCGCCGCTCTTGCTCCTTTTGGCACAAAACGTGCGTTTCGTGCACAGAATCGCCGCTTTTGCTCAGTTTTGGCACAGAACGTGCGTTTCGTGCACTGAATCGCCGCTTTTGCTCCGTTTTGGCACAAAACGTGCGTTTCACGCTCCGAATTACTCCTTTTGGTACAAAACGTGCCGTGATCGCTCCGAATTGTTCCTTTTGGCACAAAGCGGGCGTTTCGTGCACAGAGTCGCTGCTTTTGCGCAGTTTTGGCGCAAAAAGTGCGTTTCACGCACCGAATTGCTCCTTTAAGCACAAAACGTGCGTTTCGTGCACAGAATCGCCGCTTTTGCTCAGTTTTAGGTCAAAACGGGCGTTTCGCGCACAGAATCGCCGCTTTACTCAGTTTTGGCACAAAACGAGCGTTTCGTGCACAGAATCGCCGCTTTTGCACAGTTTTGCCACAAAACGTGCGTTTCGTGCACAGAATCGCCGCTTTTGCTCAGTTTTGGCACAGAACGTGCGTTTCGTGCACTAAATCGTCGCTTTTGCTCAGTTTTGGCACAAAACGTACGTTTCGTGCACAGAATCGCTGCCTTTGCGCAGTTTAGGCACAAAACGTGCGTTCCACGTGCCGAATTGTTCCTTTTAGCACAAAACGTGCGTTTCGTGCACAGAATCGCCGCTTTTGCTAAGTTTTGCACAAAACGTGCGTTTCACGCTCCGAATTACTCCTTTTGGTACAAAACGTGCCGTCCCCGCTCCGAATTGTTCCTTTTGGCACAAAACGGGCGTTTCGTGCACAGAATCGCAGCTTTTGCGCAGTTTTGGCACAAAACGTGCGTTCCACCCGCCGAGTTGCTCCTTTTGGCACAAAACGTGCGTTTCGTGCACAGAATCGCCGCTTTTGCTCAGTTTTGGCACAAAACGTGCGTTTCGTGCACAGAATCGCCGCTTTTGCTCAGTTTTGGCACAAAACGTGCGTTTCACGCTCCGAATTACTCCTTTTGGTACAAAACGTGCCGTTCACGCTCCGAATTGTTAATTTTGGCACAAAACGGGCGTTTCGTGCACAGAATCGCTGCTTTTGCGCAGTATTGGCACAAAACGTGCGTTCCACGCGCGGAGATGCTCCTTTTGGCACAAAACGTGCGTTCCACGTGCCGAATTGCTCCTTTTAGCACAAAACGTGCGTTTCGTGCACAGAATCGCCGCTTTTGCTCAGTTTTGGCAGAAAACGTGCGTTTCGTGCACAGAATCGCCGCTTTTGCTCAGTTTTGCACAAAACGTGCGTTTCACGCTCCGAATTACTCCTTTTGGTACAAAACGTGCCGTGCCCGCTCCGAATTGTTCCTTTTGGCACAAAACG
Organism: Stelis phaeoptera; assembly: GCA_943735885.1. Classification (NCBI taxonomy): domain Eukaryota; kingdom Metazoa; phylum Arthropoda; class Insecta; order Hymenoptera; family Megachilidae; genus Stelis; species Stelis phaeoptera. The sequence goes on from CALSEM010000132.1 coordinate 254,157, forward strand.
GGCGTGTCGTGCACAGAATCGCAGCTTTTGCGCAGTTTTGGCACAAAACGTACGTTCCACCCGCCGAGTTGCTCCTTTTGGCACAAAACGTGCGTTTCCTGCACAGAATCGCCGCTTTCGCTCAGTTTTGGCACAAAACGGGCGTTTCGTGCACAGAATGGCCGCTTTGCTCAGTTTTGGCTGAAAACGTGTTCTTCGTACACAGAATCGCCGCTTCTGCTCAGTTTTGTCACAAAACGTGCGTTTCGTGCTCAAAATCGCCGCTCTTGCTCCTTTTGGTACAAAACGTGCGTTTCGTGCACAGAATCGCCGCTTTTGCTCAGTTTTGGCACAGAACGTGCGTTTCGTGCACAGAATCGCCGCTTTTGCTCAGTTTTGGCACAAAACGTGCGTTTCACGCTCCGAATTACTCCTTTTGGTACAAAACGTGCCGTGCCCGCTCCGAATTGTTCCTTTTGGCACAAAACGGGCGTTTCGTGCAGAGAATCGCAGCTTTTGCGCAGTTTTGGCACAAAACGTGCGTTCCACGCACCGAATTGCTCCTTTAAGCACAAAACGTGCGTTTCGTGCACAGAATCGCCGCTTTTGCTCAGTTTTGGCACAAATCGGGCGTCTCAAGCACAGAATCGCCGCTTTTGCTCAGTTTTGGCACAAAACGTGCGATTCGTGCAGAGAATCGCCTCTTTTGCTCAGTATTGGAACATAACCTGCGTTTCGTGCACAGAATCGCCGCTTCTGCTCAGTATTGGCACAAAACGTGCGTTTCGTGCACAAAATCGCCGCTTTTGCTCAGTTTTGGCACAGAACGTGCGTTTCGTGCACTGAATCGCCACTTTTGCTCAGTTTTGGCACAAAACGTGCGTTTCACGCTCCGAATTACTCCTTTTGGTACAAAACGTGCCGTGCTCGCTCCGAATTGTTCCTTTTGGCACAAAACGTGCGTTTCGTGCACAGAGTCGCTGCTTTTGCGTAGTTTGTACGCAAAAAATGCGTTTCACGCACCGAATTGCTCCTTTAAGCACAAAACGTGCGTTTCGTGCACAAAATCGCCGCTTTTGCTCAGTTTTGGCACAAATCGGGCGTTTCGTGCACAGAATCGCCGCTGTTGCTCAGTTTTGGCACAAAACGTGCGTTTCACGCTCCGAATTACTCCTTTTGGTACAAAACGTGCCGTGCACGCTCCGAATTGTTCCTTTTGGCACAAAACGGGCGTTTCGTGCACAGATTCGCTGCTTTTGCGCAGCTTTGGCACAAAACGTGCGTTCCACGAGCCGAATTGCTCCTTTTGGCACAAAACGTGCGTTTCGTGCACAGATTCGCCGCTTTTGCTCAGTTTTGGCAAAAAACGGGCGTTTCGTGCACAGAACCGCCGCTTTTGCTCAGTTTTAGCACAAAACGGGCGTTTCGCGCACAGAATGGCCGCTTTGCTCAGTTTTGGCTGAAAACGTGTTCTTCGTACACAGAATCGCCGCTTTTGCTCAGTTTTGTCACAAAACGTGCGTTTCGTGCTCAAAATCGCCGCTCTTGCTCCTTTTGGCACAAAACGTGCGTTTCGTGCACAGAATCGCCGCTTTTGCTCAGTTTTGGCACAGAACGTGCGTTTCGTGCACAGAATCGCCGCTTTTGCTCAGTTTTGGCAAAGAACGATCGTTTCGTGCACAGAATCGCCGCTTTTGCTCAGTTTTGGCACAAAACGTGCGTTTCACGCTCCGAATTACTCCTTTTGGTACAAAACGGGCGTTTCGTGCACAGAATCGCCGCTTTTGCTCAGTTTTGGCAGAAAACGTGCGTTTCGTGCACAGAATCGCCGCTTTTGCTCAGTTTTGCACAAAACGTGCGTTTCACGCTCCGAATTACTCCTTTTGGTACAAAACGTGCCGTGCCCGCTCCGAATTGTTCCTTTTGGCACAAAACGGGCGTTTCGTGCACAGAATCGCAGCTTTTGCGGAGTTTTGGCACAAAACGTGCGTTCTACGAGCCGAATTGCTCCTTTTGATACAAAACGTGCGTTTCGTGCACAGATTCGCCGCTTTTGCTCAGTTTTTGCACAGAACGTGCGTTTCGTGCACAGAATCGCCGCTTTTGCTCAGTTTTGGCACAAAACGTGCGATTCGTGCAGAGAATCGCCCCTTTTGCTCAGTATTGGGACAAAACCTGCGTTTCGTGCACAGAATCGCCGCTTCTGCTCAGTTTTGGCACAAAATGTGTGTTTCGTGCACAGAATCGCCGCTATTGCTCAGTTTTATGTCAAAACGGGCGTTTCGTGCACAGAATCGCCGCATTACTCAGTTTTGGCTGAAAACGTGTTCTTCGTACACAGAATCGCCGCTTTTGCTCAGTTTTGTCACAAAACGTGCGTTTCGTGTTCAGAATCGCCGCTCTTGCTCCTTTTGACACAAAACGTGCATTTCGTGCACAGAATCGCCGCTTTTGCTCAGTTTTGGCACAAATCGGGCGTTTCCTGCAGAGATTCGCCGCTTTTGCTCAGTTTTGGCACAAAACGTGCGATTCGTGCAGAGAATCGCCCCTTTTGCTCAGTATTGGGACAAAACCTGCGTTTCGTGCACAGAATCGCCGCTTCTGCTCAGTTTTGGCACAAAATGTGTGTTTCGTGCACAGAATCGCCGCTTTTGCTCAGTTTTAGCCCAGAACGGGCGTTTCGTGCACAGAATCGCCGCTTTACTCAGTGTTGGCTGAAAACGTGTTCTTCGCACACAGAATCGCCGCTTTTGCTCAGTTTTGTCACAAAACGTGCGTTTCGTGCACAGAATCGCCGCTTTTGCTCAGTTTTGGCACAAATCGGGCGTTTCGTGCACAGAATCGCCGCTTTTGCTCAGTTTTGGCACAAAACGAGCGTTTCGTGCACAGAATCGCCGCTTTTGCACAGTTTTGGCACAAAACGTGCGTTTCGTGCACAGAATCGCCGCTTTTGCTCAGTTTTGGCACAGAACGTGCGTTTCGTGCACTAAATCGTCGCTTTTGCTCAGTTTTGGCACAAAACGTACGTTTCGTGCACAGAATCGCTGCCTTTGCGCAGTTTAGGCACAAAACGTGCGTTCCACGTGCCGAATTGCTCCTTTTGGCACAAAACGTGCGTTTCGTGCACAGAATCGCCGCTTTTGCTCAGTTTTGGCACAAATCGGGCGTTTCGTGCACAGAATCGCCGCTTTTGCTCAGTTTTGGCACAAAACGAGCGTTTCGTGCACAGAATCGCCGCTTTTGCACAGTTTTGCCACAAAACGTGCGTTTCGTGCACAGAATCGCCGCTTTTGCTCAGTTTTGGCACAGAACGTGCGTTTCGTGCACTAAATCGTCGCTTTTGCTCAGTTTTGGCACAAAACGTACGTTTCGTGCACAGAATCGCTGCCTTTGCGCAGTTTAGGCACAAAACGTGCATTCCACGTGCCGAATTGCTCCTTTTAGCACAAAACGTGCGTTTCGTGCACAGAATCGCCGCTTTTGCTCAGTTTTGGCAGAAAACGTGCGTTTCGTGCACAGAATCGCCGCTTTTGCTCAGTTTTGCACAAAACGTGCGTTTCACGCTCCGAATTACTCCTTTTGGTACAAAACGTGCCGTGCCCGCTCCGACTTGTTCCTTTTGGCACAAAACGGGCGTTTCGTGCACAGAATCGCAGCTTTTGCGCAGTTTTGGCACAAAACGTGCGTTCCACCCGCCGAGTTGCTCCTTTTGGCACAAAACGTGCGTTTCGTGCACAGAATCGCCGCTTTTGCTCAGTTTTAGGTCAAAACGGGCGTTTCGCGCACAGAATCGCCGCTTTACTCAGTTTTGGCTGAAAACGTGTTCTTCGTACACAGAATCGCCGCTTTTGCTCAGTTTTGTCACAAAACGTGCGTTTCGTGCTCAAAATCGCCGCTCTTGCTTCTTTTGGAACAAAACGTGCGTTTCGTGCACAGAATCGCCGCTTTTACTCAGTTTTGGCACAAATCGGGCGTTTCGTGCACAGAATCGCCGCTTTTGCTCAGTTTTGGCACAAAACGTGCGTTTCGTGCACAGAATCGCCGCTTTTGCTCAGTTTTGGCACAGAACGTGCGTTTCGTGCACTGAATCGCCGCTTTTGCTCAGTTTTGGCACAAAACGTGCGTTTCACGCTCCGAATTACTCCTTTTGGTACAAAACGTGCCGTGCACGCTCGGAATTGTTCCTTTTGACACAAAACGTGCGTTTCGTGCACAGATTCGCCGCTTTTGCTCAGTTTTGGCACAAAACGGTCGTTTCGTGCACAGAATCGCCGCTTTTGCTCAGTTTTAGCACAAAACGGGCGTTTCGTGCACAGAATGGCCGCTTTGCTCAGTTTTGGCTGAAAACGTGTTCTTCGTACACAGAATCGCCGCTTTTGCTCAGTTTTGGCACAAAACGTACGTTTCGTGCACAGAATCGCCGCTTTTGCTCAGTTTTAGCACAAAACGGGCGTTTTGTGCACAGAATGGCCGCTTTGCTCAGTTTTGGCTGAAAACGTGTTCTTCGTACACAGAATCGCCGCTTTTGCTCAGTTTTGGCACAAAACGTGCGTTCCACGAGCCGAATTGCCCGTTTTGACACAAAACGTGCGTTTCGTGCACAGAATCGCTGCTTTTGCGCAGTCTTGGCGCAAAGCGTGCGTTTCACGCACCGAATTGCTCCTTTAAGCACAAAACGTGCGTTTGGTGCACAGAATCGCCGCTTTTGCTCAGTTTTGGCACAACTCGGGCGTTTCAAGCACAGAATCGCCGCTTTTGCTCAGTTTGGGCACAAAACGTGCGATTCGTGCAGAGAATCGCCCCTTTTGCTCAGTATTGGGACATAACCTGCGTTTCGTGCACAGAATCGCCGCTTCTGCTCAGTTTTGGCACAACATGTGTGTTTCGTGCACAGAATCGCCGCTTTTGCTCAGTTTTAGGTCAAAACGGGCGTTTCGCGCACAGAATCGCCGCTTTACCCAGTTTTGGATGAAAACGTGTTCTTCGTACACAGAATCGCCACTTTTGCTCAGTTTTGTCACAAAACGTGCGTTTCGTGCTCAAAATCGCCGCTCTTGCTCAGTTTTGGCACAGAACGTGCGTTTCGTGCACTAAATCGTCGCTTTTGCTCAGTTTTGGCACAAAACGTACGTTTCGTGCACAGAATCGCTGCCTTTGCGCAGTTTTGGCACAAAACGTGCGTTTCGTGCACAGAATCGCCGCTTTTGCTCAGTTTTGGCACAGAACGTGCGTTTCGTGCACTGAATCGCCGCTTTTGCTCCGTTTTGGCACAAAACGTGCGTTTCACGCTCCGAATTACTCCTTTTGGTACAAAACGTGCCGTGATCGCTCCGAATTGTTCCTTTTGGCACAAAGCGGGCGTTTCGTGCACAGAGTCGCTGCTTTTGCGCAGTTTTGGCGCAAAAAGTGCGTTTCACGCACCGATTTGCTCCTTTAAGCACAAAACGTGCGTTTCGTGCACAGAATCGCCGCTTTTGCTCAGTTTTAGGTCAAAACGGGCGTTTCGCGCACAGAATCGCCGCTTTACTCAGTTTTGGCTGAAAACGTGTTCTTCGTACACAGAATCGCCGCTTTTGCTCAGTTTTGTCACAAAACGTGCGTTTCGTGCTCAAAATCGCCGCTCTTGCTTCTTTTGGCACAAAACGTGCGTTTCGTGCACAGAATCGCCGCTTTTACTCAGTTTTGGCACAAATCGGGCGTTTCGTGCACAGATTCGCCGCTTTTGCTCAGTTTTGGCAAAAAACGGGCGTTTCGTGCACAGAATCGCCGCTTTTGCTCAGTTTTAGCACAAAACGGACGTTTCGTGCACAGAATGGCCGCTTTGCTCAGTTTTGGCTGAAAACGTGTTCTTCGTACACAGATTCGCCGCTTTTGCTCAGTTTTGGCACAAAACGTACGTTTCGTGCACAGAATCGCCGCTTTTGCTCAGTTTTAGCACAAAACGGGCGTTTTGTGCACAGAATGGCCGCTTTGCTCAGTTTTGGCTGAAAACGTGTTCTTCGTACACAGAATCGCCGCTTTTGCTCAGTTTTGGCACAAAACGTGCGTTTCGTGCACTGAATCGTCGCTTTTGCTCAGTTTTGGCACAAATCGGGCGTTTCGTGCACAGAATCGCCGCTTTTGCTCAGTTTTGGCACAAAACGAGCGTTTCGTGCACAGAATCGCCGCTTTTGCACAGTTTTGGCACAAAACGTGCGTTTCGTGCACAGAATCGCCGCTTTTGCTCAGTTTTGGCACAGAACGTGCGTTTCGTGCACTAAATCGTCGCTTTTGCTCAGTTTTGGCACAAAACGTACGTTTCGTGCACAGAATCGCTGCCTTTGCGCAGTTTAGGCACAAAACGTGCGTTCCACGTGCCGAATTGCTCCTTTTGGCACAAAACGTGCGTTTCGTGCACAGAATCGCCGCTTTTGCTCAGTTTTGGCACAAATCGGGCGTTTCGTGCACAGAATCGCCGCTTTTGCTCAGTTTTGGCACAAAACGAGCGTTTCGTGCACAGAATCGCGCTTTTGCACAGTTTTGCCACAAAACGTGCGTTTTGTGCACAGAATCGCCGCTTTTGCTCAGTTTTGGCACAGAACGTGCGTTTCGTGCACTAAATCGTCGCTTTTGCTCAGTTTTGGCACAAAACGTACGTTTCGTGCACAGAATCGCTGCCTTTGCGCAGTTTAGGCACAAAACGTGCGTTCCACGTGCCAAATTGCTCCTTTTAGCACAAAACGTGCGTTTCGTGCACAGAATCGCCGCTTTTGCTCAGTTTTGGCAGAAAGCGTGCGTTTCGTGCACAGAATCGCCGCTTTTGCTCAGTTTTGCACAAAACGTGCGTTTCACGCTCCGAATTACTCCTTTTGGTACAAAACGTGCCGTGCCCGCTCCGAATTTTTCCTTTTGGCACAAAACGGGCGTTTCGTGCACAGAATCGCAGCTTTTGCGCAGTTTTGGCACAAAACGTGCGTTCCACCCGCCGAGTTGCTCCTTTTGGCACAAAACGTGCGTTTCGTGCACAGAATCGCCGCTTTCGCTCAGTTTTGGCACAAAACAGGCGTTTCGTGCACAGAATGGCCGCTTTGCTCAGTTTTGGCTGAAAACGTGTTCTTCGTACACAGAATCGCCGCTTTTGCTCAGTTTTGTCACAAAACGTGCGTTTCGTGCTCAAAATCGCCGCTCTTGCTCCTTTTGGCACAAAACGTGCGTTTCACGCTCCGAATTACTCCTTTTGGTACAAAACGTGCCGTGATCGCTCCGAATTGTTCCTTTTGGCACAAAGCGGGCGTTTCGTGCACAGAGTCGCTGCTTTTGCGCAGTTTTGGCGCAAAAAGTGCGTTTCACGCACCGAATTGCTCCTTTAAGCACAAAACGTGCGTTTCGTGCACAGAATCGCCGCTTTTGCACAGTTTTGCCACAAAACGTGCGTTTCGTGCACAGAATCGCCGCTTTTGCTCAGTTTTGGCACAGAACGTGCGTTTCGTGCACTAAATCGTCGCTTTTGCTCAGTTTTGGCACAAAACGTACGTTTCGTGCACAGAATCGCTGCCTTTGCGCAGTTTAGGCACAAAACGTGCATTCCACGTGCCGAATTGCTCCTTTTAGCACAAAACGTGCGTTTCGTGCACAGAATCGCCGCTTTTGCTCAGTTTTGGCAGAAAACGTGCGTTTCGTGCACAGAATCGCCGCTTTTGCTCAGTTTTGCACAAAACGTGCGTTTCACGCTCCGAATTACTCCTTTTGGTACAAAACGTGCCGTGCCCGCTCCGACTTGTTCCTTTTGGCACAAAACGGGCGTTTCGTGCACAGAATCGCAGCTTTTGCGCAGTTTTGGCACAAAACGTGCGTTCCACCCGCCGAGTTGCTCCTTTTGGCACAAAACGTGCGTTTCGTGCACAGAATCGCCGCTTTTGCTCAGTTTTAGGTCAAAACGGGCGTTTCGCGCACAGAATCGCCGCTTTACTCAGTTTTGGCTGAAAACGTGTTCTTCGTACACAGAATCGCCGCTTTTGCTCAGTTTTGTCACAAAACGTGCGTTTCGTGCTCAAAATCGCCGCTCTTGCTTCTTTTGGAACAAAACGTGCGTTTCGTGCACAGAATCGCCGCTTTTACTCAGTTTTGGCACAAATCGGGCGTTTCGTGCACAGAATCGCCGCTTTTGCTCAGTTTTGGCACAAAACGTGCGTTTCGTGCACAGAATCGCCGCTTTTGCTCAGTTTTGGCACAGAACGTGCGTTTCGTGCACTGAATCGCCGCTTTTGCTCAGTTTTGGCACAAAACGTGCGTTTCACGCTCCGAATTACTCCTTTTGGTACAAAACGTGCCGTGCACGCTCGGAATTGTTCCTTTTGACACAAAACGTGCGTTTCGTGCACAGATTCGCCGCTTTTGCTCAGTTTTGGCACAAAACGGTCGTTTCGTGCACAGAATCGCCGCTTTTGCTCAGTTTTAGCACAAAACGGGCGTTTCGTGCACAGAATGGCCGCTTTGCTCAGTTTTGGCTGAAAACGTGTTCTTCGTACACAGAATCGCCGCTTTTGCTCAGTTTTGGCACAAAACGTACGTTTCGTGCACAGAATCGCCGCTTTTGCTCAGTTTTAGCACAAAACGGGCGTTTTGTGCACAGAATGGCCGCTTTGCTCAGTTTTGGCTGAAAACGTGTTCTTCGTACACAGAATCGCCGCTTTTGCTCAGTTTTGGCACAAAACGTGCGTTCCACGAGCCGAATTGCCCGTTTTGACACAAAACGTGCGTTTCGTGCACAGAATCGCTGCTTTTGCGCAGTCTTGGCGCAAAGCGTGCGTTTCACGCACCGAATTGCTCCTTTAAGCACAAAACGTGCGTTTGGTGCACAGAATCGCCGCTTTTGCTCAGTTTTGGCACAACTCGGGCGTTTCAAGCACAGAATCGCCGCTTTTGCTCAGTTTGGACACAAAACGTGCGATTCGTGCAGAGAATCGCCCCTTTTGCTCAGTATTGGGACATAACCTGCGTTTCGTGCACAGAATCGCCGCTTCTGCTCAGTTTTGGCACAACATGTGTGTTTCGTGCACAGAATCGCCGCTTTTGCTCAGTTTTAGGTCAAAACGGGCGTTTCGCGCACAGAATCGCCGCTTTACCCAGTTTTGGATGAAAACGTGTTCTTCGTACACAGAATCGCCGCTTTTGCTCAGTTTTGTCACAAAACGTGCGTTTCGTGCTCAAAATCGCCGCTCTTGCTCAGTTTTGGCACAGAACGTGCGTTTCGTGCACTAAATCGTCGCTTTTGCTCAGTTTTGGCACAAAACGTACGTTTCGTGCACAGAATCGCTGCCTTTGCGCAGTTTTGGCACAAAACGTGCGTTTCGTGCACAGAATCGCCGCTTTTGCTCAGTTTTGGCACAGAACGTGCGTTTCGTGCACTGAATCGCCGCTTTTGCTCCGTTTTGGCACAAAACGTGCGTTTCACGCTCCGAATTACTCCTTTTGGTTCAAAACGTGCCGTGATCGCTCCGAATTGTTCCTTTTGGCACAAAGCGGGCGTTTCGTGCACAGAGTCGCTGCTTTTGCGCAGTTTTGGCGCAAAAAGTGCGTTTCACGCACCGATTTGCTCCTTTAAGCACAAAACGTGCGTTTCGTGCACAGAATCGCCGCTTTTGCTCAGTTTTAGGTCAAAACGGGCGTTTCGCGCACAGAATCGCCGCTTTACTCAGTTTTGGCTGAAAACGTGTTCTTCGTACACAGAATCGCCGCTTTTGCTCAGTTTTGTCACAAAACGTGCGTTTCGTGCTCAAAATCGCCGCTCTTGCTTCTTTTGGCACAAAACGTGCGTTTCGTGCACAGAATCGCCGCTTTTACTCAGTTTTGGCACAAATCGGGCGTTTCGTGCACAGAATCGCCGATTTTGCTCAGTTTTGGCACAAAACGTGCGTTTCGTGCACAGAATCGCCGCTTTTGCTCAGTTTTGGCACAGAACGTGCGTTTCGTGCACTGAATCGCCGCTTTTGCTCAGTTTTGGCACAAAACGTGCGTTTCACGCTCCAAATTACTCCTTTTGGTACAAAACGTGCCGTGCACGCTCCGAATTGTTCCTTTTGACACAAAACGTGCGTTTCGCGCACAGATTCTGCCGCTTTTGCTCAGTTTTGCCCCAAAACGTGCGTTTCACGCTCCGAATTACTCCTTTTGGTACAAAACGTGCCGTGCACGCTCCGAATTGTTCGTTTTGGCACAAAACGTGCGTTTCACGCTCCGAATTAATCCTTTTGGTACAAAACGGGCGTTTCGTGCACAGAATCGCTGCTTTCGCGCAGTTTTGGCACAAAACGTGCGTTCCACGAGCCGAATTGCTCCTTTTGACACAAAACGTGCGTTTCGTGCACAGATTCGCCGCTTTTGCTCAGTTTTGGCACAAAACGGGCGTTTCGTGCACAGAATCGCCGCTTTTGCTCAGTTTTAGCACAAAACGGACGTTTCGTGCACAGAATGGCCGCTTTGCTCAGTTTTGGCTGAAAACGTGTTCTTCGTACACAGATTCGCCGCTTTTGCTCAGTTTTGGCACAAAACGTACGTTTCGTGCACAGAATCGCCGCTTTTGCTCAGTTTTAGCACAAAACGGGCGTTTTGTGCACAGAATGGCCGCTTTGCTCAGTTTTGGCTGAAAACGCGTTCTTGGTACACAGAATCGCCGCTTTTGCTCAGTTTTGGCACAAAACGTGCGTTTCGTGCACTGAATCGTCGCTTTTGCTCAGTTTTGGCACAAATCGGGCGTTTCGTGCACAGAATCGCCGCTTTTGCTCAGTTTTGGCACAAAACGAGCGTTTCGTGCACAGAATCGCCGCTTTTGCACAGTTTTGGCACAAAACGTGCGTTTCGTGCACAGAATCGCCGCTTTTGCTCAGTTTTGGCACAGAACGTGCGTTTCGTGCACTAAATCGTCGCTTTTGCTCAGTTTTGGCACAAAACGTACGTTTCGTGCACAGAATCGCTGCCTTTGCGCAGTTTAGGCACAAAACGTGCGTTCCACGTGCCGAATTGCTCCTTTTGGCACAAAACGTGCGTTTCGTGCACAGAATCGCCGCTTTTGCTCAGTTTTGGCACAAATCGGGCGTTTCGTGCACAGAATCGCCGCTTTTGCTCAGTTTTGGCACAAAACGAGCGTTTCGTGCACAGAATCGCCGCTTTTGCACAGTTTTGCCACAAAACGTGCGTTTTGTGCACAGAATCGCCGCTTTTGCTCAGTTTTGGCACAGAACGTGCGTTTCGTGCACTAAATCGTCGCTTTTGCTCAGTTTTGGCACAAAACGTACGTTTCGTGCACAGAATCGCTGCCTTTGCGCAGTTTAGGCACAAAACGTGCGTTCCACGTGCCAAATTGCTCCTTTTAGCACAAAACGTGCGTTTCGTGCACAGAATCGCCGCTTTTGCTCAGTTTTGGCAGAAAACGTGCGTTTCGTGCACAGAATCGCCGCTTTTGCTCAGTTTTGCACAAAACGTGCGATTCACGCTCCGAATTACTCCTTTTGGTACAAAACGTGCCGTGCCCGCTCCGAATTGTTCCTTTTGGCACAAAACGGGCGTTTCGTGCACAGAATCGCAGCTTTTGCGCAGTTTTGGCACAAAACGTGCGTTCCACCCGCCGAGTTGCTCCTTTTGGCACAAAACGTGCGTTTCGTGCACAGAATCGCCGCTTTCGCTCAGTTTTGGCACAAAACGGGCGTTTCGTGCACAGAATGGCCGCTTTGCTCAGTTTTGGCTGAAAACGTGTTCTTCGTACACAGAATCGCCGCTTTTGCTCAGTTTTGTCACAAAACGTGCGTTTCGTGCTCAAAATCGCCGCTCTTGCTCCTTTTGGCACAAAACGTGCGTTTCGTGCACAGAATCGCCGCTTTTACTCAGTTTTGGCACAGAACGTGCGTTTCGTGCACTGAATCGCCGCTTTTGCTCCGTTTTGGCACAAAACGTGCGTTTCACGCTCCGAATTACTCCTTTTGGTACGAAACGTGCCGTGATCGCTCCGAATTGTTCCTTTTGGCACAAAGCGGGCGTTTCGTGCACAGAGTCGCTGCTTTTGCGCAGTTTTGGCGCAAAAAGTGCGTTTCACGCACCGATTTGCTCCTTTAAGCACAAAACGTGCGTTTCGTGCACAGAATCGCCGCTTTTGCTCAGTTTTAGGTCAAAACGGGCGTTTCGCGCACAGAATCGCCGCTTTACTCAGTTTTGGCTGAAAACGTGTTCTTCGTACACAGATTCGCCGCTTTTGCTCAGTTTTGGCACAAAACATACGTTTCGTGCACAGAATCGCCGCTTTTGCTCAGTTTTAGCACAAAACGGGCGTTTTGTGCACAGAATGGCCGCTTTGCTCAGTTTTGGCTGAAAACGTGTTCTTCGTACACAGAATCGCCGCTTTTGCTCAGTTTTGGCACAAAACGTGCGTTTCGTGCACTGAATCGTCGCTTTTGCTCAGTTTTGGCACAAATCGGGCGTTTCGTGCACAGAATCGCCGCTTTTGCTCAGTTTTGGCACAAAACGAGCGTTTCGTGCACAGAATCGCCGCTTTTGCACAGTTTTGCCACAAAACGTGCGTTTCGTGCACAGAATCGCCGCTTTTGCTCAGTTTTGGCACAGAACGTGCGTTTCGTGCACTAAATCGTCGCTTTTGCTCAGTATTGGCACAAAACGTACGTTTCGTGCACAGAATCGCTGCCTTTGCGCAGTTTAGGCACAAAACGTGCGTTCCACGTGCCGAATTGCTCCTTTTAGCACAAAACGTGCGTTTCGTGCACAGAATCGCCGCTTTTGCTCAGTTTTGGCAGAAAACGTGCGTTTCGTGCACAGAATCGCCGCTTTTGCTCAGTTTTGCACAAAACGTGCGTTTCACGCTCCGAATTACTCCTTTTGGTACAAAACGTGCCGTGCCCGCTCCGAATTGTTCCTTTTGGCACAAAACGGGCGTATCGTGCACAGAATCGCAGCTTTTGCGCAGTTTTGGCACAAAACGTGCGTTCCACCCGCCGAGTTGCTCCTTTTGGCACAAAACGTGCGTTTCGTGCACAGAATCGCCGCTTTTGCTCAGTTTTGGCACAACACGTGCGTTTCACGCTCCGAATTACTCCTTTTGGTACAAAACGTGCCGTTCACGCTCCGAATTGTTAATTTTGGCACAAAACGGGCGTTTCGTGCACAGAATCGCTGCTTTTGCGCAGTATTGGCACAAAACGTGCGTTCCACGCGCCGAGATGCTCCTTTTGGCACAAAACGTGCGTTCCACGTGCCGAATTGCTCCTTTTAGCACAAAACGTGCGTTTCGTGCACAGAATCGCCGCTTTTGCTCAGTTTTGGCAGAAAACGTGCGTTTCGTGCACAGATTCGCCGCTTTTGCTCAGTTTTGCCCCAAAACGTGCGTTTCACGCTCCGAATTACTCCTTTTGGTACAAAACGTGCCGTGCACGCTCCGAATTGTTCCTTTTGGCACAAAACGTGCGTTTCACGCTCCGAATTAATCCTTTTGGTACAAAACGGGCGTTTCGTGCACAGAATCGCTGCTTTCGCGCAGTTTTGGCACAAAACGTGCGTTTCGTGCACAGAATCGCCGCTTTTGCTCAGTTTTGGCACAAAACGTGCGTTTCACGCTCCGAATTACTCCTTTTGGTACAAAACGTGCCGTGCCCGCTCCGAATTGTTCCTTTTGGCACAAAACGGGCGTTTCGTGCAGAGAATCGCAGCTTTTGCGCAGTTTTGGTGCAAAAAGTGCGTTTCACGAGCCGAATTGCTCCTTTTGGCACAAAACGTGCGTTTCGTGCACAGATTCGCCGCTTTTGCTCAGTTTTGGCAAAAAACGGGCGTTTCGTGCACAGAACCGCCGCTTTTGCTCAGTTTTAGCACAAAACGGGCGTTTCGTGCACAGAATGGCCGCTTTGCTCAGTTTTGGCTGAAAACGTGTTCTTCGTACACAGAATCGCCGCTTTTGCTCAGTTTTGTCACAAAACGTGCGTTTCGTGCTCAAAATCGCCGCTCTTGCTCCTTTTGGCACAAAACGTGCGTTTCGTGCACAGAATCGCCGCTTTTGCTCAGTTTTGGCACAGAACGTGCGTTTCGTGCACAGAATCGCCGCTTTTGCTCAGTTTTGGCACAGAACGTGCGTTTCGTGCGCAGAATCGCCGCTTTTGCTCAGTTTTGGCACAAAACGTGCGTTTCACGCTCCGAATTACTCCTTTTGGCACAAAACGGGCGTTTCGTGCACAGAATCGCAGCTTTTGCGCAGTTTTGGCACAAAACGTGCGTTCCACCCGCCGAGTTGCTCCTTTTGGCACAAAACGTGCGTTTCCTGCACAGAATCGCCGCTTTCGCTCAGTTTTGGCACAAAACGGGCGTTTCGTGCACAGAATGGCCGCTTTGCTCAGTTTTGGCTGAAAACGTGTTCTTCGTACACAGAATCGCCGCTTCTGCTCAGTTTTGTCACAAAACGTGCGTTTCGTGCTCAAAATCGCCGCTCTTGCTCCTTTTGGCACAAAACGTGCGTTTCGTGCACAGAATCGCCGCTTTTGCTCAGTTTTGGCACAGAACGTGCGTTTCGTGCACAGAATCGCCGCTTTTGCTCAGTTTTGGCACAAAACGTGCGTTTCACGCTCCGAATTACTCCTTTTGGTACAAAACGTGCCGTGCCCGCTCCGAATTGTTCCTTTTGGCACAAAACGGGCGTTTCGTGCAGAGAATCGCAGCTTTTGCGCAGTTTTGGCACAAAACGTGCGTTCCACGCACCGAATTGCTCCTTTAAGCACAAAACGTGCGTTTCGTGCACAGAATCGCCGCTTTTGCTCAGTTTTGGCACAAATCGGGCGTCTCAAGCACAGAATCGCCGCTTTTGCTCAGTTTTGGCACAAAACGTACGTTTCGTGCACAGAATCGCCTCTTTTGCTCAGTTTTGGCACAAAACGTGCGATTCGTGCAGGGAATCGCCTCTTTTGCTCAGTATTGGAACATAACCTGCGTTTCGTGCACAGAATCGCCGCTTCTGCTCAGTATTGGCACAAAACGTGCGTTTCGTGCACAAAATCGCCGCTTTTGCTCAGTTTTGGCAAAGAACGTGCGTTTCGTGCACAGAATCGCCGCTTTTGCTCAGTTTTGGCACAAAACGTGCGTTTCACGCTCCGAATTACTCCTTTTGGTACAAAACGGGCGTTTCGTGCACAGAATCGCCGCTTTTGCTCAGTTTTGGCACAAAACGTGCGATTCGTGCAGAGAATCGCCCCTTTTGCTCAGTATTGGGACAAAACCTGCGTTTCGTGCACAGAATCGCCGCTTCTGCTCAGTTTTGGCACAAAATGTGTGTTTCGTGCACAGAATCGCCGCTATTGCTCAATTTTATGTCAAAACGGGCGTTTCGTGCACAGAATCGCCGCATTACTCAGTTTTGGCTGAAAACGTGTTCTTCGTACACAGAATCGCCGCTTTTGCTCAGTTTTGTCACAAAACGTGCGTTTCGTGTTCAGAATCGCCGCTCTTGCTCCTTTTGACACAAAACGTGCATTTCGTGCACAGAATCGCCGCTTTTGCTCAGTTTTGGCACAAATCGGGCGTTTCGTGCACAGAATCGCCGCTTTTGCTCAGTTTTGGCACAAAACGAGCGTTTCGTGCACAGAATCGCCGCTTTTGCACAGTTTTGGCACAAAACGTGCGTTTCGTGCACAGAATCGCCGCTTTTGCTCAGTTTTGGCACAGAACGTGCGTTTCGTGCACTAAATCGTCGCTTTTGCTCAGTTTTGGCACAAAACGTACGTTTCGTGCACAGAATCGCTGCCTTTGCGCAGTTTAGGCACAAAACGTGCGTTCCACGTGCCGAATTGCTCCTTTTGGCACAAAACGTGCGTTTCGTGCACAGAATCGCCGCTTTTGCTCAGTTTTGGCACAAATCGGGCGTTTCGTGCACAGAATCGCCGCTTTTGCTCAGTTTTGGCACAAAACGAGCGTTTCGTGCACAGAATCGCCGCTTTTGCACAGTTTTGCCACAAAACGTGCGTTTCGTGCACAGAATCGCCGCTTTTGCTCAGTTTTGGCACAGAACGTGCGTTTCGTGCACTAAATCGTCGCTTTTGCTCAGTTTTGGCACAAAACGTACGTTTCGTGCACAGAATCGCTGCCTTTGCGCAGTTTAGGCACAAAACGTGCGTTCCACGTGCCGAATTGCTCCTTTTAGCACAAAACGTGCGTTTCGTGCACAGAATCGCCGCTTTTGCTCAGTTTTGGCAGAAAACGTGCGTTTCGTGCACAGAATCGCCGCTTTTGCTCAGTTTTGCACAAAACGTGCGTTTCACGCTCCGAATTACTCCTTTTGGTACAAAACGTGCCGTGCCCGCTCCGAATTGTTCCTCTTGGCACAAAACGGGCGTTTCGTGCACAGAATCGCAGCTTTTGCGCAGTTTTGGCACAAAACGTGCGTTCCACCCGCCGAGTTGCTCCTTTTGGCACAAAACGTGCGTTTCGTGCACAGAATCGCCGCTTTTGCTCAGTTTTAGGTCAAAACGGGCGTTTCGCGCACAGAATCGCCGCTTTACTCAGTTTTGGCTGAAAACGTGTTCTTCGTACACAGAATCGCCGCTTTTGCTCAGTTTTGTCACAAAACGTGCGTTTCGTGCTCAAAATCGCCGCTCTTGCTTCTTTTGGAACAAAACGTGCGTTTCGTGCACAGAATCGCCGCTTTTACTCAGTTTTGGCACAAATCGGGCGTTTCGTGCACAGAATCGCCGCTTTTGCTCAGTTTTGGCACAAAACGTGCGTTTCGTGCACAGAATCGCCGCTTTTGCTCAGTTTTGGCACAGAACGTGCGTTTCGTGCACTGAATCGCCGCTTTTGCTCAGTTTTGGCACAAAACGTGCGTTTCACGCTCCGAATTACTCCTTTTGGTACAAAACGTGCCGTGCACGCTCGGAATTGTTCCTTTTGACACAAAACGTGCGTTTCGTGCACAGAATCGCCGCTTTTGCTCAGTTTTAGCACAAAACGGGCGTTTCGTGCACAGAATGGCCGCTTTGCTCAGTTTTGGCTGAAAACGTGTTCTTCGTACACAGAATCGCCGCTTTTGCTCAGTTTTGGCACAAAACGTACGTTTCGTGCACAGAATCGCCGCTTTTGCTCAGTTTTAGCACAAAACGGGCGTTTTGTGCACAGAATGGCCGCTTTGCTCAGTTTTGGCTGAAAACGTGTTCTTCGTACACAGAATCGCCGCTTTTGCTCAGTTTTGGCACAAAACGTGCGTTCCACGAGCCGAATTGCCCGTTTTGACACAAAACGTGCGTTTCGTGCACAGAATCGCTGCTTTTGCGCAGTCTTGGCGCAAAGCGTGCGTTTCACGCACCGAGTTGCTCCTTTAAGCACAAAACGTGCGTTTGGTGCACAGAATCGCCGCTTCTGCTCAGTTTTGGCACAACTCGGGCGTTTCAAGCACAGAATCGCCGCTTTTGCTCAGTTTGGGCACAAAACGTGCGATTCGTGCAGAGAATCGCCCCTTTTGCTCAGTATTGGGACATAACCTGCGTTTCGTGCACAGAATCGCCGCTTCTGCTCAGTTTTGGCACAACATGTGTGTTTCGTGCACAGAATCGCCGCTTTTGCTCAGTTTTAGGTCAAAACGGGCGTTTCGCGCACAGAATCGCCGCTTTACCCAGTTTTGGATGAAAACGTGTTCTTCGTACACAGAATCGCCGCTTTTGCTCAGTTTTGTCACAAAACGTGCGTTTCGTGCTCAAAATCGCCGCTCTTGCTCAGTTTTGGCTGAAAACGTGTTCTTCGTACACAGAATCGCCGCTTTTGCTCAGTTTTGTCACAAAACGTGCGTTTCGTGCTCAAAATCGCCGCTCTTGCTCCTTTTGGCACAAAACGTGCGTTTCGTGCACAGAATCGCCGCTTTTGCTCAGTTTTGGCACAGAACGTGCGTTTCGTGCACTGAATCGCCGCTTTTGCTCCGTTTTGGCACAAAACGTGCGTTTCACGCTCCGAATTACTCCTTTTGGTACAAAACGTGCCGTGATCGCTCCGAATTGTTCCTTTTGGCACAAAGCGGGCGTTTCGTGCACAGAGTCGCTGCTTTTGCGCAGTTTTGGCGCAAAAAGTGCGTTTCACGCACCGAATTGCTCCTTTAAGCACAAAACGTGCGTTTCGTGCACAGAATCGCCGCTTTTGCTCAGTTTTAGGTCAAAACGGGCGTTTCGCGCACAGAATCGCCGCTTTACTCAGTTTTGGCACAAAACGAGCGTTTCGTGCACAGAATCGCCGCTTTTGCACAGTTTTGCCACAAAACGTGCGTTTCGTGCACAGAATCGCCGCTTTTGCTCAGTTTTGGCACAGAACGTGCGTTTCGTGCACTAAATCGTCGCTTTTGCTCAGTTTTGGCACAAAACGTACGTTTCGTGCACAGAATCGCTGCCTTTGCGCAGTTTAGGCACAAAACGTGCGTTCCACGTGCCGAATTCTTCCTTTTAGCACAAAACGTGCGTTTCGTGCACAGAATCGCCGCTTTTGCTCAGTTTTGGCAGAAAACGTGCGTTTCGTGCACAGAATCGCCGCTTTTGCTAAGTTTTGCACAAAACGTGCGTTTCACGCTCCGAATTACTCCTTTTGGTACAAAACGTGCCGTGCCCGCTCCGAATTGTTCCTTTTGGCACAAAACGGGCGTTTCGTGCACAGAATCGCAGCTTTTGCGCAGTTTTGGCACAAAACGTGCGTTCCACCCGCCGAGTTGCTCCTTTTGGCACAAAACGTGCGTTTCGTGCACAGAATCGCCGCTTTTGCTCAGTTTTGGCACAAAACGTGCGTTTCACGCTCCGAATTACTCCTTTTGGTACAAAACGTGCCGTTCACGCTCCGAATTGTTAATTTTGGCACAAAACGGGCGTTTCGTGCACAGAATCGCTGCTTTTGCGCAGTATTGGCACAAAACGTGCGTTCCACGCGCGGAGATGCTCCTTTTGGCACAAAACGTGCGTTCCACGTGCCGAATTGCTCCTTTTAGCACAAAACGTGCGTTTCGTGCACAGAATCGCCGCTTTTGCTCAGTTTTGGCAGAAAATGTGCGTTTCGTGCACAGAATCGCCGCTTTTGCTCAGTTTTGCACAAAACGTGCGTTTCACGCTCCGAATTACTCCTTTTGGTACAAAACGTGCCGTGCCCGCTCCGAATTGTTCCTTTTGGCACAAAACGGGCGTGTCGTGCACAGAATCGCAGCTTTTGCGCAGTTTTGGCACAAAACGTGCGTTCCACCCGCCGAGTTGCTCCTTTTGGCACAAAACGTGCGTTTCCTGCACAGAATCGCCGCTTTCGCTCAGTTTTGGCACAAAACGGGCGTTTCGTGCACAGAATGGCCGCTTTGCTCAGTTTTGGCTGAAAACGTGTTCTTCGTACACAGAATCGCCGCTTCTGCTCAGTTTTGTCACAAAACGAGCGTTTCGTGCACAGAATCGCCGCTTTTGCACAGTTTTGCCACAAAACGTGCGTTTCGTGCACAGAATCGCCGCTTTTGCTCAGTTTTGGCACAGAACGTGCGTTTCGTGCACTAAATCGTCGCTTTTGCTCAGTTTTGGCACAAAACGTACGTTTCGTGCACAGAATCGCTGCCTTTGCGCAGTTTAGGCACAAAACGTGCGTTCCACGTGCCGAATTGTTCCTTTTAGCACAAAACGTGCGTTTCGTGCACAGAATCGCCGCTTTTGCTCAGTTTTGGCAGAAAACGTGCGTTTCGTGCACAGAATCGCCGCTTTTGCTAAGTTTTGCACAAAACGTGCGTTTCACGCTCCGAATTACTCCTTTTGGTACAAAACGTGCCGTGCCCGCTCCGAATTGTTCCTTTTGGCACAAAACGGGCGTTTCGTGCACAGAATCGCAGCTTTTGCGCAGTTTTGGCACAAAACGTGCGTTCCACCCGCCGAGTTGCTCCTTTTGGCACAAAACGTGCGTTTCGTGCACAGAATCGCCGCTTTTGCTCAGTTTTGGCACAAAACGTGCGTTTCACGCTCCGAATTACTCCTTTTGGTACAAAACGTGCCGTGCCCGCTCCGAATTGTTCCTTTTGGCACAAAACGGGCGTGTCGTGCACAGAATCGCAGCTTTTGCGCAGTTTTGGCACAAAACGTGCGTTCCACCCGCCGAGTTGCTCCTTTTGGCACAAAACGTGCGTTTCCTGCACAGAATCGCCGCTTTCGCTCAGTTTTGGCACAAAACGGGCGTTTCGTGCACAGAATGGCCGCTTTGCTCAGTTTTGGCTGAAAACGTGTTCTTCGTACACAGAATCGCCGCTTCTGCTCAGTTTTGTCACAAAACGAGCGTTTCGTGCACAGAATCGCCGCTTTTGCACAGTTTTGCCACAAAACGTGCGTTTCGTGCACAGAATCGCCGCTTTTGCTCAGTTTTGGCACAGAACGTGCGTTTCGTGCACTAAATCGTCGCTTTTGCTCAGTTTTGGCACAAAACGTACGTTTCGTGCACAGAATCGCTGCCTTTGCGCAGTTTAGGCACAAAACGTGCGTTCCACGTGCCGAATTGTTCCTTTTAGCACAAAACGTGCGTTTCGTGCACAGAATCGCCGCTTTTGCTCAGTTTTGGCAGAAAACGTGCGTTTCGTGCACAGAATCGCCGCTTTTGCTAAGTTTTGCACAAAACGTGCGTTTCACGCTCCGAATTACTCCTTTTGGTACAAAACGTGCCGTGCCCGCTCCGAATTGTTCCTTTTGGCACAAAACGGGCGTTTCGTGCACAGAATCGCAGCTTTTGCGCAGTTTTGGCACAAAACGTGCGTTCCACCCGCCGAGTTGCTCCTTTTGGCACAAAACGTGCGTTTCGTGCACAGAATCGCCGCTTTTGCTCAGTTTTGGCACAAAACGTGCGTTTCACGCTCCGAATTACTCCTTTTGGTACAAAACGTGCCGTTCACGCTCCGAATTGTTAATTTTGGCACAAAACGGGCGTTTCGTGCACAGAATCGCTGCTTTTGCGCAGTATTGGCACAAAACGTGCGTTCCACGCGCGGAGATGCTCCTTTTGGCACAAAACGTGCGTTCCACGTGCCGAATTGCTCCTTTTAGCACAAAACGTGCGTTTCGTGCACAGAATCGCCGCTTTTGCTCAGTTTTGGCAGAAAATGTGCGTTTCGTGCACAGAATCGCCGCTTTTGCTCAGTTTTGCACAAAACGTGCGTTTCACGCTCCGAATTACTCCTTTTGGTACAAAACGTGCCGTGCCCGCTCCGAATTGTTCCTTTTGGCACAAAACGGGCGTGTCGTGCACAGAATCGCAGCTTTTGCGCAGTTTTGGCACAAAACGTGCGTTCCACCCGCCGAGTTGCTCCTTTTGGCACAAAACGTGCGTTTCCTGCACAGAATCGCCGCTTTCGCTCAGTTTTGGCACAAAACGGGCGTTTCGTGCACAGAATGGCCGCTTTGCTCAGTTTTGGCTGAAAACGTGTTCTTCGTACACAGAATCGCCGCTTCTGCTCAGTTTTGTCACAAAACGTGCGTTTCGTGCTCAAAATCGCCGCTCTTGCTCCTTTTGGCACAAAACGTGCGTTTCGTGCACAGAATCGCCGCTTTTGCTCAGTTTTGGCACAGAACGTGCGTTTCGTGCACAGAATCGCCGCTTTTGCTCAGTTTTGGCACAAAACGTGCGTTTCACACTCCGAATTACTCCTTTTGGTACAAAACGTGCCGTGCCCGCTCCGAATTGTTCCTTTTGGCACAAAACGGGCGTTTCGTGCAGAGAATCGCCTCTTTTGCTCAGTTTTGGCACAAAACGTGCGATTCGTGCAGAGAATCGCCTCTTTTGCTCAGTATTGGCACAAAACGTGCGTTTCGTGCACAGAATCGCCGCTTTTGCTCAGTTTTGGCACAGAACGTGCGATTCGTGCACTGAATCGCCACTTTTGCTCAGTTTTGGCACAAAACGTGCGTTTCACGCTCCGAATTACTCCTTTTGGTACAAAACGTGCCGTGCTCGCTCCGAATTGTTCCTTTTGGCACAAAACGGGCGTTTCGTGCACAGAGTCGCTGCTTTTGCGCAGTTTTGGTGCAAAAAGTGCGTTTCACGCACCGAATTGCTCCTTTAAGCACAAAACGTGCGTTTCGTGCACAGAATCGCCGCTTTTGCTCAGTTTTGGCACAAATCGGCGTTTCAAGCACAGAATCGCCGCTTTTTATCAGTTTTGGCACAAAACGTACGTTTCGTGCACAGAATCGCTGCCTTTGCGGAGTTTAGGCACAAAACGTGCGTTTCACGCTCCGAATTTCTCCTTTTGGTACAAAACGTGCCGTGCTCGCTCCGAATTGTTCCTTTTGGCACAAAACGGGCGTTTCGTGCACAGAGTCGCCGCTTTTGAGCAGTTTTGGCACAAAACGTGCGTTCCACGCGCCGAGTTGCTCCTTTTGGCACAAAACGTGCGTTTCGTGCACAGAGTCGCTGCTTTTGCGTAGTTTGGGCGCAAAAAATGCGTTTCACGCACCGAATTGCTCCTTTAAGCACAAAACGTGCGTTTCGTGCACAAAATCGCCGCTTTTGCTCAGTTTTGGCACAAAACGTGCGATTCGTGCAGAGAATCGCCTCTTTTGCTCAGTATTGGAACATAACCTGCGTTTCGTGCACAGAATCGCCGCTTCTGCTCAGTATTGGCACAAAACGTGCGTTTCGTGCACAGAATCGCCGCTTCTGCTCAGTTTTGGCACAGAACGTACGTTTCGTGCACAGAATCGCCTCTTTTGCTCAGTTTTGGCACAAAACGTGCGATTCGTGCAGAGAATCGCCTCTTTTGCTCAGTATTGGAACATAACCTGCGTTTCGTGCACAGAATCGCCGCTTCTGCTCAGTATTGGCACAAAACGTGCGTTTCGTGCACAGAATCGCCGCTTTTGCTCAGTTTTGGCACAGAACGTAAGTTTCGTGCACTGAATCGCCACTTTTCCTCAGTTTTGGCACAAAACGTGCGTTTCACGCTCCGAATTACTCCTTTTGGTACAAAACGTGCCGTGCTCGCTCCGAATTGTTCCTTTTGGCACAAAACGGGCGTTTCGTGCACAGAGTCGCTTCTTTTGCGCAGTTTTGGTGCAAAAAGTGCGTTTCACGCACCGAATTGCTCCTTTAAGCACAAAACGTGCGTTTCGTGCACAGAATCGCCGCTTTTGCTCAGTTTTGGCACAAATCGGCGTTTCAAGCACAGAATCGCCGCTTTTTATCAGTTTTGGCACAAAACGTACGTTTCGTGCACAGAATCGCTGCCTTTGCGGAGTTTAGGCACAAAACGTGCGTTTCACGCTCCGAATTTCTCCTTTTGGTACAAAACGTGCCGTGCTCGCTCGGAATTGTTCCTTTTGGCACGAAACGGGCGTTTCGTGCACAGAGTCGCTGCTTTTGCGTAGTTTGGGCGCAAAAAATGCGTTTCACGCACCGAATTGCTCCTTTAAGCACAAAACGTGCGTTTCGTGGACAAAATCGCCGCTTTTGCTCAGTTTTGGCACAAATCGGGCGTTTCGTGCACAGAATCGCCGCTGTTGTTCAGTTTTGGCACAAAACGTGCGTTTCACGCTCCGAATTACTCCTTTTGGTACAAAACGTGCCGTGCACGCTCCGAATTGTTCCTTTTGGCACAAAACGTGCGTTTCGTGCACAGATTCGCCGCTTTTGCTCCTTTTGGCACAAAACGTGCGTTTCGTGCACAGAATCGCCGCTTTTGCTCAGTTTTGGCACAGAACGTGCGTTTCGTGCACAGAATCGCCGCTTTTGCTCAGTTTTGGCACAAAACGTGCGTTCCACGCGCCGAGTTGCTCCTTTTGGCACAAAACGTGCGTTTCCTGCACAGAATCGCCGCTTTCGCTCAGTTTTGGCACAAAACGGGCGTTTCGTGCACAGAATGGCCGCTTTGCTCAGTTTTGGCTGAAAACGTGTTCTTCGTACACAGAATCGCCGCTTCTGCTCAGTTTTGTCACAAAACGAGCGTTTCGTGCACAGAATCGCCGCTTTTGCACAGTTTTGCCACAAAACGTGCGTTTCGTGCACAGAATCGCCGCTTTTGCTCAGTTTTGGCACAGAACGTGCGTTTCGTGCACTAAATCGTCGCTTTTGCTCAGTTTTGGCACAAAACGTACGTTTCGTGCACAGAATCGCTGCCTTTGCGCAGTTTAGGCACAAAACGTGCGTTCCACGTGCCGAATTGTTCCTTTTAGCACAAAACGTGCGTTTCGTGCACAGAATCGCCGCTTTTGCTCAGTTTTGGCAGAAAACGTGCGTTTCGTGCACAGAATCGCCGCTTTTGCTAAGTTTTGCACAAAACGTGCGTTTCACGCTCCGAATTACTCCTTTTGGTACAAAACGTGCCGTGCCCGCTCCGAATTGTTCCTTTTGGCACAAAACGGGCGTTTCGTGCACAGAATCGCAGCTTTTGCGCAGTTTTGGCACAAAACGTGCGTTCCACCCGCCGAGTTGCTCCTTTTGGCACAAAACGTGCGTTTCGTGCACAGAATCGCCGCTTTTGCTCAGTTTTGGCACAAAACGTGCGTTTCACGCTCCGAATTACTCCTTTTGGTACAAAACGTGCCGTTCACGCTCCGAATTGTTAATTTTGGCACAAAACGGGCGTTTCGTGCACAGAATCGCTGCTTTTGCGCAGTATTGGCACAAAACGTGCGTTCCACGCGCGGAGATGCTCCTTTTGGCACAAAACGTGCGTTCCACGTGCCGAATTGCTCCTTTTAGCACAAAACGTGCGTTTCGTGCACAGAATCGCCGCTTTTGCTCAGTTTTGGCAGAAAATGTGCGTTTCGTGCACAGAATCGCCGCTTTTGCTCAGTTTTGCACAAAACGTGCGTTTCACGCTCCGAATTACTCCTTTTGGTACAAAACATGCCGTGCCCGCTCCGAATTGTTCCTTTTGGCACAAAACGGGCGTGTCGTGCACAGAATCGCAGCTTTTGCGCAGTTTTGGCACAAAACGTGCGTTCCACCCGCCGAGTTGCTCCTTTTGGCACAAAACGTGCGTTTCCTGCACAGAATCGCCGCTTTCGCTCAGTTTTGGCACAAAACGGACGTTTCGTGCACAGAATGGCCGCTTTGCTCAGTTTTGGCTGAAAACGTGTTCTTCGTACACAGAATCGCCGCTTCTGCTCAGTTTTGTCACAAAACGTGCGTTTCGTGCTCAAAATCGCCGCTCTTGCTCCTTTTGGCACAAAACGTGCGTTTCGTGCACAGAATCGCCGCTTTTGCTCAGTTTTGGCACAGAACGTGCGTTTCGTGCACAGAATCGCCGCTTTTGCTCAGTTTTGGCACAAAACGTGCGTTTCACACTCCGAATTACTCCTTTTGGTACAAAACGTGCCGTGCCCGCTCCGAATTGTTCCTTTTGCACAAAACGGGCGTTTCGTGCAGAGAATCGCCTCTTTTGCTCAGTTTTGGCACAAAACGTGCGATTCGTGCAGAGAATCGCCTCTTTTGCTCAGTATTGGCACAAAACGTGCGTTTCGTGCACAGAATCGCCGCTTTTGCTCAGTTTTGGCACAGAACGTGCGATTCGTGCACTGAATCGCCACTTTTGCTCAGTTTTGGCACAAAACGTGCGTTTCACGCTCCGAATTACTCCTTTTGGTACAAAACGTGCCGTGCTCGCTCCGAATTGTTCCTTTTGGCACAAAACGGGCGTTTCGTGCACAGAGTCGCTGCTTTTGCGCAGTTTTGGTGCAAAAAGTGCGTTTCACGCACCGAATTGCTCCTTTAAGCACAAAACGTGCGTTTCGTGCACAGAATCGCCGCTTTTGCTCAGTTTTGGCACAAATCGGCGTTTCAAGCACAGAATCGCCGCTTTTTATCAGTTTTGGCACAAAACGTACGTTTCGTGCACAGAATCGCTGCCTTTGCGGAGTTTAGGCACAAAACGTGCGTTTCACGCTCCGAATTTCTCCTTTTGGTACAAAACGTGCCGTGCTCGCTCCGAATTGTTCCTTTTGGCACAAAACGGGCGTTTCGTGCACAGAGTCGCCGCTTTTGAGCAGTTTTGGCACAAAACGTGCGTTCCACGCGCCGAGTTGCTCCTTTTGGCACAAAACGTGCGTTTCGTGCACAGAGTCGCTGCTTTTGCGTAGTTTGGGCGCAAAAAATGCGTTTCACGCACCGAATTGCTCCTTTAAGCACAAAACGTGCGTTTCGTGCACAAAATCGCCGCTTTTGCTCAGTTTTGGCACAAAACGTGCGATTCGTGCAGAGAATCGCCTCTTTTGCTCAGTATTGGAACATAACCTGCGTTTCGTGCACAGAATCGCCGCTTCTGCTCAGTATTGGCACAAAACGTGCGTTTCGTGCACAGAATCGCCGCTTCTGCTCAGTTTTGGCACAGAACGTACGTTTCGTGCACAGAATCGCCTCTTTTGCTCAGTTTTGGCACAAAACGTGCGATTCGTGCAGAGAATCGCCTCTTTTGCTCAGTATTGGAACATAACCTGCGTTTCGTGCACAGAATCGCCGCTTCTGCTCAGTATTGGCACAAAACGTGCGTTTCGTGCACAGAATCGCCGCTTTTGCTCAGTTTTGGGACAGAACGTAAGTTTCGTGCACTGAATCGCCACTTTTCCTCAGTTTTGGCACAAAACGTGCGTTTCACGCTCCGAATTACTCCTTTTGGTACAAAACGTGCCGTGCTCGCTCCGAATTGTTCCTTTTGGCACAAAACGGGCGTTTCGTGCACAGAGTCGCTTCTTTTGCGCAGTTTTGGTGCAAAAAGTGCGTTTCACGCACCGAATTGCTCCTTTAAGCACAAAACGTGCGTTTCGTGCACAGAATCGCCGCTTTTGCTCAGTTTTGGCACAAATCGGCGTTTCAAGCACAGAATCGCCGCTTTTTATCAGTTTTGGCACAAAACGTACGTTTCGTGCACAGAATCGCTGCCTTTGCGGAGTTTAGGCACAAAACGTGCGTTTCACGCTCCGAATTTCTCCTTTTGGTACAAAACGTGCCGTGCTCGCTCGGAATTGTTCCTTTTGGCACGAAACGGGCGTTTCGTGCACAGAGTCGCTGCTTTTGAGCAGTTTTGGCACAAAACGTGCGTTCCACGCGCCGAGTTGCTCCTTTTGGCACAAAACGTGCGTTTCGTGCACAGAGTCGCTGCTTTTGCGTAGTTTGGGCGCAAAAAATGCGTTTCACGCACCGAATTGCTCCTTTAAGCACAAAACGTGCGTTTCGTGGACAAAATCGCCGCTTTTGCTCAGTTTTGGCACAAATCGGGCGTTTCGTGCACAGAATCGCCGCTGTTGTTCAGTTTTGGCACAAAACGTGCGTTTCACGCTCCGAATTACTCCTTTTGGTACAAAATGTGCCGTGCACGCTCCGAATTGTTCCTTTTGGCACAAAACGTGCGTTTCGTGCACAGATTCGCCGCTTTTGCTCCTTTTGGCACAAAACGTGCGTTTCGTGCACAGAATCGCCGCTTTTGCTCAGTTTTGGCACAGAACGTGCGTTTCGTGCACAGAATCGCCGCTTTTGCTCAGTTTTGGCACAAAACGTGCGTTCCACGCGCCGAGTTGCTCCTTTTGGCACAAAACGTGCGTTTCGTGCACAGAATCGCCGCTTTTGCTCAGTTTTGGCACAAATCGGGCGTTTCGTGCACAGAATCGCCGCTTTTGCTCAGTTTTGGCACAAAACGAGCGTTTCGTGCACAGAATCGCCGCTTTTGCTCAGTTTTGGCACAAAACGTGCGTTTCGTGCACAGCATCGCCGCTTTTGCTCAGTTTTGGAACAGAACGTGCGTTTCGTGCACTAAATCGTCGCTTTTGCTCAGTTTTGGCACAAAACGTACGTTTCGTGCACAGAATCGCTGCCTTTGCGCAGTTTAGGCACAAAACGTGCGTTCCACGTGCCGAATTGCTCCTTTTAGCACAAAACGTGCGTTTCGTGCACAGAATCGCCGCTTTTGCTCAGTTTTGGCAGAAAACGTGCGTTTCGTGCACAGAATCGCCGCTTTTGCTCAGTTTTGCACAAAACGTGCGTTTCACGCTCAGAATTACTCCTTTTGGTACAAAACGTGCCGTGCCCGCTCCGAATTGTTCCTTTTGGCACAAAACGGGCGTTTCGTGCACAGAATCGCAGCTTTTGCGCAGTTTTGGCACAAAACGTGCGTTCCACCCGCCGAGTTGCTCCTTTTGGCACAAAACGTGCGTTTCGTGCACAGAATCGCCGCTTTCGCTCAGTTTTGGCACAAAACGGGCGTATCGTGCACAGAGTCGCTGCTTTCGCGCAGTTTTGGCGCAAAAAGTGCGTTTCACGCACCGAATTGCTCCTTTAAGCACAAAACGTGCGTTTTGTGCACAGAATCGCCGCTTTTGCTCAGTTTTGGCACAAATCGGGCGTTTCAAGCACAGAATCGCCGCTTTTGCTCAGTTTTGGCACAAAACGTACGCTTCGTGCACAGAATCGCCGCTTCTGCTCAGTATTGGCACAAAACGTGCGTTTCGTGCACAGAATCGCCGCTTTTGCTCAGTTTTGGCACAGAACGTGCGTTTCGTGCACTGAATCGCCACTTTTGCTCAGTTTTGGCACAAAACGTGCGTTTCACGCTCCGAATTACTCCTTTTGGTACAAAACGTGCCGTGCTCGCTCCGAATTGTTCCTTTTGGCACAAAACGGGCGTTTCGTGCACAGAGTCGCTGCTTTTGCGCAGTTTTGGTGCAAAAAGTGCGTTTCACGCACCGAATTGCTCCTTTAAGCACAAAACGTGCGTTTCGTGCACAGAATCGCCGCTTTTGCTCAGTTTTGGCACAAATCGGCGTTTCAAGCACAGAATCGCCGCTTTTTATCAGTTTTGGCACAAAACGTACGTTTCGTGCACAGAATCGCTGCCTTTGCGGAGTTTAGGCACAAAACGTGCGTTTCACGCTCCGAATTGCTCCTTTTGGCACAAAACGTGCGTTTCGTGGACAAAATCGCCGCTTTTGCTCAGTTTTGGCACAAATCGGGCGTTTCGTGCACAGAATCGCCGCTGTTGTTCAGTTTTGGCACAAAACGTGCGTTTCACGCTCCGAATTACTCCTTTTGGTACAAAACGTGCCGTGCACGCTCCGAATTGTTCCTTTTGGCACAAAACGTGCGTTTCGTGCACAGATTCGCCGCTTTTGCTCCTTTTGGCACAAAACGTGCGTTTCGTGCACAGAATCGCCGCTTTTGCTCAGTTTTGGCACAGAACGTGCGTTTCGTGCACAGAATCGCCGCTTTTGCTCAGTTTTGGCACAAAACGTGCGTTCCACGCGCCGAATTGCTCCTTTTGGCACAAAACGTGCGTTTCGTGCACAGAATCGCCGCTTTTCCTCAGTTTTGGCACAAATCGGGCGTTTCGTGCACAGAATCGCCGCTCTTGCTCAGTTTTGGCATAAAACGAGCGTTTCACGCTCCGAATTGCTCCTTTTGGCACAAAACGGGCGTTTCGTGTACAGAATCGCCGCTTATTCTCAGTTTTGGCACAAAACGTGCGTTTCACGCTCCGAATTGCTCCTTTTGGCTCAAAACGGGCGTTTCGTGCACAGAATCGCCGCTTTTGCTGTGTTTTGACACAAAACGAGCGTTTCGTGCACAGAATCGCCACTTTACTCAGTTTTGGCACAAAACGTGCGTTTCGTGCACAGCATCGCCGCTTTTGCTCAGTTTTGGAACAGAACGTGCGTTTCGTGCACTAAATCGTCGCTTTTGCTCAGTTTTGGCACAAAACGTACGTTTCGTGCACAGAATCGCTGCCTTTGCGCAGTTTAGGCACAAAACGTGCGTTCCACGTGCCGAATTGCTCCTTTTAGCACAAAACGTGCGTTTCGTGCACAGAATCGCCGCTTTTGCTCAGTTTTGGCAGAAAACGTGCGTTTCGTGCACAGAATCGCCGCTTTTGCTCAGTTTTGCACAAAACGTGCGTTTCACGCTCAGAATTACTCCTTTTGGTACAAAACGTGCCGTGCCCGCTCCGAATTGTTCCTTTTGGCACAAAACGGGCGTTTCGTGCACAGAATCGCAGCTTTTGCGCAGTTTTGGCACAAAACGTGCGTTCCACCCGCCGAGTTGCTCCTTTTGGCACAAAACGTGCGTTTCGTGCACAGAATCGCCGCTTTCGCTCAGTTTTGGCACAAAACGGGCGTTTCGTGCACAGAGTCGCTGCTTTCGCGCAGTTTTGGCGCAAAAAGTGCGTTTCACGCACCGAATTGCTCCTTTAAGCACAAAACGTGCGTTTCGTGCACAGAATCGCCGCTTTTGCTCAGTTTTGGCACAAATCGGCGTTTCAAGCACAGAATCGCCGCTTTTTATCAGTTTTGGCACAAAACGTACGTTTCGTGCACAGAATCGCTGCCTTTGCGGAGTTTAGGCACAAAACGTGCGTTTCACGCTCCGAATTGCTCCTTTTGGCACAAAACGTGCGTTTCGTGCACAGAATCGCCGCTTTTCCTCAGTTTTGGCACAAATCGGGCGTTTCGTGCACAGAATCGCCGCTCTTGCTCAGTTTTGGCATAAAACGAGCGTTTCACGCTCCGAATTGCTCCTTTTGGCACAAAACGGGCGTTTCGTGTACAGAATCGCCGCTTATTCTCAGTTTTGGCACAAAACGTGCGTTTCACGCTCCGAATTGCTCCTTTTGGCTCAAAACGGGCGTTTCGTGCACAGAATCGCCGCTTTTGCTGTGTTTTGACACAAAACGAGCGTTTCGTGCACAGAATCGCCACTTTACTCAGTTTTGGCACAAAACCTGCGTTTCGTGCGCAGAATCGCCGCAACGAGGAAGAGTTTCACCCCGCGCACCCTGTTCGCGCATCGCGTCACGCTCGCCGTACGCCATCTACTCGCGTCCATCTTTCCACCTGTCACAATTTCGATATAACCTTGTCGATCTATTTAACCTATATCCGTTGCCCATAACCTACTTCGCAGCGCGTAATACTACGATTCGCCACGCACCCTTTTCGCGCACCGCGTCACGCTCGCTTCGCGCTACCTACTCGCGGCCATCTTTCGCCTGTCAAAAATGTCGTGTCTAACCTCTTCGATGTATTTAAACTAATTCCTTCGGCCATAACCTTTTTCTACTCCGCGTACTATTACGAAGCACCGCGCACCCTATTCGCGCATTGCGTCACGCGCCGCTCGCCTACGTCACGATCGCGTCCGTCTTCCCGCCTGACAGTCCTAACCTCTTCGTACTACATAACCTACACCTGTCATTCATAACCGGAACGCTCCCGATCCCGCTCGGCGGCCTCCTTCTGCTTTACTACCTCCTCGCAGAAGGAGGCCACCTGCTTCCAGTTCCTCTCGCTCTCCAGCATTGCCCCAATACTGCTGGGAGCGAGAGGTCTCCTCCTATCTCACATCGGAGGACTCGACGCAGCGCTGAAAAGGCGGGGCATTCCTCCAGCGTGTGCTGCGCCGAGTCCTCCTCCTCCCCGCAATGGTGGCAGACCGCCGTCTCCTCCCGTCCGATGCGACGCAGGTAGACACCGAAACAACCATGTCCGGTGAATACCTGCGTCAGCCGGTAGGTGAGCCTACCATACCGCCGCTCCCGCCACCTTTGCAGGTGTGGCAGGAGGGCCCCGGGGACGCGTTCGCTGGCGTGGGAGGACAACTCCCTACGCCAAACCTCCCACATCCGCCCCCGGGCCTGGATTTCGAGCTCCTGGACCGCCTCAGGCTCCAGCGGGGCCCCCCGAGCGCTGCGGCAAATGCTATTGCGTCTATAAATATAGGCGCGCACCGCCGCGAGCAGCTCGAAGGGTACCGCGAAGCCACCGCACCGGAGACTTGGACCGAGGCCGGCCGTGAAACCATATGGCCTCGGTCTTTTCCGGGGCTATTCTCAGCGCCAGGTCATGGATCCTCCGGACGACGGCTGCCACCGCAACCTCCGCTCCTCGGATGGTCCTCCCGAACGTGCTCCCGACGGTCACCACCAGCGTGTCGTCCGCGTAGCAGACTAAGGTGGCGCCGTCGGGATGCGAGGCCTGCAGGACCGTGTTGTATCCGAGGTCCCACAGAAGTGGGCCCAAAACGGACCCTTGTGGGACCCCACGGTCCACTTCCCTCCGCATCGTCCCGTCCCGGCCCGGGAATTCTATCCCCCTGTCCCGCAAGTAGTCCCCGATCACCGCCTTGAGATAGGGAGGCATGTGATGGAGCTCGAGTGCCTCCCTTATGGCGGGCCAGGGCAGGGTGTTGAAAGCGTTGACGATATCAAGAGATACCGCCAAACACACCCCGCCCCTGTTGACAGCATTGTCCGAGAGGGACTTGACGCGATCGATCGCGTCTACGGTCGATCGTCCCTCCCGGAAACCAAACTGACTGTCAGCCAGATCAGGGCCAGCACGGGACAGAAGGCTGGTGAGGCGGGCGGCAATGATGCGTTCGAACATCTTGCCGAACATCAGTTTCCTGGCGGCAGCGGCCGGGCATCGGACCCATAGAGTGCCAAGGCCAGAGGCAGTAGACCGGATCTGTCCGGTCTGAACCTCCTCCTTCCGGCACCCTCCAGTCGCAGCGACGGTCGCAGCAACTTCCTCCGGGGTGGTACCGTCGACCAGGCAGCGGATTCTCAGTTGCGCCGTCTTGGTCGGCCTGGCCACCTTCACCCCGGTGCCCTCCAGCGCCTCTGCCATCTTGGCCGCCAGTGCGTCGGCCTTCGCAGCACCATCTTTGCCGGCGACCTCCAGAACGAGGCCGCCGGTCACTGCCCTCCTCGGCTTAAGGGAGGCGATGCCCACATCCGCCAGGTTTATCTTCGACCTGGCGGTCGCCATCGCCTCCGCGTAGCTGACATTCCTCCCCTGAGGGACCGTCAGTGTGACGGCCGCTGTCCGGGGGGGGACGATCCGGGAGGGCCTTCTTCGATTGCCCAGCAGCTCCCTTCAGTTGCCTCTTCTTGTTGCTGCTGGCTCCCGCCGTGGCAGGAGCCTTTCTGCTGGCCTGTTCCGGGCGAGTGGGGGCTGCGGCGGCGGCCGTTGTCTCGCCCCCCCCCCCCCCTCATTCACCCTCGGTCTCACCTTTTGCTCTTTCCTCTTTCGTTCACCCGTTCTTTCATCCACTCGTTCGCTCGCCCGTTTGTTACCCCCCCCCCCTTAACCACTCGCTGTACTCTCTCTCTACCTCTCGCTCATACATCCGCTGGCTCTCTTTCCTTATTTCCACCCCCATTCCCTAGCCCGTCCCATCATTCACCCTCGCGACCCTCGTCCCGCCCCCCCCCCCTCAGTCACCCGCGGTTCCACCTTTGGCCGTTTCCTCTTTCGTTCACCCGTTCTTTCTTCCACTCGTTCGCTCGCCCGTTTGTTACCCCTCCGCCCCCTTTAACCACTCGCTGTTCTCTCTCTCTCTCGCTCATGCATCCGCTGGCTCTCTATCCTTACTTCCACCCCCGTTCCTTCATTCACTTTCGCGACCCTCGCCCCTCCCCACCACCCCCCCTCCTCGCCGTGTTCTCCCCCACAGTCTCACGCTCATTCTTTCGTTGGCATCCTTACCCTTTCGCTCGAACCTTCGGCCGTGCCGCTGCCCGTGAATAGATGTTGCAGATCTTCACCCGCCTGAGGGCCTTTTCTTCTTTGGAACAGGGGGTGAGGAAATGGAGGAGGGGGAGAGTGTGGATGGACGGATGGCCCGCTAAGGGGGGCCGAGGGGAGTGCCAAGGAGGGGGGGGAGCCCAAAAGGCTGGGCCCGAGAGGAGAGTGGACAAGAGCCAGATCCAGTCCCAGGATCCAGATGGCGGAGAGGGGGGGGGGGGGGTTGGAGTGGTTGGCATACGCCCGCCTTCTGCGACCTGGCTTCCAAGTACCTGTTGTTTCTCTGTTCCGTTATTGCTTCCTCCTATATCTCTTCTTCTGACTCTCTGTCAATCCTCAGGGCCGGGCTCCAGCTACGACCGTCCTGGTCTCCTGCATCGGGTGCTCCTGCCAATCCTTCATTGTTCCGTGGTAACGAGGCCCCGTCAACGCCATCCTAGCGCATCCCGGGCAGACCCGGGTCGCGCAGGCTTCAGGTTGCGTTTCCTGGTTACCGATCACTACTGGTGCGCTGCCTCGATCTGCAACAAGTCTATATTACTGCGCTACCCTTACCTTACCCACTGCGTGCGTGTCGCTCTGAGTGCTCGTGCAACGGGGGGGGGGGGGGTGGGGGGGGGGGGCAGTTAGGTAGCAAGAGTTAGTAGCGTCGGATAGCGGGGTTATAGATGATTGGTGCCGATGGGTTTGGGTTATCAGGTGATAGGTGGCAGTGCTGGTATTCTGCTAAAAGGTTGTCGAGTTGGAGAGATGGTGAAATGGGGGGACAGTCGCGGGGTACTGAGAAATCCTTTCGTTGCCGAACAATAGACGGGGTAGACGAATTAGACAAAGTACAATTCGAATGGGGCAAGCCGAGTTGTTTATTTAGTTTAATTAATTGAATTCTTGTAGTAAGCAAAACCAATCTTCGTATAATGGCCTGGGTTATAGCAGTGCGTTGCTGTGGGTATAGTTAGAGGTGATAGCGAGAAACTACAGTTCCGAGCCTGACGGGAGCATGATCGTAGTTCAAGAGAGTTGGCCCGGTATCCTACCAACGCGAGATATGCTAGCGAACATTGTGATTTTATAAATTACGGCAATATGGGTGACTATGTATACGAATTTGATCGTGTGGTTGAATGGGATCTCGTCGCCGTGTGCGATTGCTTCAGCCCATGGGCCTTGATCCCTCGATGGGTGCCTTTATCTCGTCGGCTGGCTTCCTTCGCCTTGCGAGAAACGGGATCGAGACCCGCGTTCGCCGACGCTCCAGTGCCTCGATCCCGCTGCCGCGCGCGAAGATCGCTCTTACTCTTCTTGGATCCTGTAAAGGAAGGGACGTAGCGACCCGTCCCGCGGCGAGCAATCGAGAACGAGACCCGCGTTCGCCGACGTTCCAGTGCCTCGATCCCGTTGCTGCAGCGTGTGGATATGATGCTTCACCCTTCTTGGGCCTACTCTTCGTATTCCCCCGGCGAGAAATCGAAACCGAGACCCGCGTTCGCCGACGCTCCAGTGCCTCGATTCCGTTGCTGCAGCGTGTAGATATCGGACTTCACCCTTGCTGGGCCTGCTCTTCGTGTTCCCTTGACGAGAAACCGAAGCCGAGGCCCGCGTTCGCCGACGCTCCAGTGCCTCGGTCCCGTTGCTGCAGCGTGTTGATCCCACACTTTTCCCTTATTGGACTTGTTTTCGTGTTCCCCCGACGGGCAATCGAGAGCGGGGCCCGCGTTCGCCGACGCCCCAGTGCCTCGATCTCGTTGCTGCGGCGTGTAGTTATCGAGCTTCCTCCCGGTTGGGCCTGCCCTTCGCATTCCCTCGGCGAGAAATCGAAACCGAGACCCGCGTTTGCCGACGCTCCAGTGCCTCGGACCCGCTGTTATATGCGACTATCATTCTTCCCCCTTCTTGGGTCTGTTCTTCGTGGTGTCCGAACAAGAAGAGGAGCGAAACAATCCGCGCTCCAGCGAGCAAGCGAGACCGAGACCCGCGTACGCCGACGCTCCAGTGTCCCGATCCCGCTGCTGCATGTGAATATCGTCGCTCTTCACCCTTTCTGGGCCTACTCTTCGTGTTCCCCGGCGGGAAATCGAAACCGAGGCCCGCGTTCGCCGACGCTCCAGTGCCTCGATCCCGTTGCAGCAGCGTGTGGATCTCGCAATTTTCCCTTATTAATTCAATAGTAAATACAAAACAAGAAGCAATATTACAGGAACCGAGTGATAACTATGTATACAGTACAATTAAAATCAGTAATTGACGAGTTGTCTATAGTTAAATAGCTATTAAATTAAATGGTTAAGTTGTCAATCAGAAATTAGATCGAAACCGAGGACATGAATAACGAAATATCAAGTCGCCAAGCCAATAACCAGTCGCCCAGCCGTAAGAGAATAACAGAAATAATTAAATAGTGAGATAGTCAGATGAAAAGTAAAAGGAGGAGTTGTATAAATTTAATGGTAAAAACACGCCCCGGATAATCGGAAGCAATGGCATTGTAACCGCGCCATAAGGTCTCATACGCAACGCACAATGCGGACGACAATACGCAATAAAATTTGAAAACCGGAATGAAGGCAAGTCGAAGGATTAACGAACAAGTTCTATTGATCGATCATTTAGAAATTTAGAAAAGAAGAGTTCAAAACTGAAAATAAAAGTAAGAGCAAGCCCCTAGACGCCATCTGCGTAGCAAGCGGGAATTAACTTATGACGAGATGTTACAAACTACTTCAGTATAATGCGAGAGTTACAGCTGCGAGTGGGAAATAACAAGCGTGGGTAACCTATCTCCGCAACCAACATTTGAGAAAATTAATTAAATAAATTTATTAAGGCGTTCGTGAACGCCAATCACACCATCTGGCGACGCAGGGAAGAAGTACCGGCACGCGAAAGAACCACGTCGCAACTAGTGCCATGAGGCAAAACAAGATGGCCGCTTGACAGACGCGAAGCGTCGAAATATCGTCGGCCGCCGAAAATCAGAAGTAAGTATAACAAAATGTCAAATAACTAGATCAAACAATAATAAAACTCGTCGCATCAACTTTCTTTTATAGGCGACGAGCATCAACAACAAGGAGAGTGTGCCAGATAAAGCTGCAGACGCAATTTCTGTAGCGAGGAAAAGGCGCATTACCACTTCAGCAAGCAACAAACATCAATGCACACAAGCGATTAACTAGATCAAGCATGAAGCGCGCATCGCGTTTGAAACATTGCAGATTTCAAACCGTAACCTTAGAAGTATATGATCTGTCCCCTGTATGACATATACTAATTAATTGTATTTCTCGTATTTCCACAGTTAATAGCAGAAAGGCTCGCAGCATGTGGCAATGAGTAAAATGTATGAGTGCAGTGAAGGCGCAGGAGGAAAACGGCCTGCGAAGGATGCGTATGTAAAGAATATAAGAAGGCTGATGACCAACTATTATTGTGAATTGAAGTAAGTATTTTAGAGAATCAGTTCTAAGGCAGCATTGTAATATAATACCGAATACGACCAAACTATTTCAATTTCAGGGTAGAAAGTTGGGAAAACCTGCAACGTACCTCAGCGAGCTCGAATAAAGTAGGAAAAGGAAACCATCGCTACACAATTTGAAAACTTAAATGAATTTTTAATGAAGAATGAGTAAATATTTGGTTAGACGAAGATATGATGACAGCCAACATAACCAATAAAGGGTATTTTAATCTTGGAGGCGAGAAATTGTAAAATGCATGTACTTGAAGAATGAATAAAATTGTGACGTTTCTCCTCGGCCAGCGCGCGCACGCGCGCACGCCGGGGCGAGCGCGGTCGTGTCAAGGGGGTCCTCCGGTTGCCTGGTGCTCGGAGTGTGCCAGGGTCGACGCGAGGAGGACGGTCGCGTGGGAAGGGAGAGGTGGAGGGTCCCTGAATAACGAGGCAAAGTACGATTCCAAGTGGTTTATTGCGGCGCTGGTTCTCCAGCGGGTCCGTTCCTCTGGCGACAAAGAAACGGTTCGTTAGCGACAGTGGAGGCGCGGGTCTTACATCTAGGTACACGGTGCTTATATCTACGGTCGGCTCTTATAACTACGGCGGGTTCTTACAACTACGGTCGGGTCTTACAACTACGGTTGCGACGAGCGGGGTCGCGGTGGCGCGAACCGGTGGAGGCGCGGCGCGGCTGGTCCGGAGCGAGCGCGGTCGGTCGATCGCCGGCGCGGGCTTGGTCGACTTCGCGGGTCCGCAGGTGTTCGGGCGGCGCGGCTCGGTGGGCGCGGACGCGATCGGTGGAGTCGCGAGGAGGAGAGGAGGGATAAGAAACTACCACAGGTTAGGGCCAGCTTTGGCCGTCCACGATTCTTATTGTCGAAGAGAGTGTGTTCCTGAGAGCCGGCGGTGGACGCGCTGCTACCCCTCCTGGTCGGCCGGGGAGAGACCTCCGGACGACGAGGGGGTTCCCGTCTCCGACTCGTCCCGGGAGGGTCCTCGGGACGAGGCGGCGAAGGTAGCTGCGTCTTCTCGCGGGCCGTGTAGACCGGCTACCAAATCTGCGGGGAGAGTCCTCCGCTCGATCCGGTTGCCTATCGGCTCGGCCGCCCCGGGGGGGTCCTCGGGGTGGACGCGCCGATTATCTACGGCCAAGTGTAGGGAACTGCCAGTCCACGGAATGGAGAACCGCAATGCCGTGGTCCGACGACCGGCTGTTCGCGCCGACCGGGAGAGATCCTCGGTTGGCGAGAAGCCGGCGCTCCAGGATAAACCTCCGAGGAGGTCTTGCCGAGGCTGATGCCTCGAGCCGACTCTATCCGGGATAGATCGCGTATCGATATTAGACTTGTCAGTAGATCGCGGTGGGGGATCTGACGCGGTCCCCCCACCCGTGGCACCTGTCGCGGCGCCTGCGCGGCGATTAGCGGTGACGCGTCGTGGGGTTCGCGTGGTAATCGTCGCAAAATAAGGTGCGAAACATACTTTAGTGTGAAGATCAGTTCGTCTATCTCACTTGTTCGTTTAACTTATCCTCTTTTATTTAAATACATCTAAGATTCTTATTGAAGTGGTTCAATTATTATCGACCTATATAAGTTTTGTTAATACGCCAACGTACTATCAGCTTACGAATAACTGACAAAGCTAAAATTGCAAGAAGTATATTTAACCTGCATACACCTTTAAATCTGAATAACAAGATTCGTTCCCTTTAACTCTTATTCTCTAATTAAATCAATTATTGGAACTAAATAATACTAAGGTTCAACTGGATAAACCTTAATTAAGGCACAAATACAAAATACAATAATACTCATAACTGTGCTGTATTCTTTGATTAAGACTGTATTTTGTGACGTACGGGTTATGGGGCAGCCTAAGGGTTGCTCTGCGCGGAGGCGATCAGGGAAAATCGCTCTCTGCGCACACCGTGCACAAATCCACGGACGATTCGATTCTTTGGGCGCCAGTGCCGTAGCACTCGTCCGGAACCCTCGCCCTTCCGGCTGCTCAGTAGGGGAGCGGAAATCAGGGGAGGTTAATTGAAAGTGACCCACGAGTGTTTCGGTAAATTAACGGTAACTTTAATAAAGGCCAAAGTGGCCGTGCCAAACAACCAAAAAACGGGAATTCCACGGTACACTTTTACGCAAAGGAAAAGGTACGCGGCCGCCAAGTGCGGCAAAGAGGATCCGCGACGCGGAAATTCCCAATACAAAAAAAAATCTCTACTGTAGAAACTAAAACTAGGGGCCGGATACAAAATGTCGGTGGTCCTAGAGTTTCAAATACAGGAGAAAACGAAAGATTAGTCGGGATCGCGGTCGCGGGTATGAGGGGATCCGTTCGCGATTCTGAGACGGAGGCGCCGGGGCCTCGACGAAGCCGACTATAACTTCCGGCGCACGAGATCGCGGAACGAAGAGGCGCTTCGTTCGAACGCGCGGTACGAGCGTCAACGGTTACGGCTCCGAGGTCAAGCCGCCGGGGCTCGACCGTCGGACGGTACCGGACAGCGAATCGGTCGGGAGCGGAATAAAGGGGACGGGCCTCGAGAGTCCTCATCTCCTTGGGTCGGTCCTGTCGCCTAGGTCGCGGAACACGACACGATACGGAATACCCCGGTATTCCCGCGTTCACACCGATCCTTTCACACTCGCACACGCAATAAAAATCAACCCAAAAGGCGTGAGTCCCACCTGGACATGGAGTGCGGCGACGTATCCAAATGACGACGGTGCGGGTGGCTCTTCCTCAATCCGGGCGCCACACTCACACACAAAACGAAACGAAAAATACAAAATAACGCAAAATGAACTACAAAGAAGAGAAATGCGAATACACGGGACCGACACACGCTACGATAACTAAATTAAAGATTAAACGTCCAAATCGCTCAAATTTCCAACCGTACTCGGCACTTGCTCGTGCGCTTCTCTCGAAATTCGCCGCCGGTACGCGGTTCTCCCCCCCCCCCCCAGGGAGTTCGGCAACCAAGATGGGCCGCTCGATGTAAGTTCGGTTGGCCGGGTCCTAGGAGCCCTCTGGCGGAACTCCGGGCGAAATGGCGGTGGTCGGCTGCTCCCAGGCCCGGTGTCCTCGGTGTCCGGCTGCCGGTCGCTCCCAAGGCGGCTGCTGGGTGGAGGCACGGCGACCGGTCAGCCGGTTGGCCAGCGAAGGTGGTGGACCCATCTGGCCCGTCCCTCCCCTGGGTGGAGGTCCCCACGACGGGCGGCGGCGATGCTCCGCCGTGGCGGAGCGCGAGACGGTCGGCCGCAACAAAAAAAAGAAGAAACACATACGCACATGCACTCACACACTCATACACAACAATATCCGCGTCCCGGAGGCGAGGACTGGCCGGAGCGGAGGGAGCGGGGCGCGTCAACGTCTCGTAACGAGGCCAAAATTTGCCTCGTAACAATTTATATTGAATAAAGTCAATTATTGGCCTGATTACCAATTAATAATCGCAACCTGTTTATTCCTATCATCAACGTTAATAGAATTAGCAACTAACAATCTGTAATATCTTGAATCATCTGGAAAACTTTAAATACCGAGGTATCGCTGGGAGGCCATTCAGCAATTGGTGTTAATTAAATGAAATGACCAATATGTCAAACATGTATACATAATAAAGCACATAAATCATAAACAGTGTCGCTCATAGTGAAATAAAACCAATGTGTGTAAGTAAAATAAATGTAAAATGAAATAAAACCCAAATAAAATAAATGTAAAATAAGATAACATAAAAGTATATGCAAAAAGGAGTAGTATCCAGACCGTAGTCTGGCAATATATAAAATTATGGATGTCATATCATAGTAAATACATATAATGAAACGTAAGATAGATGAAAATAAAGAACTGTCCAGACCGTGGTTTGACAATGTGCAAAATTAAATTTATGTATCAATATAAACAAGCACGCAGAACTCACATAGTGACCAGCAAGCGTGTCAACCGGAATGAAATAATAAATCATTAAATTTAGAAGACAAAATATGCGAATAAAGACTTTGTCCAGACCACAATCTAACAGTATACAAGTTATATTTGTCATAATATAAACCAGCGCATAAAACACATAAATAATACATGGAATATATTTGCAAGCGCTTATGAGGCCATGAGAAAGTTAAAATACGAAAGTTGCCGCCCGGGGGGAGTAAACAACTAATTTAAGGAAGAGTTACTTTAATTGAATATGATAATTGGGCTAATTAATCCAATAGTAAGTACCAGAAATAGATAGCAAATATATCACGGACAGAGCGATAACTAGGTATAAGGTACAATTGGAATCAGCAATTAAACGATATGACTGTAGTTAAACAGTTATGAAATTAATTTAAATAGTTAAACTAGCAAACAGACGTTTAAATTGAATCCGAGGACATGAATAGCTGAATACTAAATCATCAAACAAATAACCAGTCACCCGAATGTATGAAAATAACAATAATTAAATAATGAGATGATCAAATGAAAATTAAAACGAGGGGTTGTATAAATTTATTGGCAAAATCACGCCGCGAATAATCGGAAACATCGAACATTGTACCCGCGCCATAAGGTCTCGTACGCAACGCACAACGCGAACGGCAATTACCCAATAAAATTGAAAACCGTAATGAAAGCAAGTCAAAAGGTCAAAGGATCAACGGACAAGCAGTATTGCACAATCATTTAGATATTAGAAAAGAACAGTTCAAAATCTGATAAAAGGAAGTATAAATGAGGTAGAAACGGGCCCCTAAACGCCATCTGTGTAGCAAAGGGGAATCAACTTATGGCATGATGTTATAGACTAATTTAGTTTAATACGACGGTTAATGCTACGAAAGGCATATAACGAGCGTGGGTAACCTATTTCAGCAACAAAAATTCAAGGGAATTAAATTGTTGCGGCGTCGCCGTGCGGGAATAGGGATTTTTGTGGTTTTCAAGGCGTGGGTAAGGTGCCCGTAGAGCGCTGAAGCGCTCTGCTCGCGGCGCGATTAATAAACAAGACACGATCTAGGTTGACGTCAGTTTATTCTCTAAGTTGAAATATACTTGGCGAAAATACTACTCAGCGAGGCAATGTAAAGTTAAAAGAATGCGACTGTCTTAGCGAGTGCGATATCGTTCTGCTTTTTGGCGGACGAAGTCTTCGCGCGATTTCGACTGATCCCCTCTTCGCTGGAATTTGGGTCCTCCCTCCGGAAAGTTCCTGGTCCTCCCCTGGTTCAATGGGGGTGATGCCCACCCCGTCCGGTGGCATCCCTCTCTCCTGGTCCTGGTCCACCCTCGGTTGAGTTGAGGTGGCGGTGTCCCCGCCAAGGGCCCGGACGACATCGCGCCCATGTGCTAAGAGAAAGCGTGGGACCCAGGAAAAACTACGAAAAACTAAGATAACTTGTATTGGCGAGCCCAACCGACCCTTACGGAAATTTACGAGCCTCTTGAAGCGCATGAATAGAGACAACGTCGCCAGGAATCTTCTATTGTCCGAACTCGTACGTGACTTAACTAAAAACAACAAATTTGGTACGGTCTCTAATAAATTTACTCGAGAGTTTCCTAATTGACGGGGTTTCGTTTCCTGGCTCTTCAGCTTTCCCTTGTTCGATCGCCCACGGCGAATATTTCTTAACAATGAATTTCCTGTTCGTAGTACACAGATGTTTGGCTAATTCGTATTTCGCTCTCAATTTATGATCGCAGTATCAAGGGGGCGCAATTGCTACGTAACAATGTTCACGCGGTTCTATCAATCTACTACTCGAATCAAATTCAAGCGATAGCGTTACATTGCCAACGTAAATTCCAGCAAGGCGACGCCCGTCTCCCGCGTTCGATTATTATCGAAATAAGTAGATGAGTGATTCTGATTTTTCTCAGGAACAAATTTCGTGTCAAACTAAAGGATATTGAAATGCCTACCTTTCGACGTCTTCGTACACCCTCGTACCTTCCAAAATTCCAAGATATTCGTCATGTTACCTGAGCGTCCCCACGCTTCGATATATCGCACGACGCCATTATCGCCGTGCGGTCGGCGTCTTCTTGCTCCTGCCTTCTTGATCCTTTTCCCAGTAAATATCCTGAGTA
The DNA here is from genome assembly GCA_943735885.1 of Stelis phaeoptera. Taxonomy (NCBI): domain Eukaryota; kingdom Metazoa; phylum Arthropoda; class Insecta; order Hymenoptera; family Megachilidae; genus Stelis; species Stelis phaeoptera. Next base: position 297,192 of record CALSEM010000132.1, read on the forward strand.
GAAGCTCCTCGGCACCGGTCTTCTCTCCTCCGTGGAAGTGTCCCGCGTCGATTAATTACCGCGTACAGTTCGCGCACGTGACCAGAAATTCGTAATATTCGTTTCCGATCGCGACCTGTCAACGACGCGGCCATGTTGTCTCGTCGACCGCGTGTTCGCTCGCGACAATTTTCGCACGTTTCACCGCTATCACGCGCGATTTATCGCCCGAAACGCTTATATACGCATTCGAATACGGCAATTAACATTCCGCGTGGCTGTTTTTCGCCCGAAAGCCCCTCTTCAACGATATCGAAATTCTACTGCGTGTCGTGGCATCATGACGCGGCCGCCATGACACCTCGAATTACAAAAAATTGCAATTTACGCGTAATTCGGGATCGCGACCGGCCCAAATTATATATTTTCGTGATCCCTATCACTAACCGAACAAACTGACACCAAATTTAGAACACTTTTCGCGTTTTTTACCACTTTGAAACGCGATCGATCACGGAGCGACGCGACGCACGTCCGACCGCTACGACGTCCAACGGAAGACCCCGCCTTATCCCTGACCCTATTTTTTTTTTTTTTTTTTTTACGTGGAGGAAATCTGAACGGCAGACACCCCCCTGCCACTAAAACCTCCACGGCAACATTCGGACGCTCTTCCGCATCTGGCGGATTCGGGGGAGTCACGGGAACTCTCGGAGAACACAACCGCGACTCCCCCTCGCCGTGGCCGGTCATCTATCCTTTGATGACCGGCCGCGACCCGAGGAGGGGGAGTTTACTCCTCCCCCTCCTATGTCCTCTGGTTCCGCAGTGCAGGGAGGCCGCGCCCCGCACCGCTCCATCCCGGCGGCCGTTTATCAACTACCCAGGGCCCCCGCCCTGGGTAATACGGCCGCCCGGGGGGACGGCGTTAAACATGCCGTCCCCCCGCTCCCGTCGAATACTGCATCTCGCTCAGCTGACGACGGGGGAAACAAGGGGACCCCAAGAGAGATCCACCCCCCGCCGTCAGCTACTCTCCTTATCCCGGGGGCCCTATGGCGCGGCCTCTAACCGGCCGCACACGCCGGCGCCCCCGGGTTCTTCAAGCGGGATCGGATCGTTCCCGATCCCGCTCGGCGGCCTCCTTCTGCTTTATTACTTCCTCGCAGAAGGAGGCCACCTGCTTCCAGTTCCTCTCGCTCTCCAGCATTGCCCCAACTACTGCTGGGAGCGAGAGGTCTCCTCCTATCTCACATCGGAGGACTCGACGCAGCGCTGAAAAGGCGGGGCATTCCTCCAGCGTGTGCTGCGCCGAGTCCTCCTCCTCCCCACAGTGGCGGCAAACCGCCGTCTCCTCCCGTCCTATCCGACACAGGTAGACACCGAAACAGCCGTGTCCGGTGAATACCTGTGTCAGACGGTAGGTGAGCCTACCGTGCCGCCGATCCCGCCACCTTTGCAGGTCTGGCAGGAGGGCCCCGGGGACGCGCTCGCTGGCGTGGGAGGACAACTCCCTCCGCCAGACCTCCCACATGCGCCCCCGGGCCTGGAGTTCCAGCTCCTGGACCGCCTCAGGCTCCAACGAGGCCCCCCGAGCGCTGCGGCAAATGCTATTGCGCCTATAAATATAGGCGCGCACCGCCGCGAGCAGCTCGAAGGGTAGTTCCCCGGCCAGAGCCAGCGCCGCCATAGTGGACGTGGTACGGTATCCGCGGACGAGGCGGTTATCCCTGACCCTAACCCCAATCCTATCCTAACCTCATCCGATCCTGGTACCAACTCTAACCCTGGTCCTTGCTCCGGCCCTTGTCATTTCCCCCTCCCAACCCTGTTCCTTTCCACAACCCCGAGCCAATCCCAATCACAAATCTGTCCCTGACTCTGTCCTTGTCCTGATCCTAGCCCCGACCCTAACCCAGGATGCTGAGCGATTGCATCAGCAGTTCACTTCCATTCATGTGCTAGCGTTAGCGTAAGTGTAAGTGTACCGTTCCCACACTCAGCTCCATTCTCAGTGAGGACCCCCGATATGATTGACAAAGAGCGCCATTCGTGCCAACTGGAAGCCGTCAGGTCGCACGGATAACTCAGCCGTCAGGAGATATTGCCGACCCTGCTCAATAGGATTCATCGATTCACGACCACCAAGTTAACCCCTCAAGCAGAACCTCAGCCCGGTCGCTTCCGCAGGAACGCGCGTAAGTATGCTTCGATTATCTATACTTTGGAACGCCATATCTCTCTAATTGACTGTTCTCTCCTGTAGCTCCCTCACGTTCAATACACTTATAATCACGCAGACAACGATTACAAGGACTCTACTGGTCAAGATATAAGCATGGCCGCTAGTATCGCCAGCCAAGAATCGAGCACCCATATTATCCTGCAGGAGGATAAGTACGGGACAGAGCATGTATAGCAAACATGTCACTCAGGCACGCCGCATCCTGTTGATTATCACGTCTACCAACAAGCCCCGGGTAGCAGCGATCCAGCATTACCGCGCCAAGCAGCCGATTCAGTGAGTTATTCAATCCCGCGCAACCGCTGCAGCACTTTCGCAATCAGGATTCGCAATCCCCTCGCGCAGCCGCCCGCAGCCCCCGCCGACTACGACAACTAAAATAGCTAAGTGCTCACCATCAATCACCAAAGGAATGTTTAATAGCCCAACTGACCGCGTGTTCGTCGCAAGATTTCATCATAAATACTGTCACAGCAGGAAACGCACTCAATGCGCCATGCCAGCGTGAGCCGCTATACATCGCCACCTAGCGCCGAGGTGTAGAAGAAAATCCAGCATAACCTATCAGTCCCCTTTTAGCCAGACGACGTCCCGCGAGCCAAGTGTACCTGCCAAAAATTCTCCCATGCCTTCTGCACAGGAAGCAGGAACTTTCATGGAGCATTAGGTATCTCAGCAAATAGTCTTTACGCCAGGAGCCTTGACGACACAAGTAATTGCAGCGTCACTCGATAACCGGCTTTATTGAAGGCCCCCTCAGCTATCGGTTACCTCCCCACACCCCAGAAGGAACATGTCGACCCGCACAAAGACTAAATCTCACCTCACGCCATGAAACAAATATTGGCTCAACGCCCGTGTCGCCTCGAACCACCCCGACAAAGGTAAACAAATACAATAATTCTATGTGTATAACTAGTCAGTCCCCCTTCTCTAGATTCCCCCTCCGCCACCAACAGACTCAAGGATGAATTCAGGGAAGAATTCGAGAATACAGCGCTTGCAACGAGCTGCGAAGGCATCACCCTCAGTTCGCAAGTACAACGAGATTATCGCAGTTATAATGTATAATCGGGACAGCTAAGCAAGCTGCCCTCAGCCGGGCATCAGATCTGCCTCACAGTCAGTCAACATAACTCTCCAAGATAAATACTTCCGGTTAAAGCTACCTAGTCGACCCCTGCCTCCACGCCCGCTGCCCCCTCCCTTGGTAGCTTCCCGCCAGGTATTGTACTCCACAGCCAACAGGAGAAGACGAAGGCCTGCAGCGCACAGGTGGCCCAGTTAAGATTAAACTTTAAGGTTTTAGAAACATACCCGTAACACACCTGTCAGACGAAACTCGCATGAGAAGCATCCAGCCGCTGTTCATGTACTGGATTATATCGGAGTAAGTATTTAGAGCAACAGCTTCGCACCACAAGGCTTATATAGGATTCATATTATACCAACCGTATTTACAGCGCCCCGGCTCGCGAAAGGAGTCACGCACTCCTGTAATGCACCCAAGCGAAGACGAAGGGAAGGTAAGGAATACACATACAGTGCATGCAGGTGCAAGGATCGTATTAATTTAACAAGACTGATCATCAAAACAAAGTCTGTATTAGTACATGTATCGCATAGAAGGGTAGAAATAAAGTATATTAAATTATATAAGTTTGTTACATTAACTACATGTCGCATCATTATACCGCTGGAATTCGAACATTATGTCCTTTAATTTTAATTTTTGAAATATACCCCTAGAAATAGTTAACACAACACAGTCAGATAGGTCAGTTGCTCTTATCTTATCATGCAATGGATCCTGGCCGCATTCATCCTTGCAGCTTATCATGGACGCGAGTATGAAACATGCAACATGTAGCATAGCACTGAGACATTCACTCCAGAACATGTAATACAATACAATGTAAACACAAGAAACAAAAAACAAACTTTCTTTTTTTAAAAAAGGCTTAAGCGCAATCGTAAACGTAAACGTACAATGCAGAACGTAGAACGTAGAACATAGGGCATAGGACATATTGAGGTGCCATGCGATGCATGTTACACATGCGGTCTTACAGAACGGTCGTAACACGGGTTCGGACAAAACGAGTACAGAACGACACGGGCCCCTTTGCCGTTAATTCGTAGCAGAACAGAATATGCAAAATAATGAAATAATAAAATAATAAAATAATAAAATAAAATAATAAGGTAGGTACAATACAAAATACAAAATACAGAATACAGAATACAAACAACTAAGTAACTTAAGACTTAAAACTAAGATTAAGGATAGAACTGGATTAACAGTTAACGATTAATGATTAATGATTAGGAAAACACTACAACTGAACTAAGAACTACGAGCCAGTAACCGATAGCCACCCCGATGGCCACCCCAGATCCCCGCCTCGAGCCCGGACCCACGCACTCCCCGGATTACCGCTCCGCGCCCATTCCCGACCAGCTCGAGCTTCCACCCCGCGTCACTTTATCTATCTGTTACTTGTTACTTCTCCCCCCCCCCCCCGCAAGCCACCCCTTCTTTTCGAACCTCGTCCTTGCCCCAGACCCACCAGCGACAGCGCTCACACGTGGTGCCGGGGCGGACATGACCGTAGTTACGTTAACTATGGAGGTTATAACCGGCCCCCTCCCCACCCCCGTTGTCAAAGTTGCCCTTGCTGGCCCCACTCCCGAGCGACCGGACGAAACGCGCGGTCCCGGGACTGCCGCGAGGACGGCCCCACCCGCGGGAGCAGAGCCCCCCCCCCCCCCCCAGCGCCCTTGCCGGGCACCGAGTCGCCACGTGCCTGGTTCCCTGACACAGATAGCACCTCATGGTTTCGTCCGAATACTTTATCTTCGGGGTACTCCATCCCACCCGGAGCCTTCTGAGCCCCAGAAGCCTCCGAGCGGCCTCCGGGGTAGCCTCCACCTCCGCGTCAAGGGCACCGTCCCCGCGCCCACCCGCCTTCATCCCTACGCACCGTATCTCCCCCTCCGGACCCTTGCTCGTTCTCTCAACGCCTCGAGAAGTTGAAGCTTGGAAACCGTGGGTTTAATTCCCTCAACTCTGAGCTTGCTACACCTACGTACGCCTCGGAAATCCCATCTGTCGGCCCCCCCAACCCCCCGCAGTAGTTCTAGGACCTTTTCGTAAGTCGTTTCTTTTGTTAATTCGATCATTATGGCGCCGTCAGCCAACTTGGCAACACTTTTGACTCTACCCCCCCACTACCCCATTATACCCCTAACCTCCCTGATTGCCTCTCTGTAGCTTATACCAATCTGCCCATCCCCCCTTCTGTACTGCGCGACCACGGCATCATTACCAACCACTTCCCGGCCCCACACCTTGGGCTGGGGGAGTCCACAACCGTCCTCCCCCTCACTGTCATCTATGACCTCGGTTTCCTCCCCTTCGTGGTTAACATCATCATCCAGTATACCCGTTAGCGTCTCCCCCCCCCCCCACCCACCAACCCCCCCGCGTATCCGTGCATGCTCCTATCATCTTTTTCGCCCCTCGCATCGCCTACCCCCCGCGCGTTCTCGTGGCGTTTGTTCTCCCTGGGCAACGATTCTGCCGTGCGTCTCCTACTCGTTCCCACCCCTGAAATGCCGGAAGCATTCCTCCTACTAACCCTAATTTTGTTCTTCTTACTCCCTGCCGCCCCTATCGCCCGACGCTCAGCCTCCTTACGGATTCGCATTCTTTCCTCCCCATCCTCACGACCCCCCCCCCCCTTCCCGTCCTTATCGCACCCGACCCCTTCATCTGAGACAATGACAATGTCTCCTGTAGAGTTTGACAGCTCGCTTGAGCCCCGCCTCGCCGCCTCTCTTGCTTCCCGGGTAGCCAGCTCAGCTTCTTCGGGTCTTTCTTCCTCCTTTTTATCTTTGCCGTCCCGGAATAGCCATCCCAGGCCTTCCTCGGCCGCCTCTACTTCATTCTGACGCCCCTCTTCCTCTTCGAGTTTACGGGCGAGTTTCCTTTCCGCCCGCTCGATGGTGCTTTCGAATTCGACGTCCATGTCAAGGACGCTATCCCGCTGACTGCAGTCCATCCTCCGCAAGCCGTTTGCACCGTGGCTTGCTCCTTGATGGCGCCAAATTCGGTTTGTCCTGCAAGTTAAACGGAGTTAACTACCTGCTAGTTTCAACACATATATAGCCCTCCTGCTCCTTTCTCCCCTGCCCCCCACCTGTGTCTATGCCCGCCTCACCTCGGCTCCTCTTGCCCGAGTCACAACTAGGTAGCACTGCACCCTCGTTTCGCCCTACGCCATGCGATCGTCTAGTATGCAGTTTTGAGCAGCCCCAATAAGGATCATATAGATACAACCAATAAATTTGAGCAAACCAATTCGCACAAGTCAGATCAAATCAATACCGTAGTCATTCGTTCGACGAGCACCAGACAACCAAGGATAGAAGAGTTAACGAGCGAACTATAACACGTATTCAGCGTAGGGGTTACCCCACACAGTAAGTATAAATAGTAAATAATAGATAATAAATATTAAGTGCGTAGCCAAATAGACAGCTTCCAACTCCCGTCCCTTCTCACAACGCCACGATCACGAACAACCAGGACACAGCGTGAGACTCCTCAGCGATAGCGAACCGACGCACTCAACAACTGGGACTTCGCCAAAGTGTAAAGACGAAAGACTGCTACGCCCAATCACGACCGCCCGCCCAACGGGTAAACAATTAAATCACATTAAATTAAATTAAATTAAGTCGGATTAGACCAAATCAAATCAACCTAAGTCAACTCCAATTAAATCAAGTCAAATCAAAATCTCATTAAAATTTGTTTAGCACTCGCCGCGGTATGTCCGCGCGAACTTAGAAAATCGCTAATCACGCGTAGCGATGGGCGTGCACGAAACGGAGGAAGGGAGAGTCAGTGAATGAGCTTCAGTGGCTACACGGTACTCGTAATTATTTTATTAAAACAGCCGAAACGTATATATGAAGCGACGGACGACGGACAATCTTGATGTACAAAGAGACGGACAATCTTCGGCGCGACGCAGACGATGAGAACGAAAAGACAAATCACGGCTGAAACGAGGAGACGAATATCGACGCTCGACGCGTGCAATTGTCGGGAAAATCGCTTGATGGATTTCCGCAAACTCGAACTCACTCGAAGCAACGGTTTATTACAATATCACTGCTCACTCTTTAATTTCTCGGATACTTTCGACAGAATGGTCGCCGGGCGCGAACGATCGCATATTTATCGTCGCGGGGGGTACGCTGCGGACGGGAAGTTCGAACGAAACGGCGACCGCTGGTTGGAGAATTTGACTTGTCAAACGGCTTGAGAGGACGTTTAACCGGCGACGCGTACGGTAAATTGGTAACGAACGTTTCGCCGAAGTCAACAAGCGACGGTTGAAGAGTCGGGCGGGAGAGTGACAAACAGGCAAAAACCGTCGATTGTCGACTTCGCCGACGGGTGCCGCTTAAAGTTTTTCTGCCGAATTCGGCGGTTTGGTCGTCCTCGGCGGCCGAGCACCAAACCGCCGTTACAATTTTGAACAAAATTAAAATTAAGTTTTAAATTTAAATTAGGCCAAGCCAAGTTACATCAAGTATCAGACAGACAAGAGAGAACGAGTCAACTCAGATTACCGGCCACATTACGCAATAGTCGTGGGCTAATAGATTATTGAGCAAATTCCCGCCCGAATTGCCACCTTCCCCAGCCAAAAACCGTCAATACACACTTCGCGGCATTAACATCGAGACCAGCTATACTCAATTCGAAATAGAATCAGATCAAAATCAAAATCTAAGTCTAGATCGCAATCGCCCGCCCGACAGCCACCAAACGGGCCAGAAGTATGCATCTTCAAACCGTGGACGCACATTCGGCATGAAGATCATTTCGCAGAATAAATATTAAATCATAAGTATACGCCAAAATCGGAAATTGACTGCATATTACTAATATGCCGGTATATCACTAATGACTAGAAATAGTAAATGACAAATGAGTAAATGAACAAATAGATAAATTAAATAAATTAAATTAATACATAACGAATCAATGAATTAATAAGCTAGCGACGAATGGCCGGCTTCAACTTCCTGCCTCTCCATCCCCATCAGTGTCGCCATCGCGAACGTACACGACGCTGTGCACCCACAACCCGGAGGACAGCAAACCAGCACGATTAACGATTGAAACTGCATCAAAGTTGGCAATCCGGAAATCACCGCGTTCAGTCGCAGCCGCCCGCCCAACGATTAGCACGCAGACACAGCTACCGGTCAACGCCGCGTCAAAATTTGAGAATGCACGCCCAGTTCTTAGAATAATTAAATCAATAAATTATCTTGCCGAATTAAATTAGTCAGCGGGCAGCCACGGGTGGACGAGACAGCCGAAATTGCAAATAGGCCAATAGACATTACAATGCAATAGCCACAGGTTAGCAAATTATCGGACAGATATCCACCCATATTATCTTAACCTTCGGTCAAAATCATTAATATATATATTCCGCATCATCAGTAGAGAGTCAAATAATCAAATAACCAATCACTTCAGTATGAGATCAATTCACAGTCAAAATCATAGTTGCCCGTCCGACGGTCACCAAACGACCAGGAAGGAGAGGAAGAATTTTAAGCAACCACGTTTTAACGCAAAGGTTGCCTCACGGGACAGCTATTAAATAATAAATTATAGTTAAATGAGCAAATAAATAAATAAGTAAGTAATATGTTACGTTTCCGTCCTCAAAATTTCCTCATTTGGAGTCGGCTGCGTACACCCGCATTAGTCACGTAATTTAGAATTTTCGAGAACAACGCGAAGCAAGGGCGTTGTCCCTCGAAGTCACGTAGCGCACTTTCCCCACCACCCTTTTTCCTCTAATTTTTGAGTATAAAAGGGTGACGGCGAAGGCACTTTGGGTCTAGTCGAAATCTAGAAAGGGCACGTTACACGTCTGTACGTTTCTCTTACGACGCATAGCAACTTAGCGAGATCGGGTTCAAGTCCTCTTCGAGCGTTTCTTCTTAACCATACAGTACGTAGTCGACTGTTAGGCAGTTCATTTACGGTTGTAGTCGTCCCCCGTTTGCTCGCATTCGTTAAAACCGAGAAGGATTAGATTCTTGCTTCGCGGAATCGAAACTAACCAATTCAATTATCTCCTAGTAAAATTGTAACTTAAATTCAAGTTAGAACACCGCGACAAATTACACTATAACAGTTGTAAGTCCCGGTGCATTAGAATAAACTGAATCAAATAGATTTAGTGTTGATCAATTATAATAAACCGTCCTGAACCCACTAAGGTGTACCTTTACCGCTCGAGGTGCACCGAATACGTTACGAGCACTAATACTAACATTTCCTGCGACTCCCTACGTTAGCCATACGTAGGTTCGTCCGCATATCCCTTTCCTGAGGCTCCCCACGTTAGCCATACGTGGGTTCGTCCTCGCGTCTTGACCTTTCCTGAGGATCCCTACGTTAGCCATACGTAGGTTCGTCCTCGATAACAAACCTCCTGGAGCTCCCTACGTTAGCCATACGTAGGTTCGTCTCCGCGTCTATTTCCTCTTAACAAATTACCATATACCTAATATAAAGCCCCGACTACGCAGCCGTGCCCCTCCGGCTCGTAACAAATAAATGGCCAGCTTCGCTCTCTTGTCCCATCAATCCCTTAGAACACCATAATGCCGAATGAACAAAATGCGACGCAAAATTCTACAAAGCTAACAAACCGACACGGTTACCGGTCGAAACCGCGCCAAATTGGAAAATTACCATGTTCGATCGCGCTTGCACGCCCGATTTTTTACAATTAAATCAATCAATTATTCCCACCTAGATCACGCCGAATTAAACCAGTCAGCGGGCAGCCACGGGAGGACGGGACAGTCGAAATTATGAATAGACAAATAGACAAATAAACATCATGACGCAATAATCACGAGTTAATAAATTACCGGACAAATATCCGCACATATTATAATATTCTTCGATCAAAATACTCAATGTATATTCCGCGTCATCCATGGAGAGTCAAATAATCAGATCATAATCACTTCAGAATGAAATCAATCAGCGTCAGATCAAACTCTCAAGTCTCAAAATCACAATTGCCCGCCCGACGGCCAGCAGACGCACGGGAAAGGGGAGAAGAATCTCCGATACAAACACATTTTAACGCAAAGGTTGCCTCACGGAGCAAATATAAAGTAATAAATTATAGATAAATGAATAGATAAATAACTGTAAGTAATAAATAAACGGCCAGCTTCAAACTCTTGTCCCCCCAGCCCCTCGGAATGCCGCAATGCGGAACGAACAAAATGCGACGTAAATTCTGCAAAGCTAACAAACCGACACAGCCACCGGTCGAAACCACGCCAAATTGGAAAATCACCATATTCAATCGCGCTTGCGCATACGATTCTCAACACAATCAAATCAGTAAATCATTCCAATTCTAATCTGGATCATGCCGATTTAAATCAGATCAGTCGACGGGAATCCACGGGAGGACGAGACCGTCAAAAGCACAATAGCCGAATAGGCAAATAGACATTACAATGCAATAATCGCGAGTCAATAAATTACCGGATAACTATCCGCCCATATTATCGTATTCTGCGGTCAAAGTCGTTAATATATACACCGCGTCGTCGATAGAAGTCAATAATCGGATCATAATCACTTCAGAATGAAATCAAGTCAAAATCAAAGCCGCAACTGTCCGTCCGACGGAGAACAAACGAGCAGAAAAGGGGAAAGGGGAAGAATTCTCAATACACAGACACATTTTCAACACAAAGGTTGTTTCGCGGGACAAATGTTAAATAATCAATGTTAAATAAATACATGAATAAATAAATAAATAAATAAGTGAATAAGAAATAAGATATAGGAAACAAGAAATAAGAAATCGACAGCTTCAAATTCTTGTCTCCCTATCCTTTTAGAATGCCGCAATACCAAGCGAACAAAAACGACGCAAGATTCTACAAAGTGAACAAGCCGACACAGTTAGTGACCGAAACCGCGTCAGTTGGAAAATTCCCGTGTTCAATCACGATTGCACGCCGTATTCGTAAAACAAATATATCAATACATTATTTTAATTCAAGTCACAGCGAATTAAACCAAATTAAATCGAATTAAATCAAGTTAAATCAGTCATCGGGCAGACACGAGAGGGCGAGGCCCTAAAATTACGAAATTACAAATAGACAAATAGACATTGCAACGCAAGGATCACAGGTTAATGAATTACCGAGCAACTACCCGCCCGAATTGTCATATTCCTCGATCAGAATCATCGATACATACTACGCATCGCCAGTAGGGAATCAGGTAATAATTATTTCGGAATGACATTAAGTCAAAATCAAAGCCGCAATTGTCCGTCCGACGGCCGACCAAGGAACAGAAAAGGGGAAGAATTTTCAACTCACAAACACATTTTCAACGCAAAGGTTGTTTCGCGGGACAAATATTAAATAATCAATGATAAATAAATACATGAATAGATAAATAAATAAATACGTAAATAAGAAATAAGAAATAGACAAATAGACAGCTTCAAATTCTTGACTCCCTATCCCCCTAGAATGCCGCAATACCGAGCGAACATATACGACGCAAAATTCTACAAAGCTAACAAGCCGACACAGTTAACGGACGAAACGGCGCCAAAGTTGGAAAATTTCCGCGTTCGATCACGATTGCACGCCCGATTCCTAAAACAAATAAATCGCTAAATTATTTTAATTCAATCATGCCAAATTAAATCGGTCAGTGGGCAGGCACGGCAGGACGAATAAATTGTAATTAAGTTAAATAAAATAATAGGCATTACAAAGGAATAGTGCAATCACGAGTTAATAAATTACCGAGGAAATGCCTGTCCGAACTGCCGCTTCCTTCGGCCGAAAATCATCAATACACGCTCCGCGCCCCCAATAGAGAATTAAACAATAATTAGATCAGAATGAAATTAATCTAATCAAAATCAAAATCAGAGTCGCAATTATCCGTGCGACGGCTGGCAAGCGAACAGGGAAGGAAAGAAAATTTCTCAATATGCAACATATTTTCAACACAAGGGCTGTTTCACGGGACAATATTAAATAATAAATGATAGGTAGTAGATAAATAGGCAAATAATAAATAAATAAATAAATAAATAAATAGCCGGCTTCAAATTCCTGCCCCCCTATCCCCCCAGAATGCCGCGATATCGAACGAGCAAGATACGACGCAAAATTTTAAAAATTTGTTAACAAAGCTAGCAAACCGGCATCGTTAACAGTCAAAACCGCGTCCTAGTTCGAAAATTACCGTGTTCAATCACAATTGCCCGCCGTTTTCGTAAGACCATATATATCAATACATTATTTTAATTCACGTCACGCCGGATTAAACCGAATTAAATCGAGTCAAATCAAATCAAGTCAATCATCGGGCAGACACGGGAGGACGAGGCAATCAAATTACGAAATTACATGTAGACAAATAGACAGATTGCAACGCAAGAATCACAGATTAATGAATTACCGAGCAGCTTCCCGCCCGAATTGCCATATTCTTCGGTCAAAATCATCAATACGTACTACGCGTCGCCAATTGTGAATCAAATAATAATCATTTCGGAATGAAATCAAGTCAAAATCACAATCAAAGCCGCAATTGCCTGTCCGACGGCAGGCAAACGAACAGGAAGAGGGGGAGGAACTTTCGATACCCACGCACTATTACACAAGCACACTTTCACCGCAAAGGATGTTTCGCGGGACAAATTAAATAATAAATAATAGATAAACGAATAAATATGCAAATAAGTAAATAAATAAATAAATACATAAATGAATAAATTAAATAAGTAAATAGATAATGGGTAACTAGATAAATAGATAAATAGATAAATAGATAGATAAATAACCAGCTACAAATTCTTGCCTTTTATCCCTAGCAATGCCGCAATTGCACGTGAACAAGACAATGTAATACTGTGTGACACTATCAAGCTAGTGAACCGATCCAATTAATACTTTAAAGCGTATCAAAATTGCACTTTCAAACGCACTCATGTTCACCCGTGCGATGACTCGATTAATATTGAATTGACAGCCGGATACGAAAGAACAAACAGGCCGAGGTTACGCGAGAATTCTGAGATGTAATAATTGCGAATTAACGAGCATAGCGTATTAACACGATAGAAACACCATAAACAACAAAACACTTGCTGCAAATGCAAGGTAGTCTACACCGCACTATAATAATCTAAATCAAATCAAGAATAGAGTGTAATAGCAGCAAATCCACTTACCGTGTAGCAATGTAAGTCCTGGCCTGCGTACTCCTCGCACTTTCACTTCTAGTTCAAGTCCTTTATGACGGAGAGAAAATTATCAATTCTCAATTCTTAATTAATTATTAATAGGCTTGTAACGAGTCGGCGAGGCCGCGACCCCTTACCGATACCACCCGCCGTACCGCGGGGCCGCGAGCCACCCCCCCCCCCCCACTCCGCGACCGCCACACATGCGACTCTCGCGACGGCCGCGAGGTGTCGAGCAGCGCCGCGACAAGCAGTCGGCGGCTTGAGACAATCGCCGCCGGATAGTACGCATCGTACACACCGTGCCGCTAATTTTCACACACGTCTCTCGCCCTTCCTCTTTCTTCCTCCTACGGTGCGCAGGAGCTGGTTCGCTCAAGCGGCCGCTCGTCTGTCGGTATCGCCGTTTAACCGTTGACCGTACGCGGAGGTTCGCCTCTCGCGGGTCTCCTTACACATCGCCGGGACTGTCGGGCGGTGGAATCGACCCCGCGTCCCAGAAGGCACCGTCCGTTCCGTACCTGCCGATCCTCCTGCCCAGCGATAGCGGAGCGCCGCCAGCGACCGAGTAGCACCGCGAAGCCGCCGCTTAGGACAGCGATAGCGATAGCGACAGAACTGCGATACGACTGCGATAAAAACTGCGATAGACTTGCGACAGCGGAGAAATAGGAACAGCGACTGCGAAGCGGGTTAACTCGCGTTCGGTTAAGTCGCGTTAGGCTAAGTTCGCGTCCGGGCGCGGATGTCCACCGCAACCCGGCGCGTCCCCAGGTGGCGGATAGGGGAACGGCCAACAGATATGTTGGTTAGCTGCGAAATAAGCATCCTTCGGGGTGACGAATAAGCAGTAGCGGACCAAATGGACTAGGGGAAGGAACCCTGATTTCAAACCAAGTATGGACTCAGTTTCGTCAGGAGTGTTGACTACGGTGCAGGGGCTCGGAACCCCAGTACCGGCGTCCGTTGTGGGTGCGAAAGCAGGCCCCCGGACGTCGTTATCCAACGACTGCATTGCTACACAGGTGGACCGCTTGGCCTGCGTAGCATCCTTGGCTACAAGTGAGGAGAAGATTGTCGGTACCCCAAGTGTTCGTCTCGAACGCATCGTCGTCCCGAGGCCACGGCCTGGAACGCGCGATGTGAGTGGGGAACGCGATCGGTCTCCTGTGCGGCGCGTAGATGGCGAGGAGAGGACAGGGGCTACCTTCCTCTCCCGTCTCGCTGCTGACACGGGTGACGTGGAAGCTGGCCCGTCGGAGGAGGGCCGAGTTATGCGCAGCGGGAAGCGCTGCGCACCTGCCTCCGACGACAACGAGGAGGAGGAAGTGGACTCGGACGCATCGTTCGAGTCCGTGCGGATGACGACGAGCAGGGCGTCGTCGGCCACATCGACGAAACGGAGGGGCCGGCCACCAACGACCGGCCAGTACGTTGGCCTCGCAGAGGCCAAGTTAAAGTACGCAGAGGCGTGTCGGCTTGAGGCAGAGACAAGGGCCGCGGAGGATGTCCTGAATCTGGCGGTCCCTCCACGTCCGCCAAGCAAGGGGAGCATCCCGCTCCCCGACGAGACGGCTATTCTGCGGGACCTGCGGCAGCGACCTACAGCGGACGTAGCGGCGTCCATCCTGGAGGCCCAGGCCGAGGTAGAGAAAGTCGCCGGGGTGTCCAAGGGCTTAAAGGGCAATTTGGCCCGCGCTCTGCGGCTGGCCGCGCTGAACACCCGTGCGGCAGTTTCGGAGCTGGCCACTAGGTCAGCGACGGCTGCCACGCGGAAGCTGGAGGAGGAGAATGTCCTCCTCCGCGGACAACTGGCGGAGATGAGGGCTGAATTGGCCCGCCTCCGCCAGGAGGTGGAGAGCGGACGGGCGCTAATGCCCCCGCCGCCGCGACCGCCATCGCCGCCGCAGCAGGCATCGTCGCCCCGGCGACCACCGACGCCTCCGACGCCTACGCGTCGGGCCGTGCCTCATGGGAGGACGGCACCAGCTCCCCCCTCGGTGGAGTCCCCGCGGCCGGCGCTAACGGCCAATAATAGTCTGCTGGAGCAGATCAGCTCCCTCATTGACGCCAAACTGGCGTCATTCAGGAGGGAGCGGTAGCGGCTGAAGGGCCTGTCCCATGCGGCGGCCACCGCAGCGGCCTGTTCGTCGGCGAAACAGCCGGCGAAAAAGAAAAAGAAGGAGGCGGATGCCCCGGCGCCGCAACCGCGGCAGCCGACATCTCCGGGTCTGCCGTCGACGAGGGAGGCCAATGCGGTCCCCAAGCCGCCAATGGCTACGGCTCCTCGGCCCCCACCAGCGGACGCATGGTCCAAGGTGGTGGGCAGAAAGGAGCGGCGGCGAAAAACGGCTGCAGCCGCTGCTGCTACCGCCGCACCCACTGGCCCCAAGCAGGCGAAGAAAAACGCCTCAACTGGGGCCAACAAGCAGTGAAAGGGGACTGCTACGCAGCCCACGAAAAAGAAGGCCCCCCCGGCCAGCGGCCATTACATTGACGGTCCCACGGGGGGGGGGGGGGGGGGGGGGAAGTCAGTTATGCGGAGGCGATGGCGACCGCCAGGTCGAAGATAAACCTGGCGGACGTTGGCATCGCCTCCTTGAAGCCGAGGAGGGCGGTGACCGGCGGCCTCATGCTGGAGGCCGACGCACTGGCGGCCTAGATGGCAGAGGCGCTGGAGGGCACCGGGGTGAAGGTGGCCAGGCCGACCAAGACGGCGGAATTGAGGATCCGCGGCCTGGTCGACGGTTCCACCGCGGACGACGTTGCGGCGACCGTCGCTGCGACTGGAGGGTGCCGGAAGGAGGAGGTGCAGACCGGACATATCCGGTCTTCCGCCTCCGGTTTTGGCACCCTATGGATCCGATGCCTGGCCGCTGCCGCCAGGAAACTGGCGGTAGCTGGGAAGGTGTCGGTCGGGTGGGCCCCGGTCGAGGCCCTCCAGGCCCGACCCCTGCAGTGGAACCGCTGCCTAGAACTGGGTCACACAAGGCAGCGGTGCACAAATGAGGCGGACCGCACGGGTCCCTGCTATGTCTGCGGCGACCCGGGCCACGCGGCGAGCGCCTGCAAGGCCCCCCCGAAGTGTCCGGTCTGTGCGGACCAGGGGAGGCCGTCGGCGCACCCCCTCGGGGGTCGGGGGTGCCCTGCCAGTGCTGCCAAGGCGGCCGGCAAGAAGAAGGGCGGGAAGGGAAAGAGTGCGGGGGCCAAGGCTGCGGCCCCTGCTCCAACGGCAATGATGGGCGTATCAGCGCCACCGCCCGAAAGGATGGCGGGCCGGATAAGGCCCCAGCGGCCGCAATGGAGGTTGTTCCAGAGGTGGAGTGATGGGACCCGCTGGCCCCATCCTCCAGGTCAACCTAAACTGCTCGGCCAGAGCTCAGGATCTGCTGATGCAGACCATGGCCGAGCAGGGGGCCGGGTTGGCCGTGGTGGCGGAGCCATATAGAGTCCCCAACCATCCAAGCTGGATGGGGGACTCCGCGGGCTCCGTCGCCACCCTCTGGCGAGGGAGGCCAGGTGCCCCGCCGTGTACGCTGCTGGAGAGTGGGTGGGGCTACCTGGCGGTAGAGTGGGAGGGATTCGCGGTGGTGGCGGTATATGCACCTCCGAGTTGGCCCCTCGAGCAGTTTGAAGAGTACTTGGACTGGCTGGGGAGATGCGTCTCCCGCTGCCATCCCCGTCCGGTACTCGTCCTGGGAGACTTTAACGCCAAGGCCACGGCCTGGTCGTCTCCCAGGACAGACTCGAGGGGCAGTGAGGTGCTCGACTGGGCGGCGGGACTGGAGCTCCGTTTGCTAAACACGGGCTCCGTCCACACGTGCGTGCGGCACAACGGGGGATCTATCGTTGACCTATCATGAGCAACGCCCCCCGCCGCGCGCCGTGGTTCGGGGTGGAGGGTGGCGGTAGAGGTCGAATCGATATCAGACCATCGATACATCGTGATCGACCTCTCCGCTGCCCCCCAAGCGACACCCCGACGTCGCCCGGGAGGACAGCTGCCACCACCGCGATGGGCGCTACGGCGACTGGACCGGGACGCGGTGATGGCGGCTGCCGAAGTCGTGGCCTGGCCCGAACATCCAGCAGGGCCTGTCGACGGGCGGGTGGAAGCCCGATGGTTCCGGGGTGCTATGACGTCCATTTGTGACGTCGCTATGCCCCGGGCCAGGGTCCACTCGAGGAAGGCGGTGTACTGGTGGTCGAGCGAAATTGCGGAGCTACGCAAGCAGTGCGTCCGCGCGCGACGCCAGTACACCCGTGCCCGTCGACGACGACGCAGGGATGAGGAGCGGGCTGCCCAGCTGTACGGGAACTACAGGGAGAAGGTAGTCGCCCTGCAGCTGGCCATCAAGCGAGCGAAAGCCCAGGCATGGAAGGATCTCCTCGGCTCTCTGAACAAAGATCCGTGGGGGCGCCCATATAAGATGATGATGGGACGTTTACGTCCCTGGGCGCCTCCCATTTCAGAAAGCCTCGACCCCCAGTTTCTCGGGAGGGTCGTGGACACGTTATTCCACCCTGGAGGGGAGCTGTCCCGACCCCGAACCGAGACGGAGGCACGTTACACGTCCTCCGACATGGGGGTCACCGAGGAGGAGATGGTCGGCGTCATCCGCTTGCTCCGGGGCAAGAATACCGCCCCGGGGCCCGATGGGATACCCGGCCGAGCCTGGGCGATCGCTTTGCGCGTCCTGGGGGGGAGGCTACGTTCCCTGTATGGGGAGTGTTTTATGTCGGGGATGTTCCCCGACATATGGAAGAGGAGTAGGATGGTCCTCCTGAGAAAGGAGGGGAGGCCTGCGGATTCTCCCTCCGCGTACCGGCCCATTTGACTGCTGGATGAGGCGGGCAAGATGTTTGAACGCATCATTGCCCCCACCTGACAGCCAGTTTGGATTCCGAGAGGGACGATCGACAGTAGACGCGGTCGATCGCGCCAAGTCCCTCTCGGACAATGCTGACAGCAGGGGCGGGGTGTGTTTGGCGGTGTCGCTTGACATCGTCAACGCCTTCAACACCCTGCCCTGGCCCGCCATAAGGGAGGCACTGGTACGTCACCAAGTGCCTCCCGACCTTCAGGCGGTGATCGGGGACTACCTGCGGGACAGGGGGATAGAATTCGCGGGCCGGGACGGGACGATGTGGAGGGAGGTGGACCGTGGGGTCCCACAGGGGTCCGTTTTGGGCCCGCTTCTCTGGGACCTCGGATATAACACGGTCCTGCAGGCCTCGCTTCCCGACGGCGCCACCTTAGTCTGCTACGCGGACGACACGCTGGTGGTGACCGTCGGGAGCATGTTCGGGAGGACCATCCGAAGAGCGGAGGTTGCGGTGGCAGCCGTCGTCCGGAGGATCCACGACCTGGGGCTGAGAATAGCCCCGGAGAAGACCGAGGTCATATGGTTTGATGGCCGGCCTCGGTCCAAGCCTCCGGCGCGGTCGTGGATCCAGGTAGGTGGAGCCAGTGTCGAGGTGGGTTCCCGGATGAAGTATCTGGGACTCATCCTCGACAGCCACTGGAGTTTCGAGGCTCATTTCGACCGCCACGTCCCCCGAGTTGAAAAGGCAGCGGCCTCTATGGGCCGTCTGCTGCCTAATCTCGGGGGACCTGGGGATTGGGTGCGCCGCCTATACTTAGGCGTGGTGCGGTCCATGGCCTTGTATGGTGCCCCTATATGGGCGCCGGCCGGGATGGCAAGCCGGCGCAACAAGCAACTGTTGCGTCGGCTGCAGCGGACGATGGCTATCTGCCTCGTCCGCGGGTACCGTACGACGTCCACTATGGCGGCGCTGGCTCTAGCTGGGGAACTACCCTTCGAGCTGCTCGCGGCGGTGCGCGCCTATATTTATAGGCGCTATAGCATTTGCCGCAGCGCTCGGGGGGCCCCGCTGGAGCCTGAGGCGGTCCAGGAGCTGGAACTCCAGGCCCGGGGGCGCATGTGGGAGGTTTGGCGTTGGGAGTTATCCTCCCACGCCAGCGAACGCGTCCCCGGGGCCCTCCTGCCACACCTGCAAATGTGGCGGGAGCGGCGGCACGGTAGGCTCACCTACCGTCTGACGCAGGTATTCACCGGACACGGCTGTTTCGGTGTCTACCTGTGTCGGATAGGACGGGAGGCGACAGCGGTTTGCCACCACTGTGGGGAGGAGGACTCGGCGCAGCACACGCTGGAGGAATGCCCCGCCTTTTCAGCTCTGCGTCGAGTCCTCCGATGTGAGATAGGAGGAGACCTCTCGCTCCCAGCAGTAGTTGGGGCAATGCTGGAGAGCGAGAGGAACTGGAAGCAGGTGGCCTCCTTCTGCGAGGAAGTAATAAAGCAGAAGGAGGCCGCCGAGCGGGATCGGGAACGATCCGATCCCGCTCGAAGAACCCGGGGGCGACGACGTGTGTGGCCGGCTAGGGGCCGCGCCATAGGGCCCCCGGGATAAGGAGGGTAGCTGACCGGGGGGGGGTGGATCACATCTAGGGTCCCCTTGTTCCCCCGCCGTCAGCAGATCGTGAAGTTGAGTCGACGGGAGCGGGGGGATGGCATGTTTAACGCCGTCCCCCGGGGCGGCCGTGTTACCCAGGGCGTGGGCCCTGGGTAGTTGATAAACGGCCGCCGGGACGGAGCGGTGCGGGGCGCGGCCTCCCTGCACTGCGGAACCAGAGGTCATAGGAGGGGGAGGAGTAAACTCCCCCTCCTCGGGACGCGGCCGGTCATCAAAGGATAGAAGGACCGGCCATGGCGAGGGGGAGTCGCAGTAGTGTTCTCTAAGAGTTCCCGTGACTCCCCCGAATCCGCCAGATGCGGAAGAGCGTCCGAAGGTCGCCGTGGAGATTTTAGTGGGTCGAAGCCCACACTACCCCTCTGTCGCTACCCCGGGCGGCAGGGGGGTGTCTGCCGATCAGATTTCCTCCACGAAAAAAAAAAAGTAACAATGATTGATTATTACTTTCTATTGACGACGTGGCATATGTATTAATTATTTTGATAGGAAAATACGATAACATGGGCGGATACTTGTTTGGTGACCCATTAACCCGCGATTATTCCGTTGCACCGTCTATTTGCTTATTTGTCTATGTGTAATCTGTAATTTTGACTGTCTCGTTCCCCGTGACCGCCCGCTGATTGACTAATTCGGTATGGTCTGAATCAGAAGTAGAATTATTTGATTATTTGCTTATTCGCTGATTTAGTTGTTTAAAATCGGGCGCGCGAGCGCGAATGAACATGGTAGTTTCCGAATTCCAAATCTGGTCCGATTTTGACCGGTAATTGTGTCGGTCTGTTAGCCTTGTAGAATTTCGAATTTCGAATTTTGAATTTCGAACTTTGCGTAGAATTTTGCGTCAAATTCGGCCCGTACGGCATTGCGGCGCTCTGGGGGGGGGGGGATAAGAGTTTTTTAGCGGGCCACTTATCCATTTATTTATTTTACTGATTTATTCATTTACTTATTTATCTATTTATTTGCTTATTTATTTATTTACTTATTTATTTATCTGTTTATTTAACTATTCTCGGAATTCCTCAACTCCCAAGGGACGCGAGGAATCGATCGGCCTAGGCTGATCAAGGCTGAGCCCCAACCGAGCGCGTCTCCGGGTGGCGGATAGGAGAACGACCGGGGCTGGAAGCGGTCCTCCGAACACTGGGGACTGGCTCACCCTTGGGTGAACAGGACTCGGCGTAGGAAGGATCCGTGGACGGCACCGGCCAGTGGGTGCTATAGGGGTTCCCCAGGGCATAAAAACCCTGGCTGGATGAACCGAAGGCCCCGCCGTGGACCAGCTCCCCAAGCCAAGGTGTAAGCTATCGTGCCGAGGGCTGGATGGCACCGGGGTAATGGTGTCGCGAACGATGCCCTTGGGGAACCGGCGCCACCCCATTGTATTTAGCCTTACCCCCGCAATGCAGGCTCTGCGGGGGTGGACCCTTCTTTCCTGCCTACTCGTGGGACCAAACATGGATCACAAAAACGTACAAAAACAAAACAATGACAACAACAACGATGCGGAGGAGGGACCCTCTAAGGGGGGACCTCCTACGACAAATCTGGCAGAAACCAGGGAGGGACCGACCGAGGTCGACACCGCGCTTGCGGTGGCGGCGGAGGTGGGGCTCTCGCTGGAAGAGCCAAAGAAGCCGGACGCAGAAGAGGGCACCAGCAGCAATGCTGGGCCCCCAGCTGAGTCTACGGTAACAGGGAGAAAGGCAAACCGCAGCGGGGCGGCCAAAAGAAGGGCCCGGAAAGCCAAACTGGCAACTGGGCCCTCTGCGGCAGTGAACCGCCCGGCTCTGCCCACTCCCACAACCGCAACGGAGGACACGATGGGCTCAGTCGCTGGGCCCGCTGTGCCTCCCGCGCAGGCTGCTGCAAAGGAGGGGCGCATCCCAGCGTCAGGGTCCAAAAGAACCCGATCACTGGACAGCACCCCCCCTGAGCAACAAACAAAAAGGACGAAGGTCTTCCCTACCATATCAGGGTATAAGGAGGCCCTTGTGGGCGGCCGGAAGGTGGCAATTGCCCCTACTGGCTACCCCGAAGTCTCCCTAAAGCCTGGACAGGGGGACCTGATCCTAAGCGACCTCGAAGCGCGGTTGCTCTCCATCCCGGAAGAGATGGAGGTACCGTGCTTCGAGGAGCATAGGTTGGAGCAGGGGATCCTATGGATAACCTGCTCCAACGACAGGGCAAAGGAATGGCTCAGGGACGCCGTAAAGTCGCTGAGGCCTTGGGAGGGCGCCTCTCTTCAGCTTTTGGAGAGAGAGTGCCTACCGAGGCTTCACAAGATGGTTACGGTGATCCCCGGGCCCCCGGCTGCCACTTCAAACATACTGAGCCTCCTCAGGAGGCAAAACCCGGGACTCCGCACCCACCTATGGAGGGTGTGGGACCGGAAGGAGGTAGGGAGGTCCGTCCAGCTCGTGCTCGGCGTCGACGGTGAGTCACGCCGGGCACTAGGCGACAGGGGCTTCGTGGTGCACGTAGGGCTGGGAAGGGCTCTCTTTAGAGAGCCACAGACCCGGCCGACGGCGCGCAACGAGGCTCCGTTAACGGCCTCCACCTCAGTGGCGGCAACGAAGGAGGCCCCCTCTGCAGGGACCGATGGCGCAGGCGGAGGTGAAGGGACCCAGTGCGTGGTGGCCGCGCAGGAGGGGACCACCGCCGCCCAGCCGACATCGGGATCTGAAGAGGGGGAGGTGGAAGGGGAGCAGGGGCCGGAGAAGTTCGAGGGTGCCGTTTTGGCAGAGCCGGGGGTCAAAACTCCCGGACCTGCGAGGACGGCCCCCCCCTCCGGTCCCACCACTGATCGGGGGGCCTTGCGGGGATCCAGAGGGAGACCGCGGAAGGCTCTCTCGATCAGCAGGGCCGGGCAGTCGGACGCCAGGAGCGGGGCCCAAAAGACCCTGGCTAGGGGCGTCCTGATGGGGCAAAAGGCTGGGGGGACAAAAGCCCCCCCAGGTAAACACAGGGGAAGGTAAAGGGCTCGCCCGGCGGGACTGACACCCACCCCTGTGGACCCAGCGAGGCCGAGCAACACTGCAGTCCCTATGGCTGCAGGATGCATCAGCGTCTCGCAGATCAACTTGCAGCACTGTAAGGCGGCATCGGATATACTCCGGTGGCGCATGACCGTGCGGCACACAGACCTAGCCCTAATTCAAGAACCTTGGCTCATCCAAGGGCAAGTAGGAGGGCTGGGCTCAAAACAAAGCTCCATCATCTGTGGAGACACTAGCTGTAGACCCAGAGCCTGTATCCTCGTGAGGAAGGGGCTCAGGGCACAGAAATTAAATAGGTTCTGCACAAAGGACCTAGCCGCAGCAATGCTTGAGGCTAAGTTGGGGGGCAGCGGAGCGAATATTGTGATTTGCTCAGCCTACCTACCCTACGACTCCGAGGAACCTCCGCCAACGAGGGAACTGGGAGAGCTGATAGTCTTCTGCGAGCAAAAGGGGCTGCACCTGCTGATAGGGTGCGATGCCAATGCGCACCACATCATCTGGGGCAGCACCAATACAAATCGCAGAGGTACAGCTTTGCTGGAATACCTAGCGACTACGGACTTAGAGATCCTGAACAAAGGATCGAGTCCAACTTTCGTAACCTCCAGAAGGCAGGAGGTCATTGATATCACGCTGGGCTCCAGAAAGGTGGCCACAGCTGCGATGGGCTGGCGTGTGGAAGAAGAGGCAACTCTATCTGACCACAGGCTCATTACATTCAAGCTGACGGCGGAGGCGAACCTTGGGCCCACAGAGGTCTACAGGAACCCCAGGGCCACCGTCTGGCCCCTTTATCGAGAGGGGCTGGAGGAGGAACTTAAGGGGGACCTTGTAAGACCCAGGACCAAGGGTAGGATCGAGGAGGAGGTCGGAAGAATCCAGACTGCCATCCTTCGGTCCTATGAAAAGTCCTGCCCAGCAAAACAACGGAAGGACAGCAAACGGGTGCCCTGGTAGAACAAGGAGTTGAGCAGACTCAGATCAGGGACTCGTAGGCTGTTCAACAAGGCCATGAAGGTCAATACGGTGGACGCCTGGGACCTCTATAAGGAGTCCCAGAGATCCTATAAAAAATGCATTAAGGCTTCAAAGAGGGAGACCTGGAAGGAATTCTGTCGCACAACGGAGGCCCTACCTGTGGTAGCCAGGCTTCGCAAGGTCTTCGCTTCCGGGCCACCCCAAAACGTAGAAGGACTCAGACTCCCTGACGGGAGGGTTCTTGAGACCCACCTGCAAATACTAGGTCACCTGATGGAGGTTCACTTCCCGGGCTCCAGACCAGTACCACAGGGGCAGCCCTCACACGTGCAGGTACTGGAACCTGATGGTAACGGGCAAAGGGACTGGACTTTAGTGTCCAAGGTGGTCACACTAGACAGGGTCAGATGGGCCATTGGCTCCTTCAAAAGATACAAAAGCCCGGGCGTGGACGGCATCTTCCCGGCACTCCTACAGGAGGCTGGAGAGGACCTGCTAAGGCGCCTGGTGCATATCTTTAGGTCCTGTCTGGTTTTGGGTTATACACCCAATATCTGGAGGGAAGCCAAAGTCGTGTTCCTGCCCAAACCAGGCAAGAGCAGCTACGACTCGGCCAAATCCTTCAGACCAATCAGCCTGACTTCCTTTCTTTTAAAAACGCTTGAAAGATTGGTGGACAGGTATATTAGGGAGCACGCTCTGGTAGCAAATCCAGTGCAGGCCTCACAGTATGCGTATCAGGCGGGTAAATCGGTTGAGACGGCGCTCCATCACCTAGTGGGGATGATTGAGGGGGCCCTGTCCCAGGATGAATCCGTCCTGAGCGTCTTCATCGACATAGAGGGAGCATTTGACAATACTCCCTTTGAAGTCATGTGCGAAGCTGCTAGCAGCTTTGGTATTGAAAACCCTTTGGTCGCATGGATCCGCAACATGCTGCGGACCAGGACCCTAACATCTAGCATTAATGGGACCACGCTCAGCGCTCATGCCGCCACGGGGTGTCCGCAGGGGGGTGTTCTATCCCCGCTTCTGTGGACGCTCGTGGTGGACGGGCTGCTCCGGGGGCTCAAGGATGAGGGTTTCATGGTGCAGGGATATGCGGATGACATTGTCATCTCAGTCAAAAGCAGACACCCGCACTACGTCGCGAGGAGAATGCAGATTGCACTCAAACTCGTGCAGGAATGGTGCCTCTCCAAAAAACTGAAGGTAAACCCCAGTAAAACGGAGATGGTACTATTTACCAGGAAGCGATGCTTCAAATTCCAGGCACCGTCCATCTTTGGGGTAGAGCTCAGCACTTCCAGAGAAGTGAAATACCTAGGGGTTACCCTGGACACGAAGCTCACTTGGAAACAACACATCACGAAGCAGGCTCAGAAGGCCACAGCCACCTACTGGGCATGCAGAAGGATGTTCGGCGCAACGTGGGGTCTCAAACCAAGAGTAGTCAAATGGATATACACAGCCATTCTGACACCCCAGATAACGTATGCCTCTGTCGTGTGGTGGACCTCACTGAAGAGGGACAGCAACCGGAGGATACTTGAGAAAGTACACCGCCTGGCATTGCTAGGGATAACTGGTGCCTTGCGTACCACACCAACCCTGGCGATGGGAACGCTCCTGAACCTGGCACCACTTCACACGATGGTGGAAGCTGGGGCAAAGAGAGCGGCCCTGAGGCTGTACTTTGCAGGTTCATGGAAGGAGGTAAAGACGGGCCACACCAAGATCCTACAGGTGCACGGGGACCTTCGAAGGGCTCTGGCCCATGGTGGAGACCGGTGTGACCGTTCCTACCACTTCACCCGTAGATTCAGGGTGCTTCTGCCATGCAGGGAAGCATGGCTGACGAACCCTAAAGAAATTTTAGCACCGGGAGGGCTGATCTGGTACACAGACGGCTCTAGGACCAGCACCGGCACCGGAGCCGGGGTATGGGGCGAAAGACCCAGGGTAAGGCTGTCCTTCTCCCTGGGCGCCCACGTATCGGTCTTCCAATCGGAAGTGTTTGCTATCTGGGCCTGTGCTAAGTACAACTTAGACAAAGGGTACAGTGGCAAGCATATTTTCATATGCAGCGATAGCAGAGCCGCGCTTGGATCACTTCAAAATACGGTGGTCGAATCCAGGCTGGTAAGGGACTGCATCGACACACTTATGAGGTTGACAGAAGACAACAACCATGTCAACCTGATATGGGTACCTGGGCATGCCGGGGTACCGGGTAACGAGGGGGCGAACACACTGGCACGAGAAGGTGCCACAAGGCACAACCCGGGCTGGGTTTGTCCCATCGGCATCTCAATGGGCACGGTGAAGGGGATGATAGAGCATTGGGTGAGAACCCAGCTCTGTCAGACCTGGAACCGGGCCCAGGGCATGAAACACTCGAAGGCCCTGGTAAAGGAGCCTTCAAGGTCTCTAGGCGAATACATAAGTCGCCTAGACAGGAATAGATTACGCCTGCTCGTAGGGATCGTCACAGGTCACTGGTATACGAAGAGGCACATGATGCATCTGGGTATCGCATGCGAACCTGGGTGTTTAAGATGTGGCGAGGAGGATGAAACTCCTCTCCATCTGATTTTGAGTTGCAGAGGTCTGAAGGCGCAAAGGCTTTCAACCCTGGGTGCCTCTAACCTCAACTCCGTGAGTCTGGAGGACGTCGGTGTAGACAGGCTCCTAAGTTTTGCTAGGGTTGCTGGTCTACACAGATCCCTCACTGTTTAGAGCTTGCCCGGATGGGCCCGGGTACAATGGTCCTATAGGACTGAGTGCCCGGCAAGCGCTCAGAAATATATATATATGTTATTTAACTATTTATTTATTTATCTATTTATTTATGTGTTCATTTATTTACTTACTTATTTATTTGTTTATTTATTTATTCATTCATGTATTTACCCGTTTATTTATTTCCGTATTGTTTATCCTAGAAAAATACTTTTTGAAAAAAGTACAAAAAGGCGCCAAGTGCACGCTTCCTAAAATTAAGATATAATCTATACAAAGAAATGTGTAACACAAAGATTATTTTATCTTTATGAAAACATTTACTTTACAAAAATACCGTACTATGAAATTGGTGTATTTCTCTCAATTCTATATATATTTATTCATATTCTGTCTATAAAAGAGATGATATCACAAAATAGCGCCAAGCAAACGTCGTATGTTCGAGCACCGAACGTCTAATTTTGACTATTTCAATTCGCAACGGATTCGGTGTTCTCGGCGCCCGTCTCGTCGCTCTGTCACCGTTTCGCTCGCTCCATCGGCCGATCAGAGCGAGCCAACCAGGGGGGTAGAGGCGGCGGACGACGCCGAGAACAAAAGGCCGACTAATATAAATACTGAGCAAAATCCTACCTGAGCGTCTTGATTCCTCGCTATCGTTACCGCGAACCGACCGAAATAAAATTCTCACGCTTTTTCCACGAACACCGCGCTTCGGAAATCTTATTTCGCGAACGCGTTGCTTCGGACAACGCAGTTTGAATAAACAATATTGTACAAATCTTAATCTGATTGTAAGTTTTAGTGAATTAAAAGCAACATTTTATTCCTTAATTAAATTACATTTAACAACACGACCGCGAGATCAGTTACTTCGGCGACACCTCGATCCGGCAACCCGTTCCTTTGACGTTTCGTCCGATTTCCAACCCCGGGAAAGTCGCGGGACGAAATTGGCTGAACACAAACAATTCGTATAATCTACCTGCAAAAAAGTTGGCGCTGCTTTTTTGTAATTTGTTACATCCACAACTTCAATGAATTTGTTGTACAACAACAAATTGTACAAGAATGTAACGTTAAGTTGCAATATTTGACATGTTTGTTACAAAAAAGCAGCGCCAACTTTTTTGCAGGTAGATTATACGAATTGTTTGCTTGGCGCTATTTTGTGATATCTCTTTTATAGACAGAATATGAATAAATATATAAAGAATTGAGAGAAATACACCAATTTCATAGTACGGTATTTTTGTAAAGTAAATGTTTTCATAAAGATAAAATAATCTTTGTGTTACACATTTCTTTGTATAGATTATATCTTAATTTTAGGAAGCGTGCACTTGGCGCCTTTTTGTACTTTTTTCAAAAAGTATTTTTCTAGGATATCACTCTTTTTTGTAGTACATTTATTTTATACAGTACAGTAATAAATGTATGTTAGTGTTACGACATTTGCAAACAAGAACCGTGGCAAGGTAAATGCATTTGGGATGTTGACCTGATTTGTACAGGTATGTATATACTGTAGGTGCCGATGTCGGAACTGTATGTCTCTCATCGGACCGGGGATACCTGACACTCCAGGCGCGACGAATTGAAAGAGTCGCGGATTTTCATTATGAATACGCGATAGAGAGTGCAGTCGTACAATTTCCAAAGTAGGTGTGTGTAGCGCTTAACCGTCGTTATGGTGCTGCATAACACATGTATTGTGTTAAGAGTTTCCTACATAGTTCTGGCCACGAAGTGGAAAAGATGTTGAATCTCGTGAACGGCATGGCACTTACCCCAGAACTTCCAACAGAAACGATACTTATTGTTGACATGTAAATTACATTTTCTCGAAGAGAGCCCACCACCATCCCCGTCGTATTTTAAAATCGTGATAATACGACGGTTCTCTGGTATAAATGCATGACTATTTGTGATAATTTTAGAACGGTTCTATTTTGCAGTATTGTAAACTGATTGTTCACATGTACATTACATTTTTTGAAAGAGAGCCCGCCACCACCCCCGTCGTATTTGAAAAAAGTGATAATACGACGGTTCTCTTCCATAAATGCATAAGTATTTGTGATAAATTTTCATTGTTTGTATTTTACAGTATTGCAATATTGCAAAAATATAATGTATATTATAGAAATACATGAAGCTGTTTGTTCAGTTTTTCTGTAAAATAAATTTTTATTATTTTTATTATATAAAGATAAAGTGATTGTCTTTTGACTTTATTCTGTACAGATTATACCACAATTGTACGAACATGGACTTGGCATCTTTTTAAAAAATTACTTTTTTTTTAAATCAGTTTTAAAGTGCACATTATTCTTTTTTGTATTAAATGTAAATAACTGTAAAAGTTGTAACCCTTTTATACTGCACGGTAAAGGAACAGATTTGCATAGGAAAATAGTACATGTAAATTAGATTTTCTTAAAGAGAGCCCGCCACCACCCCATCGAAATTGTAAAGATATAGTTGAAGTACGGTGGCCCACTTCAATAAATGTATAACTATTTGTGATAACATTTTTCTTCTTTACTCTGCAACATTATAATACAAAAACATTGGATATGGCTTGCAATATTCTATGTTGTCTTATTGTGTAGAGAAAAGAAATATACATAAAACTGTGGTTTGTGCAGATGAAGTCGAACTTCGTTTTACCATAATGTAGAAAAATTACAAATATGAAATGTTACTTTATAAATTCTGCGAATTTTTTTTAAAAATGAGAATTGTAATTATAGAAATTGTGTATGTCCCATATAATTAAAAAAAGAATTCCGTAAAGATATTTAATTTTTATCAATTTTCTGCAGGAAAATAATATATATATTTTTAGCACTTCTAGGACATTGCGTTTTCCTAATTTCCGCATCATTAGCTTCTAGACAAGTATTGGACATTCCTTCTCTGCATATACACGTAATAAGGACCTTCTTCAATGCATGAACCATGATGAAACACAGCACTCATGACTTTGTATATTTGTCCAAGTATAATAACTTTAGTTGTTGGGACAGCTCGCAAAGAAAACTGTGTTTTTCCTGATATATTGTCTGATATTAACTGAATAACAATAATATTTCTAGTCATTATAAATTCACTTTTAATCAATATATCGTTTTCTGTACACTTTTCACATGATTTATTGTGCAAGTGCAACCAATGAAAGAACTTTGTATTTAATAACTCATTTAAATCATAACTTTTTTCTTTTTTTTATTTATCGGTATTGAAAGAAGTGTATTACGGAGAACTGTAGTCTTTGTATAATGACAACTGTTGCATCGTTTAATTGTAGAAACTTGATGTTCAACTAAACTTTGAATATAATCGTACTTTTCACAAAGAGCTATAATAAATTGGGATGTATCTCGTTTAACGTTTTTGGAGAAATATTCCCCTAAACATTGCCGTATTGCATATGAATTTAAATCAGGTAATTTACGTTCATATTGTTGTATTAATACGCTTAAAATGTTTAATTTATCACAATTAAATATCTGTTTTCTAACAACAGCAAAATGTAACAAACATTGCATCGTTACATTTGCATAAGACGAAACCCCATCCTTATTTTGCAAGATCGCAAAGAAAACTCTGTTTTTCCTAATATATTATCTTTGACTGATATTCACTAAATAACAATTATATTGTTAGTTAGTATAAAATCACTTTTAATCAATGTATAATTTCCAGTTCACTTTTCACATAATTTGGTGTGCAACTGAAACCAATGAAAAAACTTTGTATTTAGTAACTCATTAAGATCATAACTTTTTTCCTTTTATTACTTATCGGAATTGAAATAAGTATATTATTCAAAGCTCTAGTCTTTGTATAATGTCAACTTTTGCAACATTGAATCCTATGTTCAACTAAGCTTTGTATATAATCTTACTTTTCACAAAGATAAACATAACCTACACACATTATATGATTTTCATTTATAATGCTACGTTAATGATGATTATTAATATTCATTAAATAATTTTGTATCGCACCTTGTCACTAATAAATAGCTGCACTTATACACATTTGTATTTATCATACTTTCGCCGTACAAAGAATTGCGAGTACGGCATTACACTGACAGCTAACAGTTGTACTGCACTATTGCAATTTCCTTGCTTTTGTACTATAAGAAGAAAGAAAATGTATGACTGAAATATATACGGCACAAAAGTATGTAATCTATAAATTTGTCGATGAAATCAATCATATAAATCTGATTAATAACAACAAACTTCTGAAGCTTGACAGCTGTCAAACTATGCATGGCGCTGCTGTAGCGCTGGACACGCTGTGTGCGAGACGAAGACAAACTGACGTTAGAAAAAGAAACAACGAAAAAGGGACAAACTTATGCCGTTTTCGTTTAAAGACAAAGACACCAATAGTACATTTACCAGTCCCCTGACAAAGAGGTGTGTATACACCGTAACAGGCGTTAGAGAAGGATGACGAACAGACGACGACGACGACGACGACGACGACGACCAAGACTTAAAATCTCATCATGCATTTTACGCAATCTCAACTTTAGCTTGTGATAACTTCCTTCACAAGGCATGTAGAGGAAAAAGAAAAACACTTTTGTTAACTAATTTGGGTACGCGCTATCGATTGAGCCTAATAGAAAGCCGATTCGCCCACGCGTTATTGAGATCTGATAATCTCGGCTTCTCTGAACTTTCGGTCTCGCGTATAGATACACGGTCGGCCTTTCATGCAGCGCTCTGCGCGTGAACTTGGCGCGAGACACGACCGTGTCTCTTGATTTACCCATTTGCCTGCTCATTCATTCGCTTATTAGTTATTCAGTCATTTATGTATTATCATCTATTATAATTTATTATCCACTTACTTATCACTTACCTGCTCATTCAAGTACCCATAGTTTATTTAATGCTTGTCCCGTGAGGCAGCATGTGTCCCTGCTTCAAAAGCGAGTTTGTATTGGAAATTCTTCTTCCCTCCCTGGGCGTTTGCCGGCCGTCGGGCGGGTGATCGCGATTTTGACGTTGACAGATTTTATTCTATTCTGTTTTAAATGTAATTACGATCTGATTATTGACCTCCTATTGGTAACGTGGCATATATATTAACGATTTTGATCAGAAAATATGATGGTATGGGCGGATACTTGATTGATCTATAAACTCGCGATTACTGCAGTACAACGTCTATTTATCTATTGCCTACGCGTAATTTGTAGTTTCGGTCGTCTCGTCCCTTGTGACTGCCCACTGGCTGATTTAATTCGGCACGATCGGAACTAGAAGTAGAATTGATTGATTGATTGATTAATTAATTAATGATTAGTGATTATAGATTCAATTATTTAAGAAACGGATGTGTTAATGCGAGTAATCATAGTAATTTCCCATTCCGGCGTGGCTTTGTCTGATAGTAGTGTCGGTTGTTGGCTTTGAAGAGTTTTGCGTCGCATCCTATCCGCTTGGCACTGCGGCATTCCGGGGGGCCGGGGGGGGCAAGAGTTTGATGCTGGTCAATCATTTATTATTCATCTGTTCATTTATTTACTCATTTATTGAGTCATCTATTGTCTTATTTATTATTTGTATATTATTTATTGTTTACTAGTCATTGGTATTTATTATTATTTATTATTGATTATTTATTGCTTCACCATTTTTGATATCATTCTGAAGAGATTATGGCTTGACTATCGACTTTTTATTGATGATGCGGTATATATAGTGATTATTTGATGGAAGATATGATGACATGGGCAGAGACTTGTTTGGGGATCTATTAACCCGCGATTACTGCGTCGCACTGTCTGTTTGCTTATTTGTCTATGGGTGATTCGTAATCATGACTCCCTCGTCCCCCCGTGGATGTCCGCTGATTGGCTTAATTGATTCGGCATGGCCTGAAACAGAAATAAAGTATTGCTGATGTAATTGTTTTGAAAGTCGGGCGCGCGAACGCGAAATAACATGGTAATTTCCAAATTGACGCGATTTCGGCCGGTAATCGGGCCGGTCTGTTAGCCTATAGGATTTGGAACCTCGAATCCTGATTTTGAACTTTGCGTAGAATTTAGCGCCGAACCCCGTTCGTACGGCATTGCGGCGTTCTGGGGGGGCGAGAGGATAGGAGTTTGTAGCTGGCCGCTTAAATGGCCGCTTATCTATTCATTTATTGATTTATTTCTTTATTTATCTATGTATCTATTTATTTATTTATTTACGTATTTATTTACTTATTCATTTATTTATTTATTTGTATTTATTTACTTATTTAGGTACTTATTTATTTATTTACTTATTTATTCATTCATTTATTTATTATCATTTATCAGGATTTGTTATCTACTTACTTATTACTTACCTGCTTATTCAAGTACTTATAGTTTATTGTTAACACTTGTCTTGAGAGGCAGCCTGTGTTCCTTCTTCAAAAGCGAGTTTGCCGAGAGTTCTTTTCCCTTTCCGAGCGTCTGCTGGCCGTCGGGCGGGCAATAGCGATTTTGATGTTGACTGATTTATTTTATTTTATTTTGTTCTAACGTAATTATGATCCGATTATTGACTTTCTATTGGTAACGCGGTATATATATAACGATTTTGACCAAAGAATATCATAGTATGGGCGGATGTTTGTTTGACGAACTATTAGCTCGCGATTGTTACGTTACAATGTCTATTTATCCATTTGCCTACGCGTAATCTGTAATCTCGGCCGTCCCGTCCCCTGTGACTGCCCGCTGGCCGATTTGATTTAATTGGGCACGATCGGAGCTAGAAGTGGGATTGATTAATTGATTGTTGATTGATTAATGATTAATGATTATAGATTTAATTATTTTAAGAAACGGACGTGTTAGCGCGAGCAAACATAGTGGCCTCCCATTTCGGCGCGGCTTTGTCTGAAAGTTGTGTCGGTTGTTGGCTTTGAAGAAGTCTCGTGTCGCATCCTATTCGCTTGGCACTGCGGTTTTGCGGAGGGCTGGGGGGGCAAGAGTTTGATGCCGGTCAATCACCTATTTAGTCATCTGCTCATTTATTTGCTCATTTATTTAGTCATCTGTTTCCTTATTTACCACTTGTATATTATTTATTGTTTACTAATCTGTGACGGAAATTGTCGCGGAAGATATAAAAAAAAGAAATTCTCTGGGAGTTTCCTCCCAGCCACGAACTTCTGAATGATTTTACGTATTAATTCACGCGACTTAGATTTAGTGGACAAGGTTAGAAACTTATAACACTTTTAATTAATGGGCAGAGACTGAACTTTATTCAATATTAGCTTCTTACTTTTATAACGTATGCCCCACCTAGAGTGGAGCTCGAGTCTTTTATTCTATGGGTGCAGCGTAAGGGTTTTTGGAAGTCGGTATTGGTCGTCCGTCGCGAGAATCTAGGCGTTGAGCATCGTTACAAATCGTTGGTATTTATTATTATTACTGGTTATTATTATTCACTATTATACCAAACTTATTTATTTAGCGGCTCATTTATCTGTCATTTATCATCTAATAGTAGGCCTGCGGAATAACCTTCGCGTTAAAATGTGTTTGTGTGATAAAATTGTTCTCCTCTTTCTGTTCGTCTGTCGGCCGTCGGGCGGGTTATTGCGATGTTGATGATAATGATTTGACATCATTCTGAAGTAACGACGGCTGGGTTACTGACTTTTATTGACGACGCGGTATATATAATAATTATTCGATAGAAAATACGATAACATGGGCGGATACCTTTTGGGGAATTATTATCCCGCGATTATTGCGTCGCACCGTCTGTTTGCTTATTTATCTACGTGTAATTCGTAAACATGACTGCCTCGTCCCCCTGTGGATGTCCGCTGATTGGCTTAATTCGGCATGGTCTGAAACAAAAATAAAGTATTGCTGATGTAATTGTTCATAAAATCGGGCGCGCGAACGCGAATTAACATGGTAATTTCCAAATTATACGCGATTCGGCCGGTAATCGTGTCGGTCTATTAGCCTGTAGGATTTAGAACTTCGAATTTTGATTTTGAGCATTGCGAAATTTTGCGCCGAACCCTGTTGGTACGGCATTGTGGCGTTCTGGGGGGGCGAGAGGATAGTAGTTTGTAGCCGGCCGCTTAAATGGCCGCTTATCTATGCGGTTATTGATTTATTTCTCTATTTATTTATATATTTATTTACTTATTTGCTTATTTATTTATTTATGTATTTACTTATTTATTTACTTATTTATTTATTTATGTATTTACTTACTTATTTAGGTATCTATTTATTCATTTACTTATTTATTTATTCATTCATGTATTTACTCATTTAATTACTCACGTGTATATTTATTTATTTACTTATTTATTCATTCGCTTATTTAGTCATTTAGTTATTTATTTATTATCATTTATCAGGACTTGTTATCTACTTACTTATTACTTACCCGCTCATTTAGGTATTTATAGTCTATTGTTTAACACTTGTCCCCGGAGGCAGCCTGTGTTCCTTCTTTAAAGCGAGTGTGTCGGGGATTATTCTTTTTTAACCGACTTCGAAAAAGAAGGAGGTTACTCAATTCGACATGTATATTTTTTTTTTATTTTTTTTTATGTATGTTCACCGATTACGCCGAGATGGACTGACCAATCGGAACGAAACCTTTTGCATCTTGTAGGGTATGACTCCCAGTTGGTCCCGTATAAAAAACATTTTCCGTTTTGTCATTCTTTACACCTTTTTTATTGCAAAAACACGTTTTCGTACATGCTAAGTTTGATCACCGATTACGCCGAGATGGATGGACCAATCCGAACAAAACCTTTTTCATCTTGCAGGCTATGACCCCCACTAGAAACGGGATAAAACACATTTTTTATTTTATCATTGCTTACCCTGTTTTATCATGTTTTATTTTAAATTACTGCAAATCAAAGAGTACCGTTTTGTCCGCGTCATGCATGTCCGCCGATTGCTCCGTTATGGATTGACCAATCGGAACAAAACCTTTTGCATCCTGTAGGGTATGATTCCCAGTTGACCCCGCATAGAAAACATTTTGCATTTTATCATCGTGTACCCCTTTTTTATTGCATAGAAGCGTACTGTTTCGTCCACGTCATGTACGGTCACCGATTACTCCATGATGGAATGACCAATCGGATCGAAACTTGTTGGATCTTGTAGAGTATGACTTCCAGTTGGTCCAGCAACAATCATATTATGCATTATTTCGTTTTCTCCCACGTTTATTGCAAAAACCGTACTATTTCACGTATAATCGGCCTAATATCGATGAAGCCTAGTATTACATTTTGCGACCGGAGATGTTTGCACGATGATCCCATTTGCAACATTCCCTTCACTTTTCTGCACTTCCCTTCGCAACCCTGCACTTCCCTTCGCGTCCCTGCACTTCCCTTCGCTTCCCTGCACTTCCCTTCACTTCCTTATCTTTCCCTTCCAAACCCAACTCCACCTGCCCCTTCCTTTCCTCCCCTCCCTCCCCTTCCCTTTCACTTCAATCCCTTTCCCTCCCTTCTCTACCCGCCCCTGCTGTTCCCTCCGTTGCTAATTACTATTGTTATTGCAATAATTATGTATCTAGCGTGACGGCGACATGGCAAGTGGTAAGTGCGAATCAAGCAATATCCTACTTTCCTATATGTTACATCAGACACAGTAAATCCCAGTTGTTACGTGAGATATGAAAGAATTATGTATAATTTCGTAAATTTTGTGTGGTTTTACGTATTTTATATAATTGCATACTATTTATTCCAATACAATATGATTATTAAGGATTTCAGTAGAGGAGTTAGGTATATTGCAGCATTAGTATCCATGTTCATGTCTGAAACAAAAGTACATACATGTTTCTGTAGTATAATCGTAGTGAAAAGAAAAAAAAACACTCGCAAGGACGCACGGAACACACGCCCGCATGACCGACCGCGGGTTGTGTGGTTTTACGTATTTTATATACGTACCTCCACCTGCGTGCGGGCGTGCGGGCGGGCGGGCGGGTCGGCGCGCGGGCGTGTGCGGGCGGGCGTGCGTGCGGGCGGGCGTGCGCGCGGGCGTGCGGGCGTGTGTGTGTTTTTTATCTTTTTACTACGATGATACTACAGAGACATGTATGTACTTTTGTTTCAGAAATGAACATGAATACTTCCGCTGACAATCGTATGTATACCTTGATTTCATAACGATGAGATATAATATATGAAGAGAGGAACAGGCTATTACTTCGCAGAGAATGCAAAGATCGCCACTAAAAAGAGTGAAATAAAATAATTTTTGGAAAAAAAATATAACCGACTTCGAAATGCACTAAAAAGAATAAAATAATATTTAATTCTCTTCGTGGGTTTCTCTCCAGCTATGTATAACATTGATGACAATATTACATTACATGTTAGATAAAATGCATATTTTTCGGAGGCGGGCAGGGTCAAAAATTTTCTCAGAATCAAACAATTTTCGTAACTTTCAGTACAGGAAATGTTTAATTGAAAACTGTCTAAACGAAACATGTTGCTGATTGCAATTTGTTTGGGGTATGGCGGGCTTGATAACAGATGAGCGTCAAGAAAAACTCATTGATACGTGACAACGTGGAAGAATGAAACTGTATAGTGGTCAGTTTCGGCGTACAAAATGTTTTTAACCGACTTCGAAAAGGAGGAGGTTACTCAATTCGATCAGTATATTTTTTTTTTTTTTTTTTTTTTTTTTTTTTTATGTATGTCCGCCGATTACGCCGAGATGGCTGGACCAATCGGGATGAGACCTCTTACATCTTATAGGGTATGACTCCCAGTTGGTCCCGTAAGAAAAACATTTTGCATTTTTTCATTCTTTACCCCTTTTTTACTGCAAAAACGCAGTTTTGTACATGCTAGGTTTGGCCACCGATTACGCCGAGATGGATGGACCAATCCGAACAAAACCTTTTTCATCTTGTAGGCTATGACCCCCACTAGAAACGGGATAAAATACATTTTTTATTTTAACATTGGTTACCCTGTTTTATCATGTTTTATTATACATTACTACAAATCAAAGAGTACCGTTTCGTCCGCGTCATGTATGTCCGGCGATTTCTCCGAGATGGATTGACCAATCGGAACGAAATTTTTCGTATCTTGTAGGGTATGCCTCCCAGTTGGTCCCGCATAAAAAACATTTTGCATTTTATCATCGTGTACCCCTTTTTTATTGCATAGAAGAGTATTGTTTCGTCCACGTCATGTATGGTCACCGATTGCTCCATGATGGATTGACCAATCGGATCGAAACTTGTTGGATCTTGTAGAGTATGACTTCCAGTTGGTCTAGCAACAAACATATTATGCATTTTTTCGTTTTTTCCCACGTTTATTGTAAAAACCGTACTATTTCACGTATAATCTGCCTAATATCGATGAAGCCTAGTATTACATTTTGCGACCGGAGATGTTTCCACGATGATCCCATTTGCAACATTCCCTTCACCACCCTGCCCGTCCCTTCACTACCCAGCCCTTCCCTGCCCAACCCTTTGGTGAACTCTTCAAGGAAAGCTCCGATCGCCACTAAAAAATGTGAAATAAAAAAATTTTTTTAAAAAAATACAACCGACTTCGAAATGCACTAAAAAGGACGAAATAATTTTAATTTATATTTCGGAGACGGCGCAAAACTAAAAATTTTCTACATTGGAAATTGTCAAAATTCTTTGATCCTTTTACATATTATCACATTAGCAACACCTTTCATTAATACAATTTTTAATTTTGCGCCGTCTCCGAAATATAAATTAAAATTATTTCGTCCTTTTTAGTGCATTTCGAAGTCGGTTGTATTTTTTTAAAAAAATTTTTTTTCAATCAAAACTTTCTATATGACAGATGTTGCTGATTATGATTTGATTGAAGGTGGACTTGGCACTGAACGGTCCGAAACAGAAAATGCATTTTTGATCCTGCCCCGCCTCCGAAAAATATGCATTTTATCTAACATGTAATGTAATATTGTCATCAATGTTATACATAGCTGGAGAGAAACCCACGAAGAGAATTAAATATTATTTTATTCTTTTTAGTGCATTTCGAAGTCGGTTATATTTTTTTTCCAAAAATTATTTTCGGAGACGGCGTTAAATTAAAAAATTTCTAAATTGGAAATTATCAAAATTCTTTGATCGTTTTTCATATTTTCACATTAGCAACATCTTTCAGTAATACAATTTTTAATTTTGCGCCGTCTCCAAAAAGTATGCATTGTATTTAAAATGTAATGTAATGTAATATTGTCATCAATGTTATACATAGCTGGAGAGAAACCCACGAAAAGAATTAAATATTATTTCATTCTTTTTAGTGCATTTCGAAGTCGGTTATATTTTTTTCCAAAAATTATTTTTCCCTTCCCGAGCGTCTGCTGGCCGTCGGGCGGGCAATCGCGATTTTGATGTCGACTGATTTTATCTTATTTTATTTTATTTCATTCTAATGTAATTATGATCCGATTATTGACTTTCTATTGGCAACGCGGTATATATATTAACGGTTTTGACCAAAGAATATCATAGTATGGGCGGATGCTCGTTTGATGAACTAGTAGCTCGCGATTATTACGTTACAATGTCTATTTATCTATTGCCTATGCGTAATCTGTAATTTCGGCGGTCTCGTCCCCCTGTGACTGCCCACCACTGGCTGAATTAATTCGGCGCGATCGGAACTAGAAGTGGAATTGATTGATTGATTAATTCATTAATTAATGATTAATGATTATAGATTTAATTATTATAAGAAACGGATGTGTTAACGCGAGTAAACATAGTAATTTCCCATTCCGGCGTGGCTTGTCTGATAATTGTGTCGGTTGTTGGCTTTGAAGAGTTTTGCGTCGCATCCTATTCGCTTGGCACCGTGGCATTCCGGGGGGCTGGGGGGGGGGGGGGCAGGAGTTTGATGCTGGTCAATCATTTATTATTCATCTGTTCATTTATTTACTCATTTATTGAGTCATCTATTGTCTTATTTATTATTTGTATATTATTTATTGTTTACTAGTCATTGGTATTTATTATTATTTATTATTGATTATTTATTGCTTCACCATTTTTGATATCATTCTGAAGAGATTATGGCTTGACTATCGACTTTTTATTGATGATGCGGTATATATAGTGATTATTTGATGGAAGATATGATGACATGGGCGGATACTTGTTTGGGGATCTATTAACCCGCGATTACTGCGTCGCACTGTCTGTTTGCTTATTTGTCTATGGGTGATTCGTAATCATGACTCCCTCGTCCCCCCGTGGATGTCCGCTGATTGGCTTAATTGATTCGGCATGGC
This sequence comes from Stelis phaeoptera, assembly GCA_943735885.1. Taxonomy (NCBI): domain Eukaryota; kingdom Metazoa; phylum Arthropoda; class Insecta; order Hymenoptera; family Megachilidae; genus Stelis; species Stelis phaeoptera. The sequence continues at coordinate 337,341 of CALSEM010000132.1, forward strand.
CTGAAACAGAAATAAAAGTATTGCTGAGGTAGTTGTTTTAAAAATCGGGCGCGCGAACGCGAATTAACATGGTAATCTCCAAATTTGACGCGATCTCGGCCGGTAATCGCGTCGGTCTGATAGCCTGTAGGATTTAGAACTCCGAAGTTTAATTTTGAACTTTGCGTAGAATTTTGCGCCGAACCCCGTTCGCATGGCATTGTGGCTTTCTGGGGGGCGAGAGGATAGGGGTTTGTAGATGGCCGCTTGAATGGCCGCTTATCTACTCATTTATTGATTTATTTCTTTAGTTATCTATCTATTTACTATTCATTCATTTATTTATTTATTTATTTATTTATTTATTTACTTATTTATGTATTTATTTACTTATTACCTATTTATTTGCTCATTCGCGTATTTACCCAGTTAATTACTTACGTGTTTATTCTTCACTAACTTATTTACTCATTCGCTTATTTAGTCATTTGGTCATTTAATTATTATCATTTACTAGGATTATTATCCACTCACTTATCACTTACCTGCCCATTCAAGTATCTATAGTTTAGTGTTTAACACTTGTCCCGTGAGGCAGCCTGTGTTCCTTCTTTAAAGGCGGATTATATCGGTAATTCTTCTTCCCTTGCCGAGCGCCTGCTGGCCATCGGGCGGGCAATCGCGGTTTTGATACTGACTGATCTTATTTTATTTTACTTTAATGGAATTATGATCTGATTATTGACTTTCTATTGGTAACGCGGTATATATATTAACGATTTTGACCAAAGAATACCATAGTATGGGCGGATGTTTGTTTGTTTGGCGAACTATTAGCTCGCGATTATTACGTTACAATGTCTATTTATCTATTTGCCTACGCGTAATCTGTAATTTCGGCCGTCTCGTCCCCTGCGACTGCCTGCTGGCTGATTTAATTCGGCACGATCGGAACTAGAGGTAGAATTGATTACGTGATTGATTGATTGGTTAATGATTGGTGATTATAGATTTGATTATTTTAAAGCGGATGTGTTAACACGACTAAACATAGTAATTTCCCATTCCGGCGTGGCTTTGACCGATAGTTGTGTTGATTGTTGGCTTTGAAGAGATTTGCGTCGCATCCTATTCGCTTTGCACTGCGGCATTCCGGGAGGCTGGGGGGGCAAGAGTCTGATGCCGGTCAATCATTTATTTATTCATTTACTCATTTATTTACTCATTTATTTATTTAGTCATCTATTTTCTTACCTACTTATTTGTATATTATTTGTTTACTGTCTACTAGTCATCGGAACTTATTATTTATTATTGATCATTTACTACTTACTATTGTTACAAAACTTATTTATTTAACAGCTCATTCATCTGCCAATTATCATCTAATATTAGATCCGCGAACCAACCCTCGCGTTAAAATGTGTTCGCGTGTTAAAAATTGTTCTCCTCTTTTGTTCGTCTGTCGGCCGTTGGGCGGGTGATTGCGGCGTTGATAATGATTTGATATCATTCTGAAGTAACTATGGCTTGATTGTTGACTTTTATTGACGACACGGTACATATAATAATTATTTGATAGAAAAATGCGATAACATGGGCGGATACTTGTTTGGGGATCTATTAATCCGCGATTATTGCGTCGCACTGTCTGTTTGCTCATTCGTCTATGGGTAATTCGTGATCATGACTGCCTCGTCCCCCTGTGGATGTCCACTGATTGGCTTAAACCGGCACGGTCTGAATCAAAAGTAAAATTATTGCTAATATAATTGTTTTAAATTCGGGCGCGCGAGCGCGAATTAACATGGTTAATTTTGATTTTGATGCGAGTCGGCCGGTAATTGTGTCGGTCTGTTAGCTTGTAGAATTTAGAAATTCGAGTTTTGGACTTCAAACTTTGCGAAGAATTTTGCGCTGAACCCCGTCCGTGCGGCGCTGCGGCGTTCTGGGGGGGAGGGAGGATAGGAGTTTGTAGCTGGCCGCTTAGCTGGCCGCTAATCTATACATTGATTTATTTCTTTGTTTATCTATTTATTTATTTATTTATTATTTACTTATTTCATTATTTATTTATTTATAGATATTTACTTATTTATGTATCTGTTTATTTATTTATTCATTTATTTATTTATGTGTTATTTATTTACTTATTTAGGTATTTATTTATTTATTTACTTATCTAGTCATTCACTCATGTATTTACCCGTTTAATTGCTTATGTGTTTATTTATTTATGTACATGATTATTCGCTCGCTTATTTAGTCATTTAGTTATTTATTTATTATCATTTGTCAGGATTTGCTATCTACTTACTTTTACTTATCTGCTCATTCAAGTATTTACAGTTTAGTGTTTAACACTTGCCCCGTGAGGCAGCCAGTGTTCCCTCCTTAAAAGCGAGTTTGTATCGGAAATTCTTCTCCCCTCCCCGTACGTCTGCTGGCCGTCGGGCGAGCAATCGCGATTTTGTCTGATTTTTATTTTATTTTATCTTAATTGAGTTACGGTCTGATTATTGATTTCTATTGGAAACGCGGTACATATATTAATGATTTTGACCAAAGAAGGTCATAGTATGGGCAGATATTTGTTTGATGAACTATTAACTCGTGATTATTACGCTACAATGCCTATTTATCTACTTGCCTATGTGTAATTAGAATCACTGACTGATTCTGTTCTAAAGTGGTTGTGATGTGGTTGTTGACTGACTATTGGCGACGCGCTATATATAGTAGCGATTTTGACCAAGGAGCATGAAGATACGGGTGGGTGTTTGTTTGACGTTCTACTAACTCGCGATTGCTGTGCGGCGTTGCAATGTCTATTCGCTTATTCCATGTGCAACGTGTAACTTCGACTGTCTCATCCCCCTGTGGTTGCCCGCTGATTGGTTCAATTCGGCACGATCTGAACCGATGGTGGAATTACTTGCTGACTTAAGTGTTTTAAAGTCGTGTCCGCGGCCGCGATGGAACATGGTAAATACCCAACTCAACGTGATCTCAACCGGTAATTGTGTCGGCGTGTCGATTCTGTGGGAAATTTTTGATTTCGAATTATGGATTTTGAATTTTGTGAAGAATTATTGCGCTGAGTTCTGTCCGTGCGGCAGTGCGTCATTCTAGGGTGGGAGGGGGGGGGGGGGGGGGGCAAGAGGATACGAGTTTGTGGCTGGGTACTTATTTATTTACTTATTCATTTACTTATTTGCTCATTTGTTCATTTGGTTCATTTATGTACTATCTATGTACATGTTTATTCATTTGCGTATTTAAATATTTATCTATTACCAGTTATTCTTATTTACTGTCTCCTTACTTACTTACTTACCTGCTCACTCATTGGCTACGGTTTACTGTTTAATGCATGTCCTGCGAGGCAGCCTGTGTTCTTTTCCTAAAAACGTGTTCGTGTATTGGAAATTCCTCTCCCCTCCCTGATCGGTAGCTGGTCGTCGGGTGGGTGGTCGCGATTTGGCAATGTTGGTGTTGACTGAATTTATTCTAAAGTAACTATGATTTGATTATTGACCTTCTGCTGGAGACACGCTATAAATATTAATGGTTCTGACCAAAGGATACGATAATGTGGGCGGGTATTTGTTTGGTGACCTATTAGCTCGCGGTTACTGTGTTGCAACGTCTGTTCACCTATTTCTTCATGTGTAATTGTAGTTTCGACTGTCTCATCCCCTGCGGCTGCTGCTGAATGATTTGATTCAACCTGGTACGATCTGTAAGTGCCCCAAAGTCAGGTGCGCAACCACGAAGGAACACGGTGACTTCCCAATTTAACGCTATTTCAACCGGTAATTGTGACGGTCTGTTAGGCTTATAGAAACTCTGAATTTTGGACTCTGAACTCTGCGTGAATTTTGCGTTGAGCTCTGTTCGTGCGGCGCTGTTGCATTCTGGGGGGGGGGGGGGGGGCAAGAGTCTGTAGCTGGTCACTTGCTTATTATATAGTCGGTTATTTACTTATTTGTTCATTTGTTACTCTATTTATTCCCTATTTACTCGCCTATTAATTATCTATTTGACATCATTTATTATTATCTATTACTTACTTACCTAGTTACTTACCTGTTCATACATTTACCTATGGTTTGTTGTCTAATACTTGTCCCGCGAGGCAGCCTGTGTTCCTTCCCTATTCTTAAAAACGTGGTTGCGTATCGGAAATTCTTTTTCCCTCCCTGGTGGGTGGCTGGTCGTCGGGTGGGCGCTTGCGATTTTGACGTTGACTGATTCTACTCGAAAGTAATTATGATTGATTGTCGACTGCCTATTGGCGACGCGTTATATATAGGAACGATTTTAATCAAGGAATATGATAGTATGGATGGGTAGGTGTCTGATGATCTACTACTTCGCGATTACTGCACGGCGGCGCAATGTCTATTGCCTATTTCTCCATGTGTAATGTGTAATTTCAACTAACTCGCCCCCCCTGTGGTTGCCCGCTGATCGATTCAATTCGGCACGATCTGAGTTGGTGGTGGAATTATTTGCTGATTTAAGCACTTTAAAATTGGGGCCGCGATCGTGAACGAACATGATAATTTCCCAAATTAACGCGATTTCAAGAAGGCGTGGGAGTTCGAAGTCGTCTATTCGGCTACGTACTTAAGATCTATGTATTATTTTATTATTTACTATTTGCTATTCATACTTACTGTGCGGGGCAACCCCTACGCTGAGCACGTGTTATAGTTCGCTCGCCACTCTCTCTATCTTTGGACGTCGGTTTTCTGGTGCTTGTCGAGCAAGTGACTGCGGCATTGGGATGGGTAGATCTGACGTGCTTAAATTCGATTGCTCGGGTTCACTGGTTGTATCTATAGTATCCTTATCGGGGCTGCTCAAGGCTATACTTGTTATCGCATGACGTAGTACGAGACGGGGGCGCAGCGCTATTTGGTGGTGACTCGGACAGGGGGGGCCGGGGCGAGGCGGGCATGGACGCGGGTGGGGGGTGGGGGGAGAAAGGAGCAGGGGGGTCATCCGGGTTGTTTAAACTAGCAGGTAGCTAACTCTGATTACTTTGCAGGGCAATTGAATTTGGCGCCAGCAAGAAACAAGCCGCGGTGAAAAATAAATTGCGGAGGATGGACTGCAGCCAGCAGAGCAGGGTCCTGGACATGGACGTCGAGCTGGAAAGTACCATCGAGCAGGCGGAAAGAAAGCTTGCCCGCAAACTTGAGGAGATAGGAAGTCGCCAGAATGAACTAGAAGCAACCGAGGAAGGCCTGGGGTGGTTGTTCCAGGACGATAAGGACAAAAAGAAGGAGGAGGAACCCGAAGAGGCTGAGTTGGCTACCTGCGAAGCAGGAGCGGCGGCAAGGCGGGGGGCTCAAGCGAATTGTCAATCTCTACAGAAGATATCCTCGTTGTCTCGGACGAAGAGGTTGGGTGCGACAGGAATGGGAAGGGGGGGTCGCGAGGATGGGGGGGGGGGGGAGAACGCGATACGAAAGGAGATTGAGCGTCGGGCTATGGGAGGGGCGGAAAATAAGAAGGACAAAAGTAGGGTTGGTAGGCGGGATGCTTCCGGCGCTTCAGAGGTGGGAACAAGTAGAAGACGTACTGCGGAATCATTGCCTAGGGAGAGCAAACGCCGCGAGAGCACGCAGGGGGCAGGCGGCGCGAGGAGGGGAAAAGAGTGTAGGAGCATGCACGGACACGCGGGGGGGATAGCGGGTGGGGGGAAAGGGAGGGGATGCTGATGAGTTGGTGAAGGTGAAGACACGGAAGTCATAGACGACAGTGAGGGGGAGGATGGGTGCGTGCTCCCTCAGCCCAAGGTGTGGGGCCGGGAAGTGGTTGGTAATGACGCCTTGGTCCCGCAGTACAGAAGGGGGGAGGGGCAGAGTGGCATAAGCTACTGCGAGGCGATCAGGGAGGTCAGGGGCATGATGGAGGAGTGGGGGAATAAAGTCGAAAGTGTCGCCAAGCTAGCTGACGGCGCCATAATGATTGAATTAACAAAAGAGGCGACACACGAAAAAGTCCTTGAGCTGCTTCGGGGGGCTGGGGGGGCCGACAGATGGGTTTTCCGGGGCGTACGCAGATGGAGTAAACTCAAAATCGAGGGGATCGAATCTACGGTCTCTAAGCTTCAACTTCTTGAAGCATTGAGAGAACAAGCAAGGGTCCGGAGGGGGGAAATTCGGTGCGTGGGGGCCAAGGCGGGTGGGCGTGGGGACGGTGCTCTTAATGCGGGGGTGGAGGCCACTCCGGACGCCGCCCGGAGGCTTTTGCGGCTAAGAAGGCTCCGGGTGGGGTGGAGCACCCCAAAGATAAAATATGCAGATGAGACCATGAGGTGCTACCTGTGCCAGGGGACTAGACACGTGGCGACTCGGTGCCCGGCAAGGGCGCTGGGGGGGGGGCCTCTGCTCCCGCGGGTGGGGCCGTCCTCGCGACAGTCCCGGGGACGTGCGCATCGTCTGGCCCCTCGGGAGTGGGAACAGCGAGGGCAACTTCGACAATGGGGGCAGGGAGGGGACCAGTTATAGACTCCACAGTCAACGTAAACACGGTCATGTCCGCCCCGGCACCACGCGTGAGCGCCGTCGCGGGTGGGTCCGGAGGAAGGGTTAGGTACGAAAAGAAGGGGTGGCTCGCGGGGGGGGGGGGGGTAAGAAGTAATCAGCAGCAGAAAGACAAGGTGATGCAGGGCGGAGGCTCGAGCTGGCCGGGAGGGGGCGCGGAGCGACAATCGGGTGAGTGTGTAGGTCCGGGCACGAGACAGAAACCTGGGGTGGCTGTTGGGGTGGACATCGGCTGCTGGCTCGTGGATTTTTATTTTTAGTTATTAGCTCAGTTCGGCTGTAGTGCTCTCCCATTCATTCATTAATTAATAATTAAATAATATTCGTTAACTTAGTTTAGTTTTAGCCTTAGTCCTAACCTTAGTTGTAAGTCTTAAGCCACTTGACTGTTTTGTACTCCATATTCTGTATACTGTACCTTGTTTTGTGTTATACGTGCGTCTGCCTTATTATCCTATCATATCTTATCTTATTTTATTATCTTATTTTATTTTATGTATTATCTTATCTTGGCGCTTTATTATTTCATTGTTAAGCATCCCCCGTTCTGCTGTGAGTTAACGGCGAAGCGGCCCGTGTTGATCTGTGCTTGCTCTGTTCGAACTCATGTTGCGACCGGTTTGTTGGGCCGCATGTGTAGCATGCATCACATGGCATCGTAAGGGGTCCTTTGCCCTGTGTTCTGCGTTCTGCGTTCTGCACTGTATGTTTCCGCTCGTGATTGCGCTTAAGCCTTTCCTTGTAAAGAAAGTTTGTTTTATGTCGCATTTACGTTGCACTATGTTACATGTTGTCGAGTTAACGTCCTAGTGCTGTGCTGCACGTTCCATGTCTCATCCTCGCATCCACGACGAACTGCGAATGTGGGTGCGGTCGGGATCCGTTGCATGGCGCATGGCATGGATAGGGGCAACGGGTCTAATTGGCTGTGTTGTGTTATATTAATTACTTCTTGATGTATACTTGAAAATTAAATTAAAGGACATAATTTGAGACTCCTACGGAATAGTGATGCGGCGTGCTACTAATGTAACTAACTCATATAATATTACATAAATTAATATTCTTTATTTCTTACCTTTATGCGTTGTGTGTCACATGTACTAATACAGACCTTGTTGTGATGATCAATCTTGTTAAATTAATGCGATCCCTGCACCTGTATGCACTGCATGCGTATCCCTCCCTTGCCTTCCCTCCGTCTTCGCTCGAATGCATTGCAGGAGTGTGTGGCTCCCTTTGCGGGCCGGGGTGCTGAATATACGGTTTGTATAATGCGACACCTATATGAGCTCTGTGGGGCGTAAGCGTTGTTGCTTTAAATACCTGGTGTTGTTGTTTTAAATACCTGGATACTTACTTACTCTCATACTTACTCTCGTATAACCCGGTGCACAACAGCGATTGGATGATTCTCATGCAGGCTTCTTCTAGCAGGTGGGCTACTGGCATGCTCCTTAAACCTTAAGATTAATTCTAACTGGGTCATCCGTGTGCTGCAGGCCTTCTAGGGTATAGATAATCGGGGCATATTTACGCGCGTTTTTGGGCAAACGGTCAGGCTGAGGTCCCGCCTGAGGAGTCGATTTGGTGGTCATGAATCAATGAATCCTACTTGCCGGGGGCGACAGCATTTTCTGGCGGTTGAGCTATCCGTGCGGCCTGGTGGCTTCCAGCTGGCACGTCTGACGTTGTCTGTCGTTCATTCCGGGGGTCCTCACTTCGAGTTGAGCTGGGTGTGGGGGCGGCGCACTTGTACTTACGCGAATGGAGGTGAGCTGATGACGCAATCGCTCAGCATCCTGGGGCAGGGTTGGGGCTAGGAACGGGACAGGGAGCCCCCGGACGTCGTTATCCTACGACTGCAGTGCTACGCAGGTGGACCACTTGGCCTGCGTAGCATCTCATGCTACAAGCGAAGACGCGACGGTTGGGACTTCTACCGTCCGTTTGGAGCGCATCGCCGTTCCGAGGTCACGGCCTCGGTCGCGCGATGCGAGTGGAGACCGTGATCGGTCTCCGGTCCGGCGAGCAGATGGCGCGGAGAGGGTAGGGGCTTCCTCCCTCTCCCGTCTTGCCGCCGAACATGGAGAGGCGAAGGAGGGGACATCGGGGGAGGGCCGCACAATGCGCAGCGGTAAGCGTTGCGCACCTCCCACCGATGGAGAAGAGGACAGCGATGCGGACTCGGACGCCTCGCTCGAGTCCGTGAGATCGACGACGAGCAGGGCGTCATCGATCGCCTCGTCCAAGAGGAGGGGCCGGCCAACAACGACCGGCGAGCAGGTGCGCCTCGCGGAAGCGGGGCTTCAATACGCGGAGGCGCGCCAGCTGGAGGCGGAGGCGAGGGCCGCGGAGAATCCCCTCGACCCTTCGGTCCCCCCGCGGCATCCAAGCAAGGGAAGCATGCCGCTCCCCGACGAGGTGGCCGTAGCGCGGGAGCTCCGGCAGCGCCCGACAGCGGACGTGGCAGCCGCTGTCCTGGAGGCGCAGTCAACCGTTGAGAGGGTGGCCGGTGTCTCGAAAGGGCTCAAGGGTAACCTGGCCCGGGCCCTAAGACTGGCGGCAATTAACAACCGCGCGGCGGTGTCTGAGCTGGCCACTAGGTCAGCCAGCGCCGCTACGCGGAAGCTGGAAGAGGAAAATAACCTCCTCCGCGGACAGATGGCGGAGCTGCGGGCCGAATCGGCCCGGCTACGGCAGGAGGTGGAGAGTGGCCGGGCACTAATGCCCCCGCCGCCGCGCCCGCCATCGCCGCCCCGGCGACAACCAACGCCTCCGAGGACGGCACCGGCTCCCCCAGCGGCGGAGCCCCAGCGGCCTGCACCAGCTGCCGCTGATCTGCTGGAGCAGATCAGCTCCCTCATTGACGCCAAATTGGCGTCATTCAGGAGGGAGCTGGGGCCGCTGGCGAAACCGCCGGCGAAGAAGAAGAAGGAGGAGGCGGAGGGCCCGGCGCCGCAATCGCGGCAGCCGAAACCTCCGGGCCCTGTCGTGAAGGAGGCCAAGGCGGCACCCCAGCCGCCAAAGGCAGCAGCTCCTCGACCCCCACCAACGGACGAGTGGTCCAAGGTGGTGGGTCGGAAGGAGCGGCGGCGGACTGCGGCTGCAGTAACTGCCGTCGCTACGCCTGCACGCCCCAAGCAGGGGGCGAAAAGCGCCCCAGCTGGGGCGAAGAAGCAGCGGAAGGGGGCTGCTATACAGCCCCCGGAAAAGAAGGCCCTCCCAGCCCGTCCCCCCCGTACAGCGGCCGTCACTTTGACGATCCTGCAGGGGGGGAAGGTATCCTACGCGGAGGCGATAGCGACCGTCAGGTCAAAAATAAACCTGGCGGACGTGGGCATCGCCTCCCTAAAACCGAGGAGGGCGGTGACCGGCGGCCTTGTACTGGAGGTCGCTGGTCCGGACGGAGCGGCGAAGGCCGAGCAGCTGGCGGCGAAGATGGTGGTGGCCCTGGAAGGTACGGGGGTGAAAGTCGCTAGGCCCATGAAAAAGTCGGAGCTCCGACTCCGGGGCCTAGTAGACAGCATCACCCCCGAAGAGGTGGCGGCGACCGTCGCTGCGGTAGGAGGGTGCCAACAGGCGGAGGTTCAGACCGGAGAAATCCGGTCTTCTGCCTCCGGCGTCGGCACCCTATGGCTCCGGTGCCCAGCTGCCGCCGCCAGGAAATTGGCGGTGGCAGGCAAGGTCACGATTGGGTGGACTCTGGCGACGGTTGAGGCCCTCCAGGCCCGGCCCCTGCAGTGTTACCGCAGCCTGGAAATGGGACACACCAGACAGCGGTGCACAAATGAGGCGGACCGCACGGGTCGCTGCTATGTCTGCGGCGACCCGGGCCACGCGGCGAGCGCCTGCAAGGCCTCCCCGAAGTGTCCGGTCTGTGCGGACCAGGGGAGGCCCTCGGCGCACCGTCTCGGGGGTCGGGCGTGCCCCGCCGGCGCCGCCAAGGCGGCCGGCAAAAAGAAGAAGGGCGGGAAGAGAAAGGGTGCGGGGGCCAAGGCAGCGGCCCCCGCTCCAGCGGCAGTGGTGGGCGCATCAGCCCCCACCGCCCGAAAGGAAGGCGGGCCGGTTAAGGCCCCAACGGCCGCCGCTCCGGCGGTGGCCATGGAGGTTGTTCCAGAGGTGGAGTGATGGGGCCCGCTGGCCCCGTACTCCAGGTCAACCTGAACTGCTCGGCCAGAGCTCAGGATCTGCTGATGCAGACCATGGCCGAGCAGGGGGCCGGGTTGGCCGTGGTGGCGGAACCATATAGAGTCCCCAACCATCCAAGCTGGATGGGGGACTCCGCGGGCTCCGTCGCCACCCTCTGGGGAGGGAGGCCAGGTGCCCCGCCGTGCACGCTGCTGGAGCGTGGGCGGGGCTTCCTGGCGGTAGAATGGGAGGGTTTCGCGGTGGTGGCGGTATATGCACCTCCGAGTTGGCCCCTCGAGCAGTTTGAAGAGTACTTGGACGGGTTGGGGAGATGTATCTCCCGCTGCCATCCCCGTCCGGTACTCGTCCTGGGAGACTTTAACGCCAAGGCCACGGCCTGGTCGTCTCCCAGGACAGACTCGAGGGGCATGGAGGTGCTCGACTGGGCGGCGGGACTGGAGCTCCGTTTGCTAAACGCGGGCTCCGTCCACACGTGCGTGCGGTACAACGGGGGGTCCATCGTTGACCTCTCATGGGCAACGCCCCCCGCCGCGCGCCGTGTTTCGGGGTGGAGGGTGGCGGTAGAGGTCGAATCGTTATCGGATCATCGATACATCGTGATCGACCTCTCCGCTGCCCCACAAGCGACACCCCGACGTCGCCCGGGAGGACAGCAGCCACCACCGCGATGGGCGCTACGGCGCCTGGACCGGGACGCGCTGATGGCGGCAGCCCAAGTCGTGGCCTGGCCCGAACATCCGGCCGGGCCGGTCGACGGGCGGGTGGAAGCCCGATGGTTCCGGGGTGCTATGACGTCCATTTGTGACGTCGCTATGCCCCGGGCCAGGGTCCACCCGAGGAAGGCGGTGTACTGGTGGTCGAGCGAAATCGCGGAGTTACGCACGCAGTGCGTCCGCGCGCGACGCCAGTACACCCGCGCCCGTCGACGAAGACGACGCGACGAACATCGGGCTGCCCAGCTGTACGGGGACTACAGGGAGAAGGTAGTCGCCCTGCAGCCGGCCATCAAGCGAGCGAAAGCCCAGGCATGGAAGGATCTCCTCGGCTCTCTGAATAAAGATCCGTGGGGGCGCCCTTATAAGATGGTGATGGGACGTTTACGTCCCTGGGCGCCTCCCATTTCAGAGAGCCTCGACCCCCAGTTTCTCGGGAGGGTCGTGGACACGTTATTCCCCCCTGGTGGGGAATTGTCCTGACCCCGACCCGGGACGGAGGCACGTTACACGTCCTCCGACGTGGGGGTCACCGAGGAGGAGATGGTCGGCGTCATCCGCTGGCTCCGGGGCAAGAACACCGCCCCGGGGCCCGATGGGATACCCGGCCGAGCCTGGGCGCTCGCTTTGCGCGTCCTGGGGGAGCCGATGAAGGCCCTCTTTGAGGAGTGCCTGAGATCGGGGGTGTTCCCCGACCTCTGGAAGGAGAGTAGGATGGTCCTCCTGAGAAAGGAGGGGAGGCCTGCGGATTCTCCCTCCGCGTACCGGCCCATTTGTCTGCTGGATGAGGCGGGCAAGATGTTTGAACGCATCATTGCCGCCCGCCTCACCAGCCATCTGTCCCGCGTTGCCCCCGATTTGGCTGACAGCCAGTTTGGCTTCCGGGAGGGACGATCGACCGTAGACGCGGTCGATCGCGTCAAGTCCCTCTCGGACAATGCTGTCAGCAGGGGCGGGGTGTGTTCGGCGGTGTCGCTTGACATCGTCAACGCCTTCAACACCCTGCCCTGGCCCGCCATAAGGGAGGCACTGGTACGTCAACAAGTGCCTCCCTACCTTCAGGCGGTGCTCGGGGACTACCTGCGGGACAGGGGGATAGAATTCCCGGGCCGGGACGGGACGATGCGGAGGGAGGTGGACCGTGGGGTCCCACAGGGGTCCGTTTTGGGCCCGCTTCTGTGGGATCTCGGGTATAACACGGTCCTGCAGGCCTCGCTTCCCGACGGCGCCACCCTAGTCTGCTACGCGGACGACACGCTGGTGGTGACCGTCGGGAGCACGTTCGGGAGGACCATCCGATGAGCGGAGGTTGCGGTGGCAGCCGTCGTCCGGAGGATCCACGACCTGGGGCTGAGAATAGCCCCGGAGAAGACCGAGGCCATATGGTTTCACGGCCGGCCTCGGTCCAAGCCTCCGGCGCGGTCGTGGATCCTGGTAGGTGGAGCCAGTGTCGAGGTGGGTTCCCGGATGAAGTATCTGGGACTCATCCTCGACAGCCACTGGAGTTTCGAGGCTCATTTCGACCGCCTCGTCCCCCGAGTTGAAAAGGCAGCGGCCTGTATGGGCCGTCTGCTGCCGAATCTCGGGGGACCTGGGGATTGGGTGCGCCGCCTCTACTTAGGCGTGGTACGGTCCATGGCCTTGTATGGTGCCCCTATATGGGCACCGGCCGGGATGGCAAGCCGGCGCACAGTGGGGTATTTGCCCGGAAAAGCCGGACATGAACATTATAAAATTTACTGAATGTTAAAACTGCTATAACTCCGTTAAAAATTATCCGATTTTGATAAACAAAAGACCATTGTAAAGCTTAAACTTTCTACTTTTCGGTGCATTAAACATCTATGATTAAAATCTGCGTTCAGAACTTAAAATCCGTAGCTAGAGATCAATGTACAAAACTGTATATTTTCTTGATGTTTCTTTTCTTGATCGTAGACAATATATGTATATATTACAGAAATACACACAAAAATACACGCACACACACATATATATATATATAACGTGCGCACGTGTGTATGTGTCTATAGTATAATATATGAATGTACGTGCAAATATTTTTGTGTATATGTAGATATACTTAAAGATGTAAAACTTTAAAAATTTATATATTATTAACTTCATTTATTCTAGTTATACTAAAGCAAATAACGATATATAAACTTCAGACTTTGGGGGCCTAGAACTCAGATATAATTAATATTGATAGAAGATATGTAAAAGTAAAGAAAGAAACACAGCACTTAATGAAATTCTTAACTAATCACTACTTAAACATAAACTTTGAATAAACTATAAAAAACATTTATTGTAAAACAGAATAAATAGAAATAAAAACGAAAATATTACGTATAAAAATTAAAAGTTTTTCAAATAATCGCTGTGCACTCTATGAAATCGCTGTTCGAACTGAATGCGATCAGAACGTTGAAGACTTGGTCGAATGCATAATATAAACATTGTATGAGTGCGCTTGTCTCTATAATCTAAACAGTTGCTTTAAAGAATTCTTTCGCAGCTAACAGCGAAGCGAACGCAGCCGCTTGGGCTTGTATCACGTATCATTTCACGAGAAACGCAACTCTCAATAATCACTAAATTAATTATAAAATCTGCATCCGGGCAAGTCCGGGATCAATTTTTTCTTTATTTTAATCAGAAATGTTTAACGAATGTAATGAGACAAGATTGGGCTTCGGGACTCACTGGGAAGTGTAACAAAATCATTATGAAAGTTTTATAACTGTAAAAACAGTTTCTGAATTATTGATTATTTTCAAACTTTAATAAACATGTAAATATAAATGATAACCAAGTATGCCCTGTTTGAAGATACACTATATACCTACCTATAAACCTTCCATAATGAAAAACTAGATATACTTTAGTTAAAATTCTTAAAATATCACTATACGTGAATCAAGTTTTAAGACGGGAATAAGAGAGAATTACGTGCCATAAAAACTCCCAAGTTCTAATGAACTATATTGCTTTGTGAGTTCAGGAATGGAAAAACACATGCTGGTTTATTGTTCTTTATACATTTATCTACCTTAAGAAACCGAAATTTTACATTTTACGTAAAATTTTCAAAATCGTTATTTGGCCGCCTTTTCCGGGCAAATACCCCACTGTGCGGCGCAACAAGCAACTGTTGCGTCGGCTGCAGCGGACGATGGCTATCCGCCTCGTCCGCGGGTACCGTACCACGTCCACTATGGCGGCGCTGGCTCTGGCTGGGGAACTACCCTTCGAGCTGCTCGCGGCGGTGCGCGCCTATATTTATAGGAGCAACAGCATTTGCCGCAGCGCTCGGGGGACCCCGCTGGAGCCTGAGGCGGTCCACGAGCTGGAACTCCAGGCCCGGGGGCGCATGTGGGAGGTTTGGCGTAGGGAGTTATCCTCCCACGCCAGCGAACGCGTTCCCGGGGCCCTCCTGCCGCACCTGCAAAGGTGGCGGGAGCGGCGGCACAGTAGGCTCACCTACCGTCTGACACAGGTATTCACCGGACACGGCTGTTTCGGTGTCTACCTGTGTCGGATAGGACGGGAGGAGTCGGCGGTTTGCCACCACTGTGGGGAGGAGGAGGACTCGGCGCAGCATACGCTGGAGGAATGCCCCGCCTTTTCAGCGCTGCGTCGAGTCCTCCGGTGTGAGATTGGAGGAGACCTCTCGCTCCCAGCAGTAGTTGGGGCAATGCTCGAGAGCGAGAGGAATTGGAAGCAGGTGGTCTCCTTCTGCGAGGAGGTAATAAAGCAGGAGGCCGCCGAGCGGGATCGGGAGTTATCCGATCCCGCTCGAAGAACCCGGGGGCGGCGGAGGGTGCGGCCGGCCAGAGGCCGCGCCATAGGGCCCCCGGGTTAAGGAGGGTAGCTGACGGCGGGGGGTGGATCACATCTGGGGTCCCCCTTGTTCCCCCGCCGTCAGCAGATCGAGACGTAATAGTGGACGGGAGCGGGGGGACGGCATGTTTAACGCCGTCCCCCCGGGCGGCCGTATTACCCAGGGCGGGGGCCCTGGGTAGTAGATAAGCGGCCGCCGGGATGGAGCGGTGCGGGGCGCGGCCTCCCTGCACTGCGGAAACAGAGGTCATAGGAGGGGGAGGATTAAACTCCCCCTCCTCGGGACGCGGCCGGTCATCAAAGGATAGATGACCGGCCATGGCGAGGGGGAGTCGCGGTTGTGTTCTCTAAGAGTTCCCGTGACTCCCCCGAATCCGCCAGAGGTGGAAGAGCGTCCGAAGGTCGCCGTGGAGGTTTTAGTGGGTCGAACCCCACACTACCCCTCTGTCGCTCCCCCGAGCGGCAGGGGGGTGTCTGCCGTTCAGATTTCCTCCACGTAAAAAAAAAAAAAAAAAAAAAATAGGTTCTATTAACTTCAACATTAGGAATAAATTGGGTGTATATTATTTCAGTTAACAAGTTCATATTTGGGTTTATTTTATTTTATTTTATATTTTGTATATATACAGCTTTTATTAAGGAACATAGTTAATGAATTTCATGGCATTTGTGCTTCAACTTAACTTAATTAAGATTTACATAGTCGAACTTTAACTTTAGTCTTGTTTATTTCTAACATTTCATCTCATTTCATCTACTACAGGACAATTGAGGGAAGCAAGCCCTATTATTTCTGTTTAAAGTTTTAGCAGACTAACTGAAACTACTTTACTTTAATTTTAGTTTCACAAATTGGAAGTACGTTGGAACATCTACTTAAGTACTTGGTGATTGAATCATTTGAACAAGGATCTTGGGGGTGTTTGAATTAAATAAAAGAGGATATTTTGAACAAACAAGGGTGACAGGCGTTTGATTCGTACACTGTAGTATGTTTTGCACTCTGTTTTATTCAGTTTACATGCGCCACATGCATTAGTATAGAATTCTCACCTCATAAATTAAAATTACAATACCCTTTTGCAGGTTATGGTAGCTATCACTGTATCTGTATTTAAACAAATTAAGCCAATATTTTTATCATTTTATCCTTCATTATATTTGTCCAAGCTTGTGTAGTGATGATCTCTTTTCTGTCTTCGCACTTGTATGTACGTTGTAGGCTTTCTCAGCTCTTATTCTGGAATTGAAATAGGTTGGTCGTTATTTTGCATAGTATTATACTAGATTGTTACTGCATTGGCCTAGAACTGCTGCTATAAAATACCTGCTTGAATTTACATCGGTGGTTGGTCACTTGCTTTCCTCAATTCCCTCATACGCATCCTTCATTGGCAGGTCTTTTCTTCTGCGCCTCCACTCCACTAGAATTGCACATTCTGCTCACTGCCGCATGCTGCAAACCTTTCTTCTACTGTTAACTGTGGAAATACAAGAATCACATTGGTTAGTGAGTAACATGGAGGGTACGGGTCATGGTTGCAGGCTGTGGTGCTGCAGGGTTTAAACAAGGATATTTACCTGGAAGCTATGATGTTTGAATTTCACATATGCTTCGGGCTGGATTAGATAATTGTTGTGGTTCCAATTTTCGGTCAATTAATGGTCGCTGCCTGTTTGAAATGGCAATGCTCCTTTTCCTTGCCACAATGATCGAATCTTCTGCTTTATCCGGTGCGCTCTCCCTGTTTCTGTAGTTGTTCGTCACCTACAAAGGGGACTATGTAATAGGTTTTATTGCTCGATCTATTTAATATATTGACATATCGTTATACCTACTCTCGATGATTTGACGTTCTGACGTGCCGCGTCGGTCAAGCGACCATCTTGTTCTGCTTCATGATACGAGCTGTAACGTTGTTCTCTCGCGTGTGGGGGTTTTCTTTCCCGTGTCGTCAGATGGCACGATCTGCGCTCACGAGCGTCGTTAATAAATTTATTATTTAACTTTCCTGAATATTGGTTGTCAAATAAGTCTGCCCGCGTTCGTTATTCCTTTCGCAGAGTTATCTTTGACATCAAATTAAACTGACTTACAACATTTGTCATAAGTTTCCTCCTTGCTACACAGATGGCGCATGGGGGTCCGCATGCTTTCGCTTTCATAATCCTTTTATCAGAATTATCAGATTTTTGTCTGTTCCTTTAATACATGATTGTTCAATATTGCTTGTTCGTTAATCCTTTTGACTTTGAATTGCATCCATTCTGGTCATCAAGCTATTGCGTAATTGCCGCTTGCGTGGCGTGTTGCGTATGGGACCTTATGGCGCGGTTACAATGTTTGCTGTTCTCGATTTTTCGGAGCGTGATTTTATAAATGTATACAGCTCGTCGTTCTATCTTATTATTACTATACCATTATTTAATTATTCCTGCTATTTCACAGGTCCGGAAGACTGGTTATTTGTTTAAGTGTTTTGATATTTAATTATTCATGGCCTCGGTGTCACTTTAAATGTCTGATTGCTAATCTAACTACTTAACTATTAATTTAATTCATAGCTATTTCACTGCTATCATATTGTTTAATTGTTGACTTTTATTGTACTTTATACATAGTTATCACTCAGCTCCTGATATGTTTGCTATCTCTTTCTTGTGTTAACCATTGAATCTAACTATTGTACTAATAAATCTAATTATCATTTTCTATTATACCAACTTTTCTCAAATCTACTTAGTTGCTCCTCCCGGGCGGCAACTCAACTCAATCTAATTTAATCATATTATTATATTACATTATATCATATCATTTTATTGCACTTCACACTTTCTCATGGTCTCATGGGCGCCTGCAAATATATTTCACGAACTAACTATGTTCTACGAGTTGCATGTGCTGCTCTATGGCGAATAGAACTTGTACGCTGTCAGACTGTGGGATGAACAAGCTTTATCTGCATTTTCACTCTTAGATTAATGACTTGTTATTTTGTTCCTTTTGATGCGATTGCTACTCATTAACCGTGTTCTATATGATTGCTTACATTGACACATAACTTTAATCTAGCATGCGGCCAGCTCACGGTCTGGATAGCTTTTCATTTTCATCTGTCCCATGTTTCTTTACATACATGTAGTTATTATCATGATACGACACTGCTAATCCTACATATTGTCAATCTGCGGTCTGGATGCTCCCTTTTTTGCATATATTCTCATGTTCTATCTTATTTTACATTTATTTTACTTGTATTCTATGTCATCTTACGCTTGTTTTGTTTTTTGAATATTAATAGTAGTGATTGTTTCTTTAAGGTATACGCTGCTTATTATATGGCAGGTACATTCTGCGTTCTGGCAAAGTATGGGTAGGATGACTCACATTGTTTGTTGAGTGGTTTTCCAATGATACTTTGTTAATGATGCTTTAGTACTTGAGCTTTCAAATGGTTCAAGTTTTATAGTTTTATAAACTGTTAAGTTGCTAGTTCTGCTAACGTCATGGACGGGGATAAACAGGATGCTATTATTATTTGATAACCGATTCAGGATTTGACTTTGACATTATTTAGTATATGTACAGTTTTAATCAGCGAGTATGGTGCAGTGAGTGAGTATTGTTGTACCTTGCATGGCTGGGATATATTTGGCTAACTTTTATATATGAATTAATTAAAGAATAATAGTTGTAGGATACGAGTCTTGATTTTATTTGGTTACCCATACTTATTGCAATTTTAGTCTGCTAATTATGTAAGCTTGCAGTGCATTGTCGTACTGACAAATTTATTTAGGTCAATTACAATTGGGTCAATTGAATTAGATTCTGGATGTATTCGGGTAGGGGAGGGTAATTTGAGCGAGCGGGGGTAATTGACGAGTTGATTTTGATTTTCACACTGAATATGTTTCACGCTCAACTCAATGCTCGCTCATTTGCTCTTTGTTCGTTCAGATATGGCCTTGGCTCCCTTTCTTCCCTTCCCCGCACTCGCTGGGGTATGCACCGGGTTTTCTCGACTCCTTGTTCTGGAATCGAAAGCTCCTGGAAACATTTGTACTGCGTTATCATGCTAGCTTGGAGCTGACATTTTAAAGAACTCACTCCAATTCGCAATGACGGGTGGCGGGCAGCTCTTATATTTTTTCATTTCCTCTCACACGCATTCTTCGTAGGGTATTTCCTCCTGTGCTTCCACGGCTTGTACATTATGCTCACGACTGCGCACTGCGAGCCTTTCTGTCATCAACTGGAAATGCGGAGGGTGCAATTAATTAATTGATACATGTTATGCGGTGACAGGTCTTATACTCTTAGGTTACGGTTCACGATAATTAACCGGAGACATCAACAGATTTATTTAGATAATAGAATCATCTAAATTAGATACGGTATGACTGAGGGAAGGGGGGTGAATTAGGCGGCAGGGGTCAAGGCGAGTTGACCGTTACGGCAAATAAGTTTTGCGTTTTTTCTTCCGCTTACGTGGGGCGTACGGCACCGTTGTCATTATGGTTCTCGCCGCCAGATTCTGGCAAAGGTAACCGCCGGGTGCAAGGGGAGGTCGGGTCGGGGCCCAATCTCAATCGGCGGAATGTTCAGCTTAGCACGTGTGCAACGTGCACATACGCCGCTCGCTGAGGCGGTTTCCGCGAATTCATGGATGCAAGAAATTGAAGAATAAGTATAAAAACACTTTCTGCATGGTTGAGCATGCTGCGATATCGAGCGCGAGAAGCTAGCGAACCGTTAAATGCTCTATGCGTGTGTCGCGCCGCTTATTATTTTTTGCCATGTTTTTTATGGCGACGTGCCGGCTCAACGTCGCCACCAACCGACCATGGGTACAGCGGCGCGACCGTGGCGGTGGCGGGGGGCGGTGATCATGGATGTGGTTGGCGGGGAGAACGGCGACCAATGGGACGTTGGCAGGGAACGAATGGTGGGGCTGCATTGGCCCAAGCAGCGGCTGAGCGACGGCAAGCGGCGCAATGGTTAGTCATTGTGATCAGAGACAAGGCGCGAAGCGTACGTATGATGAGCTGTCGGATATTGAACGAACGAACGAAAACACTAAGTGCAAAAGTGGCAAAAGTGGCATAATATAGCGAAGTGCAGCGAAAATCCAAAATCGAAACCAGTGATAATAACTGTGCACATTGACATTAATACAAATTATTAATTATTATAATACTTATTTTTAATATCTATATTCGGACTTGAAACAAACAAGACAATAAGACTATAAGAAGACTATTGTTTATTAATTATTAACTAATTAATAATAATCTGAGAGTTGAGAGTTCTCTCTCCGGCATTAAACAAACAAACAAATTAATAAACAAATTGCTGGATTAGGAGTGAGATTACAAGGCGTAAGCAGATCGGGACTTGTGGTGCTATACGGTAAGTGTATTTGCTGGTATTATATTCTCAATCTGATCTAAATTACTATAATATGCTGTTGACTATTGTGTGCTTGTATCAAGTGTCGTGATATTTGCGATGTTTTACTACGTTAATATGTTAATATGTCAATATGTCATTTTCGTTAATTCGCTGTTACTACATCTTAGAATTCTCGCATAACTTCGGCCTGATTGTTCTTTCGTGTTCGGCTGTCCGCCTGTTAAATCGGTGTTGATCGAGTCATCGTGCAAGTGAGCACAGAGGCGCGGGTGGAAATTCTGCAATTTTGTCACGCTTAAAGCATAAAATATAAAGTACAGGGTATTGGGTACAAGCTGACCGAGTAATTGACCGGCTCGCTAGTTGAGATTGTTATATAGATACATTGTCTCTTTTACGTGCAATCGTGGCACCGCTGGGGATAGAAGGGCGGGAATTTACTTGCTTATTTATTTATTGCTCATTTACCTATTCATTTATTTAGGTAGTTATTTGTTTATCTATCTATTTGAATATTCATTTACCTATTTGCTAATTTAGTCTATTCATGTATGTATTCACTTATCTAGTTAATTGTATGCATAGTTATTAGGTTTGCCTGCAATTTATTATTAGGTCGTCCCGCGAATGATGATGCGGTCAACAGAAAATCTACTTATTCATTTACGTATTTATTTCTTTATTATGTATTTATTTATTTATTCAGTTATTTGCCTCCTTAATTACTCACGCGCTCATTCAGTTACTTGTTTATTCATTCGCTTCTTTAGCTATCTAGTTATTTATCTACTATCATTTATCAGGGTATGCAGCTGCCTACTTAATACTTACCTGCTCATTTAAGTAGTTCTAGTTTATTGTTTAATACCTGTCCCGTGAGAAAGCAAATTGGTGTCGGAAGTTCTTCTCCCCTTCCCGAGCGCTTGCTGGACGTTGGGCGGGCAATCGTGATTTTGATGGTGACTAGAATATAGTATTTTATTCCAACGGAATAAGTGATCTGATTTTGACTTTTTATTGGTAATGCGGTATACATATTAACGATTTTGGCTAAAGAATATCATAGCATGGGCGGATGTTGGAACTATTACCTCGCGATCATTACGTTACAATGTCTGTTTATCTATTTGGTCATGCGTAAGTCGTAATTTCGGCCGTCTCGTTCACTGTGAGTGCCCGCTGGCTGATTTAATTTGGCGCGATCGAAATTAAAGGCTGAACCGACTCCTCAATTGATTAATTAATTAATGATTACTTAATGATTACAGATTTAGCTATTTCAGGAATTGGGCGTGTTAACGCAAGTAAACTTAGTAACTTTCCATTCCGACGCGGCTTTTTTCCCGGTAGCCTTTTGTCGGTCGCTGGCTTTGAAGAGTTTTTTTCGACGCATCCTGTTCGCTTGGCATTGCGACGTTCCGGGGGGACGGGGGTCAAGAGTTTGGCGCCGGGCGATCATTCATTTATTTATTTATTTATTCATCTAAGCATTTATTTACTTATTTATTTCGCCAGCTATCTTCCTATTTATTTATTTACTTGCATACTATTTATTTATTTATTTATTTATTTATTTATTTATTTATTTATTTATTTATTTACTTATTTAATTTATTGTTTACTAGTCATCGGTGTTTACTATTCATTATTGAATACTTAGAACGTACAATTGGTAATAAACTTATTTGTTTAACGGCTCATTCATCTGTCAATTACCTTTTAACACTAGGCCCGCGGAACAACCTTCGCGTTAAATGCGCTGCGTGTTAAATTGTTCTCCTCTTTCTGTTTGTCCGTCGGTCGTCGGGCGGGTAATTGCGACGTTGATAGCGATTTCTTGCCATTCTGAAATAATTATGGCTTGATTATTGGCTCTTATTTTATTAATGACGCGGCATATATAACAATTATTCGATAGAAAAATCCAATAACATAGGCGGATACTTGTTTGGGGTTCTTTTAACCCGCGATTATTGCGTCGCGCTGTCTGTTTGCTCTTGTGACTACGGGTAATTCGTAATCATAGCCGTCTCATCCCCCTGTGGATGCCCGCTGATTGGCCTGATTCGGCATGGTCTGAAACGAAAAATTAAAGTAATGCTGAGATAATTGTTTTAAAACCGGGCGTGCGAGTGTGAATTAACATGGTAATTTCCAAATGTGACGCGATTTCGGCCGGTAATCGTGTTGTATATTAGCTTGCAGGATTTGGAACTTTAAATTCTGACTTTGAACTTTGCGTAGAATTTTGCGCTGAACCTCGTTCGTACGGCATTGCGGCGGTCTGGCGGGACGAGGGAACAGGAGTTCGCAGTGGGCCGCATAAATGGCCACTCACTATTCATTCATTGATTTATCTGATCTATCTAATTATTTATTCACTTACTATCTGCTTATTTATTTATTTAGTCGCTTATTTATGCATTTATTTATTTATTTACTTATATATTTATTTATGTACCTGCTCACTTATTTAGGTATTTATTTATTTATCTTCTTGCCTGTTTATACATTCATGCAGGTACCCATTTAATTACTTACGTGTCACTTATTTATTTCCTTAATTATTCATTTGTTAATTTAGCCATTTAGTTATTTATGTATTTATTAGCATTTACTAGGATCATTATCTACTCACCTATTACTTATCTGCTCATTCAAGTGTCGTAGTTTGTTTAATACGTGACCCGCGGGGCAGCCTGTGCTCCTCGTTTAAAAGCGAGATTGCGTCGGAGATCTTCCCTTCTTGAGCGTCTGCTGGTCGCTGGACGGGCGATCGCGATTTTGATGCTGGCTGAATTATATTAGTATCTTGTTTCATTGTAATTTAATAGTGATCTAATGATTAAGCGCGGTATATGCATTTTTGATTTTGACCAAAGAATATCATAATGTGGGCGTATGTTGGTTCCAAGAACTATTACCCTGCAATTATAACGTTACAATGTCTGTTCATCTATTTGCCCACACGTGATCAGTAATTTCGGTTATCTCGTCCCCTGTAACTGCCCGCTGGCTGATTTAATTTGGCGCGATCGGAACTAAAAGCAGAATTGATTGTTTGATTGATTAATTGATTGGCGAGTAATTAATGATTATAGAGTATGAACTTAATTATTTCAAGAAACGAACATGTCAACGCGAGCAAACATAGCAACTTCCCAATCTGGCGTGACTCTGTCCGATAGTTTTGTTGATTGCTGGCTTTGGGGAGGCTGTTCGACGCATCCTGTTCGCTTGGCACTACGACATTCCGGGGGGCCGGGGGGGGGGGGGGGCAAGAGTTTGGCGCTGGCCAATCATTTATTATTCACTTAATTATTATTTGCCATTTGCCTGGTCATCGACTTTCTTACTTATTTACTTGTATACTATTTACTTATTGTTTACTAGTCATTGGGGTTTATTATTGATTATTCATTATTGAATATTTAGAATTTACTGTTCTTACTAAACTTATTTATTAACGGCTCATTCATCTGTCAATTATCACCTGATATTAGGTCTGCGGAACAACCTTCGCGTTAAATGTGCTTGCGTGATAGAATTGCTTCCCTCTCTCTGTCTGTCTGTCGACCGTCGGGCGGGTGGTTGCGACGTTGATAATCATTTGTTGTCACTCTGAAATAACTACGGCTTGGTTATTGGCTTTTGCTGACGACGCGGCATTTATATTCATAATAATCACTTGATAGGAAATGTGATAATGTAAGCGGATACTTGTTTGGAGATCAATTAACCCGTGATTGTTACGTCGCACTGCGTCTTTGTTTGCTTGCTTATTTCTTCACAGGTAGTTCGTAATCATGACTGTCTCATTCCTCGTGGATGCCCGTTGACTGGCTTAATTTGGCGTGGTCTGGAACAGAAATAAGTATTGCTGAGGTAATTGTTTTACGAAAAGTCGGGTGCGCGGACGCAAAGCAACATGGTTATTTCTAAAATTGTCGCGGTCCGACCGGTAATCGTGGTGGTCTGCTAGTCTGTTGGGCTCAGAACCTGAATCTGACTTCGGACTTGCGCAGAATTTTGCGCTGAATCCCACCTGTGCGACATGGTGATATTATGGGGGGCGAGAGGAAGGAAGTTTGTAACCGCCTACTATCTACTTATTATCGATTTGTTCCTTTATTTACCTATTATTTATTTATTTACTTACTTATTAATCTACTTATGTATTATCTACTTATGTGCGTATGTATTTATTCATAATATTGTTAATTTATTCGTGTATTCATCCAATTATTTAAGGTATTCATCTATATTTATACTTGCTTACTCATCCATGTATTTACGTATTCAATTACCTATCGGCCTATTCACTTGTTTGCCTGTTTAATCTTTCACTTATCTAGTCATTCAGTTATTTATTTATTGTCAATTATCGGGATTTGTTATCTACCTACTTATTACTTATCCGCTCATTCAAATATTTATAGTTTATCGTCTGTTTCGGATTGCGCGCGGTTATTTAAATCAACAAGGTCTCACAAAACACCGAAACAATTCAGCGCGGCGATCGCGCCCCGTTTATAAAAACCGCAACGCGGCCACGAGGCGTCGTCTTCTGCTTCCGCACCTCGAAGGTAGCTTGACGACACGGCTTTTTTGTTCGCGACGAATTCGCCAAGCTTCGACCACATTTGCGAAGTTTTTTCTTGCAAATTGAACGCGCTAATCGCGGCTCAACAACTCAGACCTTTCCTTCAAAAAGGGGATTGATTTCCAGTTGTGAAAGTGTAAATGTTTCCTTTATTAAATGCAGCCTACGGACATAGTGTTTCATAATTGATTTTCGCCTTTCCCATCGCGGATGTGTACCGGCAATCTTGCCGAGAATACGTCAATTCTGCGCGCAAACATCGTCCAACGTTTGTTCTGTGAGGTGTTCTGTGTCTCTTCTACAAAGGCGAGCTCGTTAGGAATTCCTCTTCCCCTTCGAAGCGTCCACTGGCCGCTGGATGGGCGACCGCGATTCTGATGAGGACTGATTTTATTTTATCTTACCTTATTCCAACGTAATTACGATCTGATCACTGACTTTCTGCTGGCAAAGCGGTATATATCTTAATCACTCTGATCAAAAGGATATCATAACGTGGGCGGATGTTTGTTGATGAACTATTAACTCACGATTATTATTGCATTGCAGCGTCTATTTATCTATTTGCCTATGTAACCTGTAATTTCGGTTGCATCGTCTCCTGTGACTGCTCATTGGCTGATCTAATTCGACACGATTGGAACTAGAAGTTGATTGAATGATTGCTTAATCATTGACTGATGGCTATAGATTTAATTATTTTAATAGATGGACGTTTTAATACGAGCAAATGTGGTAGCTCTCCATTCTGGCGTGGCGTTGCTCGATGGTTGTGTCGGTTGCTGGTTAAAAGGAAATCTTGTGTTACATTCTGTCCGACTGGCACTGCGGCGCTCCGGGGGGCTGGGGGGCGGGAGGTTGACGCTGGTCAATCATCTATTTCAGTCATTTATTCATCTATTTACTCATTCAGTCATTTAGTCACCTATGTTCCTATTTACTTACCCGTACATTATTTATTGTTACTACTCGTTAGTATTCATTACTTATTATTGATTATCTACTACTCGCCATCTTTGCCAAACTTATCTATCTGGCGGCTCATTTATTTATCTGTCATCTATCATTTAATGGTAGGCCTGTGGAATAACCTTCGTGTTTAGGCGTGGCGGTGCGATAGTTGGAAACCGTTCCCCTCTTTCTGTTCAGCTGGCGACCGCCGGGCGGGCGATCGCGATATTGACAATGATTTATATCATTCCGAAGTACCTATGGCTTGACTTTTGATCCTTTGATCGATGAGGCGGTATGTATAATAATTATTTGATAGAAAATACAATAATATGGGCGGATACTTGCCTGGGATCTTTTAATTCGCGGCTATCGCGTCGCATCGTCTGTGTCCGTGTGTAAAGCGGAATCGCGGCTGCATCACTCCCCCTGTGGATATCTGTTGAGTGGCTTAACTCGGCATGGTCTGAAACAGAGTAACAGTATGCTTGTGTAGTTGTTTTAAGTCGGGTGCGCGAACGCGAATTAGCATGGTAAATTCAAATCTGACGCGGACTTGGCTGGTAGCTGCGTCGGTATGCTAGCTTGTTGGACTCAGAACTTCAATTTTAACTCTAGCTTTGCGTGGAATTTTGCATCGCATCTCGGTCGTATGGCATTGCAGCGTTTTGCGGGAGCGAGGGGATGGGAACTTGTGGCTGCCCGCCTAGCTGGCCGCAAATTTCTTTATTAAATCCAACCATTTATTCATTTACCTATTCATTCATCTAATTTGTTTATTCAGCCAGGTGTATTTACTTGATTAAGCATTCATTTACTTACTACTTATTCACTTGTTCACTCATGTATTCATCCACTTGATTGCTTATGTGTTTACTTATTTACTAACTTGTCTATTTATCCGTTTATTCGCTTATTTAGTCATTTAAGTTACTTATTTATTATTACCCATTAGGACTATTATCTACTTACCTGCTACCTACCTGCTCGTCCAAGTATCACAACTTAGCGTTTAACACTCGTCCCGTGGGGCGGCCAGCGCTCCCTCCTTGAAAGCAGGTGGCTAATTCCGATTACTTTGCAGGACAATTGAATCTGCCGTCAGCAAGAATCAAGCCGCGGCGAGAATAAATTACGAATGATGGACTGCAGTCAGCAGAGCAGGATCCTGGGCACGGACGTCGAGTTGGTAAGCTCCATCGAGCAGGCGGAACGTAAGCTTGCCCGCAAACTGGAGGAGATAGGAAGCCGCCAGGATGTATCAGAAGCAACCGAGGAAGGGCTGGGGTGGTTGTTCCAGGACGATGAGAATAAAAAGAAGGATGAGGAGCCCGAAGATACTGCTGAACTGGCTGCCGGCGAAGCAGGAATGGTAGCAAGGCGGGGCTCAAGCGAATTATCAATGTCCACGGAAGATATTCTCGTCGTTTCGGATGAAGAGATTGGGGGCGCCAGCAACGGAAGGGGGGGGGGGTCGTGAGGACGGGGGGGGGGGGGAAGAGCGCGAATCAGAAAAGAGATTAAGCGTCGGTTGATGGGAGGGGTTGAAAACAAGAAGGATAAGAGTAGGGTAAGTAGGCGGGAGGCTTCCGGCGCGCCAGGGGCAGGGACAAGCAGAAGACGTACTGCGGAATCACTATCTAGGGAGAGCAAGCGCCGCGAGAGCACACAGGGGGCAGGCGGCGCGATGAGGGGAAAGGAGTGTAGGAGCATGCACGGACACGCGGGGGGGCTAGCGGGCGGGGGGGAAAGAGAGGAGATGCCGATGAGTTTGGACAATGATGTTAACTGCGAAGGGGAAGAGACGGAAGTCATAGACGACAGCGAGGGGGAGGATGGGGGCGTGCTCCCTCAACCTAAGGTGTGGGGCCGGGAAGTGATTGGCAACGACGCCTTGATTGCGCAGCACAGAAGGGGGGAGGGGCAGAGGGGCATAACCTACAGCGAGGCGATCAGAGAAGTCAGGGGCATGATGGGGGAGTGGGGAAATAAAGTTAAAAGTGTTGCCAAGCTGGCTGACGGCGCCATTATGATTGAGTTAACTAAGGAGGCGACACACGAAAAAGTCCTGGAGCTGCTCCGGGGGGCCGGGGGGACCGACAGGTGGGTTTTCCAGGGCGTGCGCAGATGCAGCAAACTCAAAGTTGAAGGGATCGAACCTACAGTCTCTAAACTTCAATTACTCGAAGCACTAAGGGAACAAGCAAGGGTCCGGCGGGGGGAAATTCGGTGCGTGGGGGTTGAAGCGGGTGGGCGCGGGGACGGTGCCCTTGACGCGGGGGTGGAGGCCACTCCGGAGGCGGCCCGGAGGCTGTTGCGGCTAAGAAGACTCCGGGTGGGATGGAGCACCCCAAAGATAAAATATGCAGATGAGACCATGAGGTGCTACCTATGTCAAGGGACTAGGCACGTGGCGACTCGGTGCCCGGCAAGGGCACTGGGGGTGGCCTCTGCTCCCGCGGGTGGCGCCGCCCTTGTGACAATCCCGAGTACATGCGCCTCGCCTGGCTCCTCGGGAGTGGGAGCGGGGAGGATAACTGCAACTTCGGCTATAGGGTCAATGGGGGCAGGGAGGGGACCAGTTATGGCCTCCGTAGCCAACGTAAACACAGTCATGTCTGCCCCGGCGCCACGCGTGAGCGCTGTCGCGGGAGGGTCCGGAGGTAGGGTTAAGTTCGAAAAGAAGGGGTGGCTCGCGGGGGGGGGGGGGGGGGGGGCAAGAAATAATCAGGTGCGGAAAGACAGGGTGAGGCAGGATGGAGGCTTGGGCTGACCGGGAGTAGGCGTGGGGCGACATTTGGACGAGTGTGTGGGTCCGGGCACGAGACGGAAACCTGGGGTGACTGTTGGGGTGGGCATCGGACATCGGCTGTTGGTTCGTGGAAATTTTAATTTTGAGTTCTTAGTTATTAGTTTTAGTTCTAGTTATTAGCTCAGTTCGCGGTGCTCTCCCATTCATTCATACATTAACTAATAATTAAAACACTCGTTAGCCTAGTTCAGTTTAGCTTTAGTCTTAGTCCTAAGCCTAATCTTAGTTGTAAGTATTAAGCCACTCGGCTGCTGTACCCTGTATTCCGTGTGCTGTACCTGGTATCTTGTACTTTGTGTCATGCGTGCGTTTGCCCTATTATCTTATTATTATATCTAATCTTATCTTATTATCCCATTTTATGTCGTATTATCTTATATTGACACTTTATTATTCTATTTTATTTTATTTTATTGTTAAGCATCCCCTGTTCTGATGCGAGTTAACGACGAAGCGACCCGTGGTGATCTGTGCTCGCTCTGATGGGACTCATGTTGCGACCGGTTGGTTGGACCGCATGTGCGGCATGCGTTACACTGCATCGTGGGGGGTCCTTTGCCCTGTGTTTTGTGTTCTGCGTCTGCGTTCTGCGCTGTATGTTGTGCTTGCGATTGCGTTTAAGCCTTTCCTCGTAG
Organism: Stelis phaeoptera; assembly: GCA_943735885.1. NCBI lineage: Eukaryota > Metazoa > Arthropoda > Insecta > Hymenoptera > Megachilidae > Stelis > Stelis phaeoptera. Next base: position 367,008 of record CALSEM010000132.1, read on the forward strand.
GGAAGCTTGTCTTGTGTCGCGTTCGCGCTGCACTGTGTTGCATGTTGTGTTGTCGTGTCGGCGCTCTGGGGCGATGCTGCGTGTTCCGCGTCTTATCCTTGCATTCATGACGGGCTGCGAGTGTGGGTGCGGTTGTGAGCCGTTGCATGGCGCATGGCATGGACGGGGGCGATGGGTATGATCGGCCGTGTTGTGTTGTATGCTGTATTATTTCTTGATGTATAATGGAAAATGAAACTAAAGGATATAATCCGAGATTCCAACGGTGTAGCGATGCGGCGTGCTATTAATATAGCTAATTCATATAATTACTTTATCACTTCATATAATTGCTTTATTACTTACCTTTATAATTCATATAATTGCTTTATTACTTACCTTATATGCGTTGCGTGTCACATGTACTAATACAGACCTTGTTGTGATGACCAGTGGTGTTAAATTAATTAATTAACTAATGCTATCCCTTACCTGTACGCACTGCAGGCGTATCCCTCCCTTCCCCTCCCTTCGTCCTCGCTCGAGTGCGCTGCAGGAGTGTGTGGCTCCCCTAGTGTGCTGGGTGCTGAAAATACGGTTTGTATAATGCGACTCCTATATGAGCTCTGTGGGGCATGAGTCCTGCTGCTCTACCTGAATACTTATTCTTGTATAACCTGATGCACAACAGTGGTTGCATGATCCTCATGCAGGCTTCATAGGCGGGCTATTGGCATGTTTCTTAAGCCTTAAACCTTAAACCTTGAACCTTAAGCTTAATTCTAACTGGGTCACCCGTGTACTGCAGGCCTTCTAGGGTATATATAATCGGGGCATACTTACGCGCGCTTTTGGGCCAACGGTCAGGACCAGGGCGAGGTCCCCTCGGAGGAGTCGACCTTATGGTCATGAATCAATGAATCCCATTGCCGGGGACAGTTGCATCTTCTGGCGGTTGAGCTATCCGTGTGGCCTGGTGGCTTCCAGCTGGCACGCGCGATGGTGTCTAGCGGGGGTCGGTACTTGGAGTTGAGCTGGGTGTGGGGGCGGCGCACTTGCACTTGCACTTACGCGACTGGAGGAGAGCTGATGACGCGATCGCCCGCCACCCGGGGGCAGGATCGGGGCTAGGAGCCGGACAGGGACAGAATCAGTGACAGATCTGTGATTGGAATTGGCTCGGGGTTGTGGGAGGAAACACGGATGAGGGGGGGGGGGCGGAAGGGACGAGGGCCGATACGCAGCCCAGAGCTAGAGCTGGCGCCAGGGTTGGAAGAGGATAGGGCGGGGTTGGGACCGGAGCGGGGAGGAGGAGGACTCGGCGCAGCACACGCTGGAGGAATGCCCTGCCTTTTCAGCGCTGCGTCGAGTCCTCCGATGTGAGATTGGAGGAGACCTCTCGCTCCCAGCAGTAGTTGGGGCAATGCTGGAGAGCGAGAGGAACTGGAAGCAGGTGGCCTCCTTCTGCGAGGAAGTAATAAAGCAGAAGGAGGCCGCCGAGCGGGATCGGGAACGATCCGATCCCGCTCGAAGAACCCGGGGGCGGCGGCGTGTGCGGCCTGTGAGAGGCCCCGCCGTGGGACCCCCGGACTAAGGAGGGTAGCTGACGGCGGGGGGTGGATCCCCTTTTGGGGTCCCCTTGTTCCCCCGCCGTCAGCAGATCGTGACGTAATGTCGGCGGGAGCGGGGGGACGGCATGCTTAACGCCGTCCCCCCGGGCGGCCGTATTACCCAGGGCGGGGGCCCTGGGTAGTAGATAAGCGGCCGCCGGGATGGAGCGGTGCGGGGCGCGGCCTCCCTGCACTGCGGAAACAGAGGTCATAGGAGGGGGAGGATTAAACTCCCCCTCCTCGGGACGCGGCCGGTCATCAAAGGATAGATGACCGGCCATGGCGAGGGGGAGTCGCGGTGGTGTTCTCTAAGAGTTCCCGTGACTCCCCCGAATCCGCCAGATGTGGAACAGCGTCCGAAGGTCGCCGTGGAGGTTTTAGTGGGTCGAACCCCACACTACCCCTCTGTCGCTCCCCCGAGCGGCAGGGGGGTGTCTGACGATCAGATTTCCTCCACGTAAAAAAAAAAAAAAAAAAAGGGGTTGGGACCGGAGGAAGTAACAAAGCAGAAGGAGGCCGCCGAGCGGGATCGGGAACGATCCGATCCCGCTCGAAGAACCCGGGGGCGGCGGCGTGTGCGGCCTGTGAGAGGCCGCGCCGTGGGGCCCCCGGACTAAGGAGGGTAGCTGACGGCGGGGGGTGGATCACATCTGGGGTCCCCTTGTTCCCCCGCCGTCAGCAGATCGAGACGTAGCAGTCGACGGGAGCGGGGGGACGGCATGTATAACGCCGTCCCCCCGGGCGGCCGTATTACCCAGGGCGGGGGCCCTGGGTAGTTGATAAACGGCCGCAGGGATGGAGCGGTGCGGGGCGCGGCCTCCCTGCACTGCGGAACCAGAGGTTATAGGAGGGGTAGGAGTAAACTCCCCCTCCTCGGGACGCGGCCGGTCATCAAAGGACAGATGACCGGCCATGGCGAGGGGGAGTCGCGGTAGTGTTCTCTAAGAGTTCCCGTGACTCCCCCGAATCCGCCAGATGCGGAAGAGCGTCCGAAGATCGCCGTGGAGGTTTTAGTGGGTCGAACCCCACACTACCCCTCTGTCGCTCCCCCGAGCGGCAGGGGGGTGTCTGCCGATCAGATTTCCTCCACGTAAAAAAAAAAAAAAATAATAAAAAAAAAAAAAAGGGTTGGGACCGGGATAGGCCCGGGGGCGCATGTGGGAGGTTTGGCGTAGGGAGTTATCCTCCCACGCCAGCGAACGCGTCCCCGGGGCCCTCCTGCCACACCTGCAAAGGTGGCGGGAGCGGCGGCACGGTAGGCTCACCTACCGTCTGACACAGGTATTCACCGGACACGGCTGTTTCGGTGTCTACCTGTGTCGGATAGGATGGGAGGAGACGGCGGTTTGCCACCACTGTGGGGAGGAGGAGGACTCGGCGCAGCATACGCTGCAGGAATGCCCCGCCTTTTCAGCGCTGCGACGAGTCCTCCGGTGTGAGATTGGAGGAGACCTCTCGCTCCCAGCAGTAGTTGGGGCAATGCTGGAGAGCGAGAGGAACTGGAAGCGGGTGGCCTCCTTTTGCGAGGAAGTAATAAAGCAGAAGGAGGCCGCCGAGCGGGATCGGGAACGATCCGATCCCGCTCGAAGAACCCGGGGGCGGCGGCGTGTGCGGCCTGTGAGAGGCCGCGCCGTGGGACCCCCGGACTAAGGAGGGTAGCTGACGGCGGGGGGTGGATCTCTTTTGGGGTCCCCTTGTTCCCCCGCCGTCAGCAGATCGAGAAGTTGAGTCGACGGGTGCGGGGGGATGGCATGTTTAACTCCGTCCACCCGGGCGGCCGTGTTACCCAGGGCGGGGGCCCCGGGTAGTTGATAAACGGCCGCCGGGACGGAGCGGTGCGGGGCGCGGCCTCCCTGCACTGCGGAACCAGAGGTCATTGGAGGGGGAGGAGTAAACTCCCCCTCCTCGGGACGCGGCCGGTCATCAAAGCATAGATGACCGGCCATGGCGAGGGGGAGTCGCGGTAGTGTTCTCTAAGAGTTCCCGTGACTCTCCCGAATCCGCCAGATGTGGAAGAGCGTCCGAAGGTCGCCGTGGAGGTTTTAGTGGGTCGAACCCCACACTACCCCTCTGTCGCTCCCCCGAGCGGCAGGGGGGTGTCTGCCGATCAGATTTCCTCCACGTAAAAAAAAAAAAAAAAAAGGGTTGGGACCGGGATCCGGGCGCGGATGTCCACCGCAACCCGGCGCGTCCCCAGGTGGCGGATAGGGGAACGGCCAACAGATATGTTGGTTAGCTGCGAAATAAGCATCCTTCGGGGTGACGAATAAGCAGTCGCGGACCAAATGGACTAGGGGAAGGAACCCTGATTTTAAACCAATTATGGATAGTGTTACGTCAGGAGTATCGATTACGGTGCAGGGGCTCGGAACCCCAGTACCGGCGTCCGCCGTGGGTGCGCAAGCAGGCCCCCGGACGTCGTTATCCAACGACTGCAGTGCTACGCAGGTGGACCACTTGGCCTGCGTAGCATTAAATGCTACAAGCGAGGAGACGGTCGCTAGGACGCCTAGCGATCTTCTGGGAGCCGGCTCTGCGACCCCGAGTGTCCGGCTGGAGCGCATCGCCGTTCCGAGATCACGGCCTCGGTCGCGCGATGCGAGCGCAGACCGCGACCGGTCTCCGGTTCGGCGTGTGGATGGCGTGGAGAGGGTAGGGGCTTCCTTCCTCTCCCATCCTTCCGCCTACACTGGAGACGCGGTTGCTGGCCCATCGGCAGAGTGCCGCGTAATGCGCAGCGGCAAGCGCTGCGCACCTGCCTCTGACGACGATGAGGAGGAAGGCATGGACTCGGACGCCTCGTCGGTCACGTCGACGAAGCGGAGGGGCCGGCCACCAACGACCGGCGCATACGTTGGCCTCGCGGAGGCCAAATTGAAGTATGCGGAGGCGTGCCGTCTGGAGGCGGAGACGCGGGAGACTGAGGACGTCCTCGACCCGTCCTCCACCCCGCGCAGACCGAGCAAGGGGGCAATCCCCTTGCCGGACGAGACAGAGGTCGCGCGGGACCTGCGCCACCGCCCCACGGCTGACGTGGCGGCTGCCGTCCTGGAGGCTCAGGCCGACGTGGAGAGGGTTGCGGGCGTGTCGAAGGGTCTGAAGGGCAACCTCGCTACTGCCCTGCGACTGGCGGCATTAAACACCCGCGCCGCGGTCACGGAGCTGGCCACCAGGTCGGCCAGCGCCGCTACGCGAAAGCTGGAGGAGGAAAACTACCTCCTCCGCGGACAGCTGGCCGAAATGCGGGCCGAGATGGCCCGCCTACGGCAAGAGATGGGGAGCGACCGGGCGCTAATGCCCCCGCCACCCCGACCACCTTCGCCACCGCGGCAGCCGTCGCCGCCCCGACGGCCACCGACGCCGGCGACGCCCACGCGCCGCGCTGTGCAACAGGGGAGAACGGCACCGGCTCCCCCATCGGTGCAGCCTCAGCGGCCCATGCCAGCGGCCGCTGACACACTGGTGGAGCAGATAAGCTCCCTCATCGACGCCAAGCTGGCGTCGTTTAAGAGGGAGCTGGGGCCGCTGGCGGGCCAATCGTATGCTGCGGCCGCCGCAGCAGCCTCCTCGTCGGCGAAACCGCCGGCCACCAAAAAGAAGAAGAAGGAGGCGGATGGCCCAGCGCCGCAACCGCGGCAGCCAAAAGCTCCGGGCCCGGCGTCGACGAAGGAGGCCAATGCGGCCTCCAAGCCGCCCAGGGCGACGGCTCCTCGGCCCCCACCAGCGGATGAATGGTCCAAGTTGGTGAGCCGAAAGGAGCGGCGGCAAAACGCGGCAGCGGCGGCGGCTGCTACCGCCGCACCCAATCGCCCCACGCAGGCGAACAAAAACGCCCCAACTGGGGCTAAAAAACAGGGTAAGGGTGCGACGCAGCCCACAAAGAAGAGGGCCCTCCCGGCTCGTCCCCCCCGGACTGCGGCCGTCACATTGACGGTTCCACAGGGGGGGGGGAATCAGCTACGTGGAGGCGATGGCGACCGCCAGGTCGAAAATAAACCTGGCGGACGTTGGCATCGCCTTCCTGAAGCCGAGGAGGGCGGTGACCGGCGGTCTCGTGCTAGAGGTCGCCGGACCGGAGGGGGCAGACAAGGCAGATGCCTTGGCGGCAAAGATGGCGGAGGCCCTGGAGGGAACAGGGGTGAAGGTGGCCAGGCCAACGAAAACGGCGGAGCTGAGAATCCGTGGCCTGGTTGATGGCATCACCCCGGAGGAAGTTGCGGAGACCGTCGCCACGACTGGAGGGTGCCGGAAGGAGGACGTACAGACCGGAGAAATCCGGTCCTCTGCCTCCGGTCTTGGCACCCTTTGGGTCCGCTGCCCTGCGGCTGCCGCCAGGAAACTGGCAGTGGCCGGCAAGGTCACCGTCGGGTGGACCCACGCGACGGTCGATGCCCTCCGGGCCAGACCCCTACAGTGTTACCGCTGTCTGGAAATGGGACACACCAGACAGCGGTGCACAAACGAGGCGGACCGCACGGGTCGCTGCTACGTCTGCGGCGACCCGGGCCACGCGGCGAGCGCCTGCAAGGCCTCCCCGAAATGTCCGGTCTGTGCGGACCAGGGGAGGCCCTCGGCGCACCGCCTCGGGGGTCGGGCGTGCCCCGCCGGCGACGCCAAGGCGGCCGGCAAAAAGAAGGGCGGGAAAGGAAAGAGGCCGCTGCCTTGGCCCCCGCCACAACGGCAGTGGCGGGCGTATCAGCCCCCACCGCCCCAATGGAAGGCGGTCCGGATAAGGCCCCAACGGCCGCCGCTCCGGCGGTGGCCATGGAGGTTGTTTCAGAGGTGGAGTGATGGCGCCCGCTGGCCCCGTACTCCTTTTTTTTTTTTTTTTACGTGGAGGAAATCTGAGCGGCAGACACCCCCCTGCCGCTCGGGGGAGCGACAGAGGGGTAGTGTGGGGTTCGACCCACTAAAACCTCCACGGCGACCTTCGGACGCTCTTCCACATCTGGCGGATTCGGGGGAGTCACGGGAACTCTCGGAGAACACAACCGCGACTCCCCCTCGCCATGGCCGGTCATCTATCCTTTGATGACCGGCCGCGTCCCGAGGAGGGGGAGTTTACTCCTCCCCCTCCTATGACCTCTGGTTCCGCAGTGCAGGGAGGCCGCGCCCCGCACCGCTCCGTCCCGGCGGCCGTTTATCAACTTCCCAGGGCCCCCGCCCTGGGTAACACGGCCGCCCGGGGGGGCGGCGTTAAACATGCCATCCCTCCGCTCCCGTCGACTCAACATCGCGATCTGCTGACGGCGGGGGAATAAGGGGACCCCAGATGTGATCCACCCCCCGCCGTCAGCTACCCTCCTTATCCCGGGGGCCCTATGGCGCGGCCTCTAGCCGGCCGCACACGCCGGCGTCCCCGGGTTCTTCGAGCGGGATCGGATTGTTCCCGATCCCGCTCGGCGGTCTCCTTCTGCTTTATTACTTCCTCGCAGAAGGAGGCCACCTGCTTCCAGTTCCTCTCGCTCTCCAGCATTGCCCCAACTACTGCTGGGAGCGAGAGGTCTCCTCCAATCTCACACCGGAGGACTCGACGCAGCGCTGCAAAGGCGGGGCATTCCTCCAGCGTGTGCTGCGCCGAGTCCTCCTCCTCCCCACAGTGGTGGCAGACCGCCGTCTCCTCCCGTCCTATCCGACACAGGTAGACACCGAAACAGCCGTGTCCGGTGAGTACCTGTGTCAGACGGTAGGTGAGCCTACCGTGCCGCCGCTCCCGCCACCTTTGCAGGTGTGGCAGGAGGGCCCCGGGGACGCGTTCGCTGGCGTGGGAGGATAACTCCCTACGCCAAACCTCCCACATGCGCCCCCGGGCCTGGAGTTCCAGCTCCTGGACCGCCTCAGGCTCCAACGGGGCCCCCCGAGCGCTGCGGCAAATGCTATTGCGCCTATAAATATAGGCGCGCACCGCCGCCAGCAGCTCGAAGGGTAGTTCCCCGGCCAGAGCCAGCGCCGCCATAGTGGACGTGGTACGGTACCCGCGGACGAGGCGAATAGCCATCGTCCGCTGCAGCCGACGCAACAGTTGCTTGTTGCGCCGGCTTGCCATCCCGGCCGGTGCCCATATAGGGGCACCATACAAGGCCATGGACCGTACCACGCCTAAGTACAGGCGGCGCACCCAATCCCCGGGTCCCCCGAGATTCGGCAGCAGACGGCCCATGGAGACCGCTGCCTTTTCAACTCGGGGGACGAGGCGGTCGAAGTGAGCCTCGAAACTCCAGTGGCTGTCGAGGATGAGTCCCAGATACTTCATCCGGGAACCCACCTCGACACTGGCTCCACCTACCAGGATCCACGACCGCGCCGGAGGCTTGGACCGAGGCCGGCCATGAAACCATATGGCCTCGGTCTTCTCCGGGGCTTTTCTCAGCCCCAGGTCGTGGATCCTCCGGACGACGGCTGCCACCGCAACCTCCGCTCGTCGGATGGTCCTCCCAAACGTGCTCCCGACGGTCACCACCAGCGTGTCGTCCGCATAGCAGACTAAGGTGGCGCCGTCGGGAAGCGAGGCCTGCAGGACCGTGTTATATCCGAGGTCCCACAGAAGCGGGCCCAAAACGGACCCCTGTGGGACCCCACGGTCCACTTCCCTCCGCATCATCCCGTCCCGGCCCGGGAATTCTATCCCCCTGTCCCGCAGGTAGTCCCCGACCACCGCCTGAAGGTAGGGAGGCACTTGGTGACGTACCAGTGCCTCCCTTATGGCGGGCCAGAGCAGGGTGTTGAAGGCGTTGACGACGTCGAGCGACACCGCCAAACACACCCCGCCCCTGCTGACAGCATTATCCGAGAGGGACTTGACGCGATCGACCGCGTCTACGGTCGATCGTCCCACTCGGAATCCAAACTGGCTCTCAGCCAGATCGGGGCCAACGCGGGACAGATGTCTGGTGAGGCGGGCGGCAATGATGCGTTCAAACATCTTGCCCGCCCCATCCAGCAGACATATGGGCCGGTACGCGGAGGGAGAATCCGCAGGCCTCCCCTCCTTTCTCAGGAGGACCATCCTGCTCCTCTTCCATATGTCGGGGAAAGTCCCCGACACAAAACACTCCCCGTAGAGGGATCTAAGCCTCCTCCCCAGGACGCGCAAAGCGAGCGCCCAGGCTCGGCCGGGTATCCCATCGGGCCCCGGGGCGGTGTTCTTGCCCCGGAGCCAGCGGATGACGCCGACCATCTCCTCCTCGGTGACCCCCACGTCGGAGGACGTGTAACGTGCCTCCGTCTCGGGTCGGGGTCGGGACAACTCCCCACCAGGGGGGAATAGCGTGTCCACGACCCTCCCGAGAAACTGGGGGTCGAGGCTCTCTGAAATGGGAGGCGCCCAGGGACGTAAACGTCCCATCACCATCTTGTAAGGGCGCCCCCACGGATCTTTATTCAGAGAGTCGAGGAGATCCTTCCATGCCTGGGCTTTCGCTCGCTTGATGGCCAGCTGCAGGGCGACTACCTTCTCCCTGTAGTCCCCGTACAGCTGGGCAGCCCGATGTTCGTCTCGTCGTCGTCGTCGACGGGCGCGGGTGTACTGGCGTCGCGCGCGGACGCACTGCGTGCGTAGTTCCGCGATTTCGCTCGACCACCAGTACACCGCCTTCCTCGGGTGGACCCTGGCCCGGGGCATAGCGACGTCACATATGGACGTCATAGCACCCCGGAACCATCGGGCTTCCACCCGCCCGTCGACAGGCCCGGCCGGATGTTCGGGCCAGGCCACGACTTGGGCTGCCGCCATCAGCGCGTCCCGGTCCAGGCGCCGTAGCGCCCATCGCGGTGATGGCTGCTGTCCTCCCGGGCGACGTCGGGGTGTCGCTTGGGGGGCAGCGGAGAGGTCGATCACGATGTATCGATGATCCGATAACGATTCGACCTCTTCCGCCACCCTCCACCCCGAAACACGGCGCGCGGCGGGGGGCGTTGCCCATGATAGGTCAACGATGGACCCCCCGTTGTACCGCACGCACGTGTGGACGGAGCCCGTGTTTAGCAAACGGAGCTCCAGTCCCGCCGCCCAGTCGAGCACCTCGCTGCCCCTCGAGTCTGTCCTGGGAGACGACCAGGCCGTGGCCTTGGCGTTAAAGTCTTCCAGGACGAGTACCGGACGGGGATGGCAACGGGAGATACATCTCCCCAACCCGTCCAAGTACTCTTCGAACTGCTCGAGGGGCCAACTCGGAGGTGCGTATACCGCCACCACCGCGAAACCCTCCCACTCTACCGCCAGGTAACCCCGTCCACGCTCCAGCAGCGTGCACGGCGGGGCACCTGGCCTCCCTCCCCAGAGGGTGGCGACGGAGCCCGCGGAGTCCCCCATCCAGCTTGGATGGTTGGGGACTCTATATGGCTCCGCCACCACGGCCAACCCGGCCCCCTGCTCGGCCATGGTCTGCATCAGGAGATCCTGAGCTCTGGCCGAGCAGTTAAGGTTGACCTGGAGTACGGGGCCAGCGGGCCCCATCACTCCACCTCTGGGACAACCTCCATTGCGACCGCCGGGGCGGCGGCCGCTGGGGCCATATCGGGCCCGCCTTCGACGGTTGCTGTGGGGGCTGATACGCCCGCCACTGCCGTTGGGGCGGGGGCCGCTGCCTTGGCCCCCACCCTCTTCTTCTTCCCAGTCTTCGCCTTGCCGCCGGCCGCCTTGGCAGCACTGGCAGGGCACCCCCGACCCCCGAGGCGGTGCGCCGACGGTCTCCCCTGGTCCGAACACACGGAGCACTTCGGGGGAGCCGTACAGGCGCTCGCCGCATGGCCCGGGTCGCCGCACACATAACAGCGACCCGTGCGGTCCGCCTCATTAGTGCACCGCTGCCTGGTATGACCCAGTTCTAGGCAGCGGTAGCACTGCAGGGGTCGGGCCTGGAGGGCCTCGACCGTCGCCTGGGTCCACCCGACCAACACCTTCCCAGCTACCGCCAGTTTCCTGGCGGCAGCGGCCGGGCATCGGACCCACAGGGTGCCAAGGCCGGAGGCGGTAGACCGGATCTGTCCGGTCTGCACCTCCTCCTTCCGGCACCCTCCAGTCGCAGCGACGGTCGCCGCAACTTCGTCCGGGGTGGAGCCGTCGACCAGGCCGCGGATCCTCAGTTCCGCCGTCTTGGTCGGCCTGGCCACCTTCACCCCGGTGCCCTCCAGCGCCTCTGCCATGTTGGCCGCCAGTGCATCAGCCTTGGCGGCACCATCTTTGCCGGCGACCTCCAGAACCAGGCCGCCGGTCACTGCCCTCCTCGGCTTTAGGGAGGCGATGCCCACGTCCGCCAGGTTTATCTTCGACCTGGCGGTCGCCATCGCCTCCGCATAAGACACCTTCCCCCCCTGCGGGACCGTCAAGGTGACGGCCGCTGTCCGGGGGGGACGCGCCGGGAGGGCCTTCTTTTTCGGGGAACCTGCGGCTCCCTTCCCGTTCCCCTTCTTCTCCTTGGCCCCTGCCGTAGCCGGGGCCTTCTTTCCTGCCTGTTGCTGGCGGGTGGGGGCTGCGGCGGGGGCAGCTTTTGCGGCTGCGGGCCGCCGTCGCTCCTTTCGACCTACCACCTTAGCCCACTCTTCCGTGGGTGGTGGTCGAGGAGCTGTCGGCTTTGGCGGCTGGGGTGCCGCCATGGCCACCTTCGCCGGTTGGCCCGGCGGCTTGCCTTGACCCACGGGCTGTGCAGGCCCGTGGTCCCCCTTCTTCGTCCTCTTTGCCGGCGGTTTGGCCGGCGCAGAGGGAGCGGCTGTGGGTGCCGCGCGTGCTGGGCCCGCCGGCGGCCCAAGCTCCCTCCTGAACGACGCCAGCTTGGCGTCGATCAGGGAGCTGATCTGCTGGAGCAGATCGTTGGCCGCTGGCGCTGGCCGCGAGGGCTCCACCGTAGGGGCAGCCGGTGTCGCCGCCTTTGCCGGCGCGGCTTGACGCAGAGGCGTCGGTGGTATCGGCGGCCTTGGTGGCGCTGGTGGCCTGAGTGGCGGCGGCATTAGAGCGCGCCCGCCCTCAACTTCCTGGCGGAGGCGGGCCACTTCGGCCCGCAACTCCACCAGTTGCCCACGGAGGAGGAAATTCTCCTCCTCCAGCATCTTTGTGGCGGCGCTGGCTGACCTTGTGGCCAGCTCACTCACCGCCGCGCGGGTGTTGAGGGCAGCCACCCTCAGGGCCCGGGCAAGATTGCCTTTCAGGCCCTTCGAGACCCCCGCCACCCTCTCAATGTTCGCCTGCGCCTCCAGGACAGCGGCTGCTACGTCCGCTGTCGGGCGCTGGCGAAGCTCCCGCGCCACTGCCACCTCGTCGGGGAGCGGAATGCTCGCCTTGCTCGGTGGCCGTGGGGGGGTCGTAGGGTCGAGGGGATCCTCCGCCTCCCTCCTCTCCGCCTCCAACTGGCGCGCCTCCGCGACTTCCAGCACCGCATCCGCGCGGCGCTCATACTCTCCGGTCGATAACGGCCGGCCCCTCTTCGACGAGGCGATCGACGACGATGCCCTGCTCGTCGTCGATCGCACGGACTCGAACGAGGCGTCCGAGTCCGCATCGCTGTCTTCGTCGGTGGGAGGTGCGCAACGCTTGCCGCTGCGCATTGTGCGGCCCTCCCCCGATGTCCCCTCCTTCGCCTCCCCATGTTCGGTGGCAAGACGGGAGAGGGAGGAAGCCCCTACCCTCTCCGCGCCATCTGCTCGCCGGACCGGAGACCGATCCCGGTCTCCACTCGCATCGCGCGACCGAGGCCGTGACCTCGGAACGACGATGCGCTCCAAACGGACGGTGGGAGTCCCAACCGTCGCGTCTTCGCTTGTAGCATTTAATGCTACGCAGGCCAAGTGGTCCACCTGCGTAGCACTGCAGTCGTTGGATAACGACGTCCGGGGGCCTGCTTTCGCACCCACAGCGGACGCCGGTACTGGGGTTCCGAGCCCCTGCACCGTAGTCGAAACACCTGATGAAACTGAGTCCATGGCTGGTTTATTGTTCAGGGTTCCTTCCCTTAGTCCATTTGGTCCGCGACTGCTTATTCGTCACCCCGTAGGATGCTTATTTCGCAGCTAACCAACATATCTGTTGGCCGTTCCCCTATCCGCCACCTGGGGACGCGCCGGGTTGCGGTGGACATCCGCGCCCGGTGCGGTGGACATCCGCGCCCGGTGGCCCCGTACTCCAGGTCAACCTGAACTGCTAGGCCAGAGCTCAGGATCTGCTGATGCAGACCATGGCCGAGCAGGGGGCCGGGTTGGCCGTGGTGGCGGAGCCATATAGAGTCCCCAACCATCCAAGCTGGATGGGAGACTCCGCGGGCTCCGTCGCCACCCTCTGGGGGGGGGGGGGGAGGCCAGGTGCCCCGCCGTGCACGCTGCTGGAGCGTGGGCGGGGTTACCTGGCGGTAGAGTGGGAGGGCTTCGCGGTGGTGGCGGTATACGTACCTCCGAGTTGGCCCCTCGAGCAGTTTGAAGAGTACCTGGACGGGTTGAGGAGATGCGTCTCCCGCTGCCATCCCCGTCCGGTACTCGTCCTGGGAGACTTTAACGCAAAGGCCACGGCCTGGTCGTCTCCCAGGACAGACTCGAGGGGCATGGAGGTGCTCGACTGGGCGGCGGGACTGGAGCTCCGTTTGCTAAACACAGGCTCCGTCCACACGTGCGTCTGGCACAACGGGGGATCTATCGTTGACCTGTCATGGGCAACGCCCCCCGCCGCGCGACGTGTTTCGGGGTGGAGGGTGGCGGAAGAGGTCGAATCGTTATCGGATCATCGATACATCGTGATCGACCTCTCCGCTGCCCCCCAAGCGACGCCCCGACGTCGCCCGGGAGGACAGCAGCCACCACCGCGATGGGCGCTACGGCGCCTGGACCGGGACGCGCTGATGGCGGCAGCCCAAGTCGTGGCCTGGCCCGAACATCCGGCCGGGCCTGTCGACGGGCGGGTGGAAGCCCGATGGTTCCGGGGTGCTATGACGTCCATTTGTGACGTCGCTATGCCCCGGGCCAGGGTCCACCCGAGGAAGGCGGTGTACTGGTGGTCGAGCGAAATCGCGGAACTACGCACGCAGTGCGTCCGCGCGCGACGCCAGTACACCCGCGCCCGTCGACGCCGACGACGAGACGAACATCGGGCTGCCCAGCTGTACGGGGACTACAGGGAGAAGGTAGTCGCCCTGCAGCTGGCCATCAAGCGAGCGAAAGCCCAGGCATGGAAGGATCTCCTCGGCTCTCTGAACAAAGATCCGTGGGGGCGCCCTTATAAGATGGTGATGGGACGTTTACGTCCTTGCGCGCCTCCCATTTCAGAGAGCCTCGACCCCCAGTTTCGCGGGAGGGTCGTGGACACGTTATTCCCCCCTGGTGGGGAATTGTCCCGACCCCGACCCGAGACGGAGGCACGTTACACGTCCTCCGACGTGGGGGTCACCGAGGAGGAGATGGTCGGCGTTATCCGCTGGCTCCGGGGCAAGAACACCGCCCCGGGGCCCGATGGGATACCCGGCCGAGCCTGGGCGCTCGCTATGCGCGTCCTGGGGGGGAGGCTACGTTCCCTCTATGGGGAGTGTTTTATGTCGGAGATCTTCCCCGACATATGGAAGAGGAGTAGGATGGTCCTCCTGAGAAAGGAGGGGAGGCCTGCGGATTCTCCCTCCGCGTACCGGCCCATATGTCTGCTGGATGAGGCGGGCAAGATGTTTGAACGCATCATTGCCGCCCGCCTCACCAGCCATCTGTCCCGCGTTGGCCCCGATCTGGCTGACAGCCAGTTTGGATTCCGGGAGGGACGATCGACCGTGGACGCGGTCGATCGCGTCAAGTCCCTCTCGGACAATGCTGTCAGCCGGGGTGGGGTGTGTTTGGCGGTATCATTAGATATCGTCAACGCCTTCAACACCCTGCCCTGGCCCGCCATAAGGGAGGCACTGGTACGTCACCAAGTGCCTCCCTACCTTCAGGCGGTGGTCGGGGACTACCTGCGGGACAGGGGGATAGAATTCCCGGGCCGGGACGGGATGATGCGGAGGGAAGTGGACCGTGGGGTCCCACAGGGGTCCGTTTTGGGCCCGCTTCTGTGGGACCTCGGATATAACACGGTCCTGCAGGCCTCGCTTCCCGACGGCGCCACCTTATTCTGCTGTGCGGACGACACGCTGGTGGTGACCGTCGGGAGCACGTTTCGGAGGACCATCCGACGAGCGGAGGTTGCGGTGGTAGCCGTCGTCCGGAGGATCCACGACCTGGGGCCGAGAATAGCCCCGGAGAAGACCGAGGCCATATGGTTTCATGGCCGGCCTCGGTCCAAGCCTCCGGCGCGGTCGTGGATCCTGGTAGGTGGAGCCAGTGTCGAGGTGGGTTGCCGGATGAAGTATCTGGGACTCATCCTCGACAGCCACTGGAGTTTCGAGGCTCACTTCGACCGCCTCGTCCCCCGAGTTGAAAAGGCAGCGGCCTCCATGGGCCGTCTGCTGCCGAATCTCGGGGGACCCGGGGATTGGGTGCGCCGTCTGTACTTAGGCGTGGTACGGTCCATGGCCTTGTATGGTGCCCCTATATGGGCACCGGCCGGGATGGCAAGCCGGCGCAACAAGCAACTGTTGCGTCGGCTGCAGCGGACGATGGCTATTCTACTCGTCCGCGGGTACCGTACCACGTCCACTATGGCGGCGCTGGCTCTGGCCGGGGAACTACCCTTCGAGCTGCTCGCGGCGGTGCGCGCCTATATTTATAGGCGCAATAGCATTTGCCGCAGCGCTCGGGGGGCCCCGCTGGAGCCTGAGGCGGTCCAGGAGCTCGAACTCCAGGCCCAGGACGCATGCGGGAGGTCTGGCGGAGGGAGTTGTCCTCCCACGCCAGCGAGCGCGTCCCCGGGGCCCTCCTGCCACACCTGCAAAGGTGGCGGGAGCGGCGGCACGGTAGGCTCACCTACCGTCTGACACAGGTATTCACCGGACACGGCTGTTTCGGTGTCTACCTGTGTCGGATAGGACGGGAGGAGACGGCGGTTTGCCACCACTGTGGGGAGGAGGAGGACTCGGCGCAGCACACGCTGGAGGAATGCCCCGCCTTTTCAGCGCTGCGTCGAGTCCTCCGATGTGAGATAGGAGGAGACCTCTCGCTCCCAGCAGTAGTTGGGGCAATGCTGGAGAGCGAGAGGAACTGGAAGCAGGTGGCCTCCTTCTGCGAGGAAGTAATAAAGCAGAAGGAGGCCGCCGAGCGGGATCGGGAACGATCCGATCCCGCTCGAAGAACCCGGGGGCGGCGGCGTGTGCGGCCTGTGAGAGGCCGCGCCGTGGGGCCCCCGGACTAAGGAGGGTAGCTGACGGCGGGGGGTGGATCACATCTGGGGTCCCCCTTGTTCCCCGCCGTCAGCAGATCGAGACGTAGTAGTCGACGGGAGCGGGGGGACGGCATGTTTAACGCCGTCCCCCCGGGCGGCCGTATTACCCAGGGCGGGGGCCCTGGGTAGTTGATAAACGGCCGCCGGGATGGAGCGGTGCGGGGCGCGGCCTCCCTGCACTGCGGAACCAGAGGTCATAGGAGGGGGAGGAGTAAACTCCCCTCCTCGGGACGCGGCCGGTCATCAAAGGATAGATGACCGGCCATGGCGAGGGGGAGTCGCGGTTGTGTTCTCTAAGAGTTCCCGTGACTCCCCCGAATCCGCCAGATGCGGAAGAGCGTCCGAAGGTCGCCGTGGAGGTTTTAGTGGGTCGAACCCCACACTACCCCTCTGTCGCTCCCCCGAGCGGCAGGGGGGTGTCTGCCGCTCAGATTTCCTCCACGTAAAAAAAAAAAAAAAAGGGTTAGGGTTAGGTTAGGGTGCGTCCTCCGTCGAGCGTCGTGCCGGTCGGTCGTGCTTGGCGTCGCTCCGTGGGGAATCGCGAATTAAAGTGGTTAAAATCGCGAATTTAATTATAAATTTGGTATCAACGTGTTCGGCTAGTGATAGGGAGTGCGAAAATATATAATTTGGGCCGGTCGCGATCCCGAATTTCGCGTAATTTGCAATTTTCTGATTTTCGAGGTGTCATGGTGGCCGCGTCGTGACGCCTTGATACGCGATAGATTTTAGAATCAAGCTAATTCGTTCGCCCGGCCGTTAATTAAACTCGCGACACGATAATTTCGGTCGTGAAACGCGTTTGCGAAAGTTTCGGGTGCTCGGTTTTGCGAATTTTGTGTTAAAGTGCAAAAACTGTCGAGGGCGAACACGCGGTTGAGAAGACAATATGGACGTTACGGCGATGACGCGATGACGCGGTTAATAAATTGAACTTCTCGGCGACTCGACCGCGTGTACGAACTGTACGAGACTCCAAAATGATGCACTGTAGCATTACGCGATCGCGAATCTCGGTTTTGGGAGGATTTCAGGATTTTTACAAGGAATATGCTCCAGGAACCGCGAGAAGGAAGGAGTCGTCGACCGCATGGCCAGAAAGACGTCCGTCGATTCATCGCAACATGGCGTCGTCAAGGCTTGGAGGGGGATTTTTCGATTTTCCGAGAGTCAGGGGGTATCTTGAAGACAGCGAAAAGTAGGATTTATAATTACCTTTAATATGGCACGCAATTTGTTCATGGGAAAATTTGTAATTATTTATTCAATTGTTTCGATATTAATTGTTCGCGTGGGGTGGGCTTCCCCTTGTTAAATTTGTGTTGGCAATGACAAAATGGGTTGGTAACGAGGTAGTGCAGCCAGCGCGGGGTTGCTTTGCGAGGTTGGCAGGCTGTTGAACGTAACCGCTAAAATCAAACACGTGCCGATGCAGCGTCGCGTCTCGGTCGGACGAAGTTTATGCGCTGGTTGGTTACACGCGTGAGAATGCGATTTGTTCGGTTAATTTTGTACTACGGTTGTTTAACGTCTCGCTTCGGTCTGCCTCGCTCGGCGTTGTTTATCGGCCTTTCGGATCGCTTTTCTACTTGGTGGTCAATAAACGAGTGTTCCGATGTTTTGTTGCCTTTAAACAGTATTTTACTTATTACATTCCTTCCCAGTCTCTTACGAGTCATTTTATATACATATTTACTATATACCTTCTAAATTTCAAATTTCAAATTTTAAATTTCAAGCATTTGCACTTGTTGCCTTGTTCATCTCGTCCATTCATTTGTTTCGACGATAGTCACGATTGTTGTATGTTTCGGCGCGAAGCGACACGCTTGGCTGCTCGTTTGCCCTCTAATTTATTCAATTAATCATTTTTCGTGGATTATAGTACGATTCGTTCGAGTGTTGCTCGGCGGATTTATTATAAATGTCTGCCAATAATACTGCTTGGCTGCAATACTGTTCGTGATTCAATTATGGGGTTTTACTGGGCGACATTTCTTCTTCACGTCCTCATTAAAGTTTTAGGTTAATTGGATTATGACTGTGGTTATACGAATTGCGTGTGCTCTTCATTTTGTGTATTTTGTGTATTGCGTTGCTCCCTGGCAAGCTCTGGGATCATCAATTTTCATATTTCATCGTGCGACATGGTTTCCCCCTTGACTTTGTTTGTAAATATTACGTTGTTACTCGGTTTTGATATTTGGTTAACGTGTCAAGAGCGTCGGCCCATGCATATTCACCATTTACCTTCTTGCTACGTCTTGCATTCGACAACTTGTAGTGCATTCTATGCTGTGCAGTTTAATATAACCTATATTCAGTGTTTTATTACCTTGCGCGTTGTTTGACAAGCGGATGTCTCTTTTATTCAAGCTGCGGCACCACATCAATGTGAAATTGTTAATTAATGTGCCGGTTATTCCCTCCCTACATGCGTTGATTTAATATTTCCCTGCTTGATAGTCATTAGTTAGTTAATAATTTATCAATTACTCAGATTATATTTAGCAGGCGCACTGTTAGTGTTTTATTGTTGTTCTGAGTTACATTGCGCTACAATTATTGCTATGTCATACTACTATATTACTATATTAGTTTATTTTTATGCTCTTTATTTTACTAGTTGCCATCGTCTATTTTTATTAGTTATTTACTTCCCCCGGGCTGCGTTTATTATGTTCTAGTTTCCCCATGGTCCCACGAGCACTTGCCTATACTTATTTCATGTATTATTTATGCGTTTTACATGCTGGTTTATAGTGTGTATATTATATATTATGTCTATTATAATTGTATTCAGTGATGGGCAAAAAACATTTGAGAAAATATTCGAATGACGAATACATTATCAATTTGTGATTTAATTTCTTCTAGAATGCGACATGTATTTCGATATTGTATTTCATCGTTATATAACTACAAAATACTTCTATTCATTTGCTTCGTAGAATAAATGTATTTCAAAATCGCTTTACCAATCATTACGGAATATACTTGTATTTTGAATTCGGCACCAAAGTATACTAAGAATACTCTTATTTAAGTTATATATATTTTCGAGATTGTCTGCAATCCAATATACATATGTAGTTACTCTCGTAGAGTAAATATTGCATCGTCTAGATTGTACACCGTTCTGTTTACAATCCGTCGATGAATGTGACTCGCTTGCTGTTAACATTTTAGTACCTTATTAACTGTGGAATAGAGTTTACTTCGTGCAGTGTATATAGCATATATTATAATTATATAGAAAATAGTATATAGTGTAAGCGTTAAACGGTTCCTTATTTTGTATTTACGCGCGTGTCGCGCGGCACTGTATGATCTACATATAAACACTTCCATCCTCTCCCCGCGTAGGGAGGGCTTTTTTTCTATATCGACGGGTAGCGGCCCGAATTCCGACGAGCAACGACAGTTAGCAATCACCTTTTGAACTAGAACGACAAGGTCTACCTTTGAATATAATAAAGTGATTCGATAGACCGCTTATAACCATATTTTCTATTCGATTGGTCCCCTCGTTTCCATTCCTATTTGGTTCTGTGCGTGTGCACCCCCGAATTATACTACAGTTTCCTCAGAAGTGGGATTTGTTCGCGTGCCACGTTCGTTATATCCTGGCCACGTGCTAACGTACTTTTGTGTTGCCGCGTTTAAAACTATTTGAACGGTTCCACGGGCATTTTACTGATTTTGATTTTATTTTTTCGCCGACTGAAGTGATTAGTCAGCTTGGCGCACGTTGTGGTTCTGTTTGTTTAAGTGGAATTTGAATTATTTAAACCTGTGTGGTGATCGCTCGAAGTGCTCAACGGTCGACAAGATGGCGACGAAGGAACCTACCGAATATACGGTAGCGGAATTGAAACGGATGTTAAAACATGTGAATTTGAGTACGACTGGGACCAAGGCAGAATTAATCAATCGTTTGATGGCGCATGACGCCAATATTTGGACGAATCCGCCTTCTTTTTGCAATGATTCAGACGGAACGAGATCATCTGCTCGCACTCCGGATGACAATGGCGGAGGAGAGAATTTTTTTATACCTGACGAGACCGCTTTCGATCGTCGTGAGGTCGAATTACTAAGACGCGAAAGGGAATTATTGGAAAGAGAGATTCGCGTTCTACGGAGGGAGACGGCTCCTGATGGTCCGCCCCTGGCGGCGAACGCAAATCGGGATATTAATGCTATCAGTAATTTATTAAGCGATTTCTCGGGAACAGAGGATTCCTTCTCAAGGTGGAGGAACCAGGTGGAGATGCTGCGAAGGACGTATCAGCTGGACGATGACGGAACTAGACTGCTGATAGGGACAAAATTGAGAGGAAGAGCGTTGAAGTGGTTTTATTCTAGGCCAGAATATTTGGAGATGACTGTCGCAGAACTCTTCGAAGAAATGTCCTCCATGTTTGTTCACCGACCCAGCACGTTGGGAAGGCGTCGAGAATTTGAACAGCGCGTATGGCAGAGCGGCGAAGCGTTTGCCGACTACTTCCATGATAAGATTATTCTGGCAAATCGAGTCCCGATTCACGACGCTGAAATAATTGATTATTTAATTGAGGGCATTCCCGATGTACGCCTTCGCGACCAGGCGCGCTTGCAAGACATTACCACTAAGGCGCAACTTTTGAAAGTGTTTCAAAGGATCACTTTGCCTCCGAGAAATAAGGAGAAGGAGCGGTTCGAGAGAACACACGCGGGAAGGAGAGACCGCGAGCCGTCGCGCGCGGCACCGCCGGCACCAGCACCAGCGGGGAGTCAGCGACCGCGTTGTTTTAACTGTTTCCAGTCCGATCATCGCACGACAGATTGTCCACGCCCAAGGCGGACAAGAGGATCCTGTTTCGAATGTGGAAGCATGGAGCATCGCATTAAGGATTGTCCAAAGAAAAGGTCATCAGCAGCTACGACAAACCTAGTGCATTGTGTGTCAACCGTTACCCCGTACGAGCTTCCGTTAACGTATGTAGCGATCGACGATTATGGAATGCATAAAACGTTCAACATTCTTGCGCTACTCGACTCCGGATCTCCGGTAAGCTTAATAAAAGATCGTTGTGTACCGCGTAGCGCTCGATTACCGATACCACCTAATAATTATAATCTTTGCGGTATCAATGGTTCAAAATTGACCGTATTAGACTCGTTCCACGGAAATATGACTGTCGGTTCGATCGATGTCGATTTATCATTTTTAGTTGTTCCGAACGATACGATGAGCTTTGACGCATTATTAGGCAGAGATTTTATCTCTGACCCGTCCCTTGAGATTAAGATCGGAAAAACTGTCGAATTAAAACGCGTTACTCCTGTACATGAAATAACGGAAGCGGTTCGCGAAATCATGAGTATTGATTGTGTCGCCGAATTCGATGACGCACTTCCGCAGCTAGATATCAATCCGCGTATCGACTCAGAGGTAGTTACAAAAATTAGAGGAAATTACAAGAACACAATGAACGCGAATACAGAGCAGGCGCCGCTTGACTTCGAGATGCATATCCGGTTGAAGCATGATCAACCCATCACTTCCCGTCCGAGACGCTTGTCCTTCTTAGACCGAGAAAAATTAAAAGATATCCTGGAAGGGTTGAAGAACGAGGGAGTGATTCGAGCTAGCGAATCCGAGTACGCTAGTCCGATTGTCTTGGTGCGTAAAAAGAATGGCGAGACCAGATTGTGCGTTGATTATCGCGAGATCAACAAAATTACGATACGCGATAATTTCCCCACTCCTCTGATCGAAGATCATCTGGATCAGTTGAAAGATAAACATTATTTTACCAAGCTCGATTTAAGAAACGGTTTTCATCATGTCCGTATGGCGGAATCATCCGTTAAGTACACGTCCTTTGTGACACCGTTGGGACAGTTCGAATATTTGAGAATGCCGTTCGGGCTGACTAATGCCCCGCGCGTCTTCCAGAGGTTTACGAATAAAGTTTTTAGGCCGTTAATCGAGCGAAATAAAATTCTGTTGTATCTTGACGATATTTTGATCGCCACGGAGGATCTTGATGAGCACCTTCAAATTTTATACGAAGTGTTCCGCGTAGCACGAGAACATCGATTAGCGTTTCGACTCGATAAATGCTCGTTTCTATATACAGAAATTAGCTATTTAGGTTATTTAATAAACGCCGAAGGTATTCGTCCGAGTAATGAACATGTTGACGCGATTGCTAATTATGCGACGCCTCGTTCCGTGCGACAAGTGCACCAATTTGTCGGTTTAGCGAGTTTCTTTCGCCGATTCATTCCGAATTTCTCACGCGTTGCGAAGCCTCTGTACGACGTTATAAAATCTAATAACTTTAAATTTGGACCGGACGAATACAGATCGTTTGATTGGCTCAAGAGTTGTCTCGTCGCACAACCGATACTAGCAATTTATTTACCAAGCTTGCACACCGAACTGCACTGCGATGCAAGCGCGAGCGGATATGGAGCTATTCTTTTGCAGAAGCAAGAAAGCGGAAAATTGCAACCGGTTGCATACTTCAGCCGTCGGACGACTCCCGCAGAGTCAAAATATCATAGTTTTGAACTAGAGTGTCTCGCGGTAGTGTACGCGATAAAACGTTTCCACGTATATCTCGCGGGAAAGCGATTTAAAATTCTAACAGACTGTGACAGCTTTCGATTAACGCTATCTAAGCAAACCGTGAACCCTCGAATATCCCGGTGGGCGATGTTTTTGCAATCATACGATTTTGAGATCGAACATCGCCCAGGAAGTCGGATGCGCCACGTCGATGCGCTGAGTCGATGCCATAGTGTGATGGTGTTGGAAGGCAATACCTTTGAACAAGTTTTGGCAATCAAACAAAATCAAGATCCCGAAATCCGCGTGATTCGAGAAAAGCTTGAAACCGGTGAAGACAAATTTTTCGAGTTGCGCGATGGCTTAGTTTATAGAAAAATCAAGAACGATAAATTACTGTTTTACGTGCCTTGCGAGATGGAGAGCAACGTAATCCGCACCGGTCACGATGATTTAGGGCATGTTGGCGTTGACAAGGTCTTCGAGAACTTAATACGCGTGTATTGGTTCCCGAAGATGCGGGAAAAAATTAAAACGTATATCGGTAATTGTTTGAAGTGCATTGAGTATGCGCCATTGAACGGGAAGCGAGAGGGATACCTGCACAGCATCCCAAAAGGAGCATTGCCTTTCGACACTGTCCACTTGGATCACTACGGTCCGCTAGAAAAAAGTAGCCAGGGTAACAAATATGTATTGTCCGTCGTAGATGCTTTTACGAAGCATATTCGTTTGTTTACCTGCAAATCGACAAAATCGGAAGAGGTTATTCGACACATGCGTGAATATTTCCGAATGTACAGTCGCCCGAAGCGGATAATTACTGATCGCGGAACGTCGTTCACATCGAAAGTGTTTAAGGATTTCATTGACGACGAATCAATTATTCACGTGCTCGTTGCTGTTGGGACTCCTCGCGCAAACGGTCAAGTCGAGCGTTTTAACCGCGTCTTGACTCCGATGTTGTCAAAATTATCAGAATCCCCTGATAAATGGGATCGAGTGCTACACCGGGTAGAATTTTCTTTGAACAATACTGTTTGTCGCTCTACTGGTGAAACGCCCAGTATTTTGTTATTTGGTGTGAAGCAAACGGGCGAAGTGAGTGATAAGATACGAGAAGTATTAGAGAGTCAGAACGAGACAGAGCGAAATATAAACAGGGCGCGCGAGCAAGCGAGTAATCGAATCGTCGAAAACCAGCGGTGTAACGAGAATCGTTACAATTTGCGACATAAACCGGCGATTAACTATAGAATAGGCGATTATGTTATGTTGCGGAATATAGATACGACGCCCAATGTCAACAAGAAACTAATTCCTAAATTTAAAGGACCCTATGAAGTAAAAAAAGTGCTCGGAAACGATCGATACTTAGTGAGTGACATCGAAAGCTTTCAACTTACGCAGTTACCGTTTCGCGGTGTCGTTGGACCGGATCAGATGAAATTTTGGATCCGTCCAAATTAGAATGCGCTTACGTAGCACGTATGTTTTCTTTTGTATATATATATGTACATATTTGCGTTTAGACTATAAGTTATTGTTAAGCCACGCGTCAATTAATACCTCTCGAGACAAGTTGTTAAGCGTCCCGAGTTATATATGTAGTTTCGTTTGGTTTTCTTTGCGATGGTTCTGTGTGGGTGGAGAATGAATATACGTGCTTGACCGAGGACGGTCAGCTGTCAGGTTGGCCGAACTGTAAGCGTTAAACGGTTCCTTATTTTGTATTTACGCGCGTGTCGCGCGGCACTGTATGATCTACATATAAACACTTCCATCCTCTCCCCGCGTAGGGAGGGCTTTTTTTCTATATCGACGGGTAGCGGCCCGAATTCCGACGAGCAACGACAGTTAGCAATCACCTTTTGAACTAGAACGACAAGGTCTACCTTTGAATATAATAAAGTGATTCGATAGACCGCTTATAACCATATTTTCTATTCGATTGGTCCCCTCGTTTCCATTCCTATTTGGTTCTGTGCGTGTGCACCCCCGAATTATACTACAATAGTTTAAGTGGATATAGTGTAAGTGTATCTAGTGCACAGAAAATATGGAGAATCAGGTCTCTGTTGAGAGTGAACAAACTTTGTCAGAATCACATAACTGTGATACATATAATGGAAGTTTTGATCAAAGTGATCATGATAATGAGCAACAACAGCTTCTGGTGCAGTGTCAAAAAAAAGCATATTTAGATGGACGTTACTTCAAAATAGATGTAGCGAGTTCGAATTTGAAAGGGACTATTATTGGTGTATGCCAATTATGTAAACCTAAGAAATGTATAAAAGGCTTAATATCATCGTCCTCTAATTTTATTTTACATTTAAAGAGAACTCATCCTGATATATATCCAGACGAATATAAGGAATATAGTGCTGCAAAACGGGTAAAATTATCTGAAGATGGTGTTATTGGAAAAAAAGGAACAAAATCTATCTGTAGATTTTCGCAGACAGTATATGAACAAGACGTAACTAATTACATTCTAAGCAGCATGGCACCATTTTCTACGGTAGAAATGCCGTCATTTCGAAAGATCTTCGATAATTTAGAAATAAGACAAGGTAGCACATCATTGAAACACATGACCAGACGTAGTGTTGTACGACAAGTGAATAAAACGTTTCTTTATAATATGGCGACCCTTCGTAAAGTTATAGCAGAAAAGATTGAACACGTATGTACTACGGCAGACATTTGGTCTTGTAGTACGCGGCGATTTTTAGGGGTCACCATGCACTGGATTGATCCACAAACTTTTGAAAGACAATCTGCTGCAATCGCCTGCCGCCGATTTACAGGAACACATTCATATGATCGCATTGCAAATGTATTGGAAGAAATCCATGAATCATTTGATCTTACTCACAATAAAATCATAGGCACTGTTACAGACAACGGTTCGAACTTCGTAAAAGCATTCCAAGAATTTGGAGTGCAGGTGTCTTTACCTATACCACTTGAAATCTACTCTGAAAACACTGATAATAATAATTCTGACACAGACGATGCAGTTTCCGAGGAGGATACACATATGGACTTAGAAAATAATTATGTTACTTATGAAGAAGATAATATTACATTGCCACATCATTTCCGATGTGCAAGTCATACGTTAAACTTAGTTGCAACAACAGATGTAATGAATTGTATTAAATCGCACAACAATTTGCTTTCGCAACATGAACACACAATGTCACGTTGTAATAGTTTATGGAAAATATTACGTTGCCCTAAACGGAGGGAAGAGTTAACAAAAATTTTGGAACAATCTCTTCTACATCCAATACCTGTACGTTGGAACTCACTCTTTTTCGCTTTACAGCAAATATTAAATTTACGAGAGAAAATTATTAAAGCAAGTGAAGCGTTACAATTAAAACACATTTTGCGAGAGCTAGATTTCAAGTACATTGAGGAATATCTCATATGCTTAAAACCAGTTGCGGACACAATTGATAAGCTGCAAGGAGAAAAATACTGTTTTTATGGATATCTTCTTCCAAGTTTAGTCTGCCTTCGCCGTAAACTCGTTAAAGTACAAGATGAAAAGAAGCTTAACTACTGTCAACCACTAATTAACGGATTACTTGAAAGTGTTAACAAACGTTTCCGTAATTATTTTGATGGTCATGAAAATGGGCTGTTTGCTGCAATTGCAGCAGTACTCCACCCAAAATTCAAAGCACGATGGATGAAATATTTATCTTCAACTGCGCAACGAATCATACACGATGCAGCTATGCAGGCTGTCAAAAACGCAGCTAACTGGTCCCACCAACCTCAATCACAATCTGTAGACGATTTTTTTAATTTCAGCGATGACGAGAATGCTCCCAGTAACTCATCTACCACCTTTCGAAATACAGATCCAGAAATAGAGCTACTTCAATTTCTAAAGGAGCCATGCACCGAGGACTTGGCAATATTTAAAGCTTTCCCAACTGTAGGAAAATTGTTTCTTTATTACAATACGCTACTACCCTCCTCTGCACCCGTAGAACGATTATTTTCATATGCTACTATGATTAATTTACCAAAATACAATCGACTATCAGATGTACATTTCGAAAGACGTGTCTTATGTAAATGCAATTCATTTAAGAGTAAAAAATGAAAATTGTACTTATAATGTTACATGTTATTAATAAATTATGTATAAATAGTTGTATGTTTTTATTAATTTATTGACCCATAAAATGTGACTATTAGTTAACTCGAGTACTGAAATGAATTTGAGGAAGTATTTTACTTTTTAGTCAGTTGTGATACTGTAAATACAAATATTTACATTTTTTCAGTCAAGAAATAAGAAATACTATTATATTCGGCATTAGATAAATCCTTAAATATAAAATACAGACATATTTAGCATTTATAACATGATCAAATACAAAATGCCAAAGTATTCGACAACTGATTTATGCATTGAATAGAAGTATTCGCTATTTTACATGTATTCTAATTACAAAAGCATTTGACGCTGCCCATCTCTGATTGTATTCTGTCAGACCGTGGCCTGGATAAGTCTCTATTTGCAGATTTTGACATTTTAAATTTAGTGGTGTATTATCTCTTTTTCTGATACGTCGCTGATCATTATTTGTGTTTTGGGTGTTTGATTATATTTAAACATAATGTTGCTCGTTGCCAGACGTAGTTTGGACAGTTCTTTCCTTACTATATTAATTATTTGACGTGTCTTTTATTTCTATGCATTGATGCAGTTATTGTTTACACGATATGTTTATTACATTTATTATTTATGCTTTTTACGCATTACTTGACACGACAGGCATTAATTTGCACTTTACGTACTATAACTTTGTATTTTGTTAGGCTACGGTCTGGTCTGTTATTCATTTTTATCTGTCCTATGTTTTATTTGAGTATATTTTGTGCATTGATTTCACGTATCTCAATGTACATGTCGCGGTTATTATTATTCATGCATTTATTTACTCAATTGATCATTTGTTTACTTTCTTGTTATTATGCGACTTTCACCTTCTTATTTTACACATTACTAGTTCATGATCTAGATAGTTCTTTCTCTTTTGCACATATGTATTTGTTGTTATTTATTTTAGTCTCTTTACACACTGATTGTTTTCATTAAAATACACGTTATGCATTATTAATATGTCTAAATTATATGTGCTGGTAATATTATATGACAGGTATGTTTTGTATTATTAATACGTCTAAATTGTATGTGCTGATAATACTATATGACAGGTATGTTTTGCATTTTGGTGGACTACGGTTACGGTTCACACAACTCTTTACTCGCTTATGATTGAACCTTGTTTTATTTATACATTTTCTCACCTATGTTTGAATCTTGTCTATTTACACATTTGTCTTCTGCAATGGATACTTGTTTGTTAACGACATGTTTCATAGTTCAATCTGTAATTCATTAGTATATTGAGTGGGTTGTCAGGCCTCAGTTTGCATTGCTTTCTATTTCTACATATTTGACAGGTCGATACTTTGTTAATTTAACATTGTTTGCTGATTGGTTCTCAAGCTGTGTTTAATATTTCGAGTTCTCCGAATGATTCAAGATATTACAAATTGCTTGCTAATTCTAATAATATTAATAATCAGAATAATTAGGTTGGTTTTATTTTCCAGTAATCGAGCCTATTAGTATTTTGTTTGGCATAGATACATTCTCATTCAAAGTATATGGTACATTTAATGAATTCTATGGTAATTGGTTTAATTTAATGAAAGCTCACACAATTGTAATTGTACTTGGTTTTGTTTAATTTTGATAGTTGATTTGATTGGAGGATAATTAAATTAAGTTAAATTAAAGGAAACAAACCCTGTTATTTGGGTTTGAAAGATTTCCTAGCATTTCCTGAATCTTGGTTCTACTAATTTAAGTTAAATTAAAATTCATAGTTTTACACAAATTCTTAATCATTGAATCATTCAAACATGAATCTTGTGTGTATTTAAATTGAAGAAGATCGCGCTGGCAAGCAAGGGTGATAGGTGCACTGATTTCACTCTAAATTATGTTTGCGTACTCTATTTTATTAAGTCCTTCACGTATTACATGTGTCGCTACAGTTCCTCACCCTCAAGTTTAAAACACCTTTTATAGGTTATGTTGGCTGTCATTGTTGCTTTGTTCAAACAATCTAAACTAGTATTTATTCATTCTCCGTTATATATATTTGCCCAAGCTCGTGTAGCGATGGTCTTCTTCCCTCTTCGCCTTGGTACGCTGCAGGTTTTTCTGTTTTCTATTCTGGAATTGGAATACTTTGGTCATCAGGTTTATATTGTTGCATTGGCTTAGAACTGTTGCTCCAAAATACTCACTTTAAATTACAATTGCTATTGGTCGTTAGTCTGCTTTAATCTTGTCATATGTATCCTCTGCTGGCTGTTCTCTTCTGCGTTTTCACCAGCTTTATACTTTGTTAATTATTACACGCTGCAAGTCTTGCTGGCGTCAACTGCGGGGAATACAGGAATTACAATAGATTGGTGTGTATCATAAGGGGGACGGGTCATACATTTTTAAAAGTTAAGGCAGAGGTTTCATAGTGCTTAAACAAGTATTACCTTGGAAAGTGAGATTTTCAATCCTGTTGCATGCCTCATGCTTGATTAGCTGGTCGCTGCAGCCTAATGTTTGGTGAATTAATGACTGTCGCTGATCGAAGTGACAATGCTCCTTTCCCATTTCAGTTATTTTGTCCGCAGCTTCCTTGTTGTTGTTGCCTGTCACCTACAAAAGGAATTGAAGTAGCGAGTTTTATAGTTCGACCTTTTAATATACTATAATATATTTGACACTCGCGATGCTTATTTCCGATGTTATGTTTTGACGTGTCGCGTGTGTTCAGCGGCCATCTTGTTTTGTCTCATGGCACGAGTTGCTACGCGGTTCTTTGCGCGCCGGGATTCTCTTCTCTGCGTCGCCAGATGGCGCAATTGGCGTACACGACCGCGTTAATAAATAAATTTATTCAACTAATCCCTTTAAATATTGGTTGTTGAGATATCCCCGCTACTTATTTCCTTTCGCGGCATTAACCTTCGCGTTAAATTAAATAAGTTTGCTTTATTTTCGTTACAACTTGCTTCCCGCTTGCTACGCAGATGGCGTTCAGGGGCTTGCTTGTATATTTAATCATACTTCTTTATCAAATTTGAATTATTCTTTTCTCTACTGAATATCTAAATGATTGTCTAATAGAAATGATTCATCAATTCCGTCAACTTGCTCTCATCCCGGTTTTTCTATCTATTGCGCAATTGCCGCTCGCGTAGTGCGTTGTATATGAGACCTTATGACGCAGTTGCAATGTTCAATGTTTTCGATCTTTTAGAGCGTGTTTTCATCAATAAATGTTTACAACTTGCATAATTATATCTTATTTTACTCCTTTTCTCTATTATTTTATTATCCTGTTATTTTATTACATTCGAACAATGGATTGCTTGTTTAAGTGATTTCGCGTCTAGTTATTCACGTTCTCGGTTTCAATTTAAAGGTTGTCGCTACTTTAATTTTAAATATTTAAATTAACTTCTCAACTTTGGGCTACTGTCATTTTGTATAACTATTCACTCTACCAGTGCTTTATTTACAGTTAAAGCTTTGTCTATGAAATATTTGTTATTTATTTCCTGTATTTACTGTCGAAATTGTCAAGCCTAATTATATTTAATTAAATAACTATTCTATAAATTCGTTATTTACTTCCCTGAGCGGCAATTATTGCATTCCCATGGTCTTAGGAGTGCTTGCAAACATTTCCATGTATTTATTATTTACGTGTTTGATGGGCTGGCTTATATTATATCAATATAACTCATACACTGCTACATGGTGGTCTGGATTAATCCTTCAGTTGCATATTTTAAAATCCCTATTTGCACATTTTTACTTTTAAATCTAAGGAGTTATTATTTTGTTCATTCTTTTGACAGGAGCGCTGGTCAGAGTTTGTGTTCCGCGTGTTTATTTATATCAATACATATTTCTAATTTTGCATATTGTCAGACCATGATTTAGATAGCTCTTTCTCTTTTGCACATATTTTGTTTTGTTATTTTCTCTACTCATTGATTTTGTTAAAACACACGGTGTGCATTATTAATTTGTTTAATTATATGTGTTGGTATTACTATGATGGGTACGTTTTGTATTTTGATGGACTACGGTCTATGGTTCATACAACTCTTTACTCACCTATTTCAACCTTGTTTTATTTATACGCCTACTCACCTATATTCGAATCTTGTTTTATATATACAGTTGCCTTCTGCAAGGGTTATTGATGTTTATTGATGACACGCTTAGTTCAATCTGCAATTTATTAGTGTATTGAGTGGGCTGCCTGGTCTCAGTCTGCATTGCTTTCTATTTCTGCATACTTGACAGGTTGACACTTGGTTTAATTAACATTGTTCGTTGATCGGTTTTCAAGTTGTGTTTTATTATTTAGAGTTCTCTGAGTGACTCAAGATAAGACAAATTGGTTGCCATTCTAATAATGCTAATAACAGGAATAAATAGATCGTGTTTGATTATTCAGATATCGAGTCTACAATTTTTATCTAGCATAACCACAATTTCATTCAAGGAATATGGCACATTTAATTAACTCTACGGTAATTGGGTTTAACTTAATTAAGGCTTACGCAGTTGTACTCTAGTTTTGTTTAATTCTGATAGCTGACTTGATCGAGGATAATTAGATTAATTTTAAATTAAATTAAAGGAAACGAACCCTGTTACTTGGTTAAATGATTGGCTAGTATCTTTTGAGTGTTGGTTTTACAAATTAATTCATAGATTTATACAAGTTCTTAATTATTGAATTATTCAAACGAGAACCTGGTGTGTATTTATAATTAAAGATAACCTTAGCAAGCAGGAGCGATAGATGTATTGATTTTACTCCGAAATATGTTTCGTACTCTATTTTATGAATCCCTTCATGCATTACATGTATCGCTACAGTTCCTCACCTTCAAGTTTAAACACCTTTTATAGGCTAGGTCGGTTGTCACTGTTGTTAGTATTTATTCATTTGTTCAAGCTTGTGTAGCGATGGTCTTCTTTCCTTCTTCGCCTTGGTACGCAGCAGGTTTTCTCTGTTTTCTATTCTGGAATTGGAATACTTTGGTCATACTAGGTGTATATTGCTGCATTGGCCTAGAACTGCTGCTCTAAAATACTTACTCTGAACTATAATAGTTACTAGTCGTCAGCCTTCTTTAATCTTGTGATGCGTATCCTTCGCAGGCTGTTTTCTCCTGCGCTTTCGTCAGCTTCATGCATTTTACTTATTACTTCATACTTCAGGTCTCGCTGGTATCAGCTGTGGGGAGGACAAATTGCAATAGATTGGTGTGTGTCGTGAAGGGGACAGGTCATACATTTTTAAGGCTTAAGGCAATGGTTTTATAGTACTACCTTGAAATTGTGATGTTCAATCCTGCTGCTTGACTAGCTAGTCGCTATGGCCCTAATGTGTGGTGAATTAACGGCTGTTGTTGATCCAAGTGGTAATGCTCCTTTCCGTATTTCAGTAATTTTGTCTGCAGCTTCCTTGTTGTTGCCGCTTGTCACCTGCTAAAGGAGGTTAAGCAGCGAGTTTTACAGTTCGACCCTTTTAACATAATATAATATAATATTTTCGGCACTCGTTATACTTTCCGACGTTTTGACGTGCAGCGTCCGCTCAGCGGCCATATTGTTTTGTCTCATGGCGCGAGTTGCTACGCGGTTCCTTGCGTGCCGTGATTCTCTTCTCTGCGTCGCCAGATGGCGCAACTGGCGTTCACGACAGCTTTGATAAATAAATAAATTAATTAATCTTTTCAAATATTGGTTGCTGATATACCCTCGGTTCTTATTTCCTTTCGTCGCATCAACCTTGCGTTAAATTAAATAAGGTGGTTTTATTTTGTTATAACTCCCCGCTTGCTACGCAGATGGCGTTCAGGGGCCTGCTTGTATATTTAGATACACTTCTTTATCAAATTTTGAATTATTCTTTTCCTCACTGAATACCTAACTGTTTGTCTAATAAATAGTTCATCATCAATTCTGTTAATTTGCCTTCATCACAGCTTGCTATTTATTGCGCTATTGCCGCTCGCGTGATGTGCTGTATACGAGACCTTATGGCGCGGTTACAATACTCAATGTTTTGATTTTCCGGAGCGTGTTTTCATCAATGAAAACATACAACTCGCATAATTACTGTTATCCCATTATTTTACTCACGTCCTCGGTTTCATTTTAATTGTTTGATTGCTAGTTTAAATGTTTAAATCAACCCTATAACTATTTGGCTACTCACATAGTGTTTAATTGTTGTTTTATTAGTACTGTTGCGCCGGGGAGTATTATTCGAAGAAGAACTCATTGTTTATAAAAGTAATAACACGGCACTGTACAGCGATTTATTTAATAGGACTGAAAGGAACTTTATATAATAGCTAAGATATTTCCTATATGTCGAGCGTGCGTCCGAATCCGGCGGATCGTCGTATTCGACTCTTCGAATATTTGCCGGTTTCTTGATAGCAACCGGAAGCTCGAATGCTCGCTTCCGCTCGCTCTCCGGGGCAGCTTCACATCGTTGCGGAACATCTTCACGCTGTCGCAACGATGCAGCTTCGTGGCATTGCGCGGCACCTTCACGCCGTCGCAACAGTACTTTGCTTGCAGTCAATGTTCCATTTCTGTAATACTTGTTATTTATTTCCTGTCGAAATTATCAAGCCTAATTATATTTAAATAAAGCAACTATTCTATAAATTTCTTATTTACTCCCCGAGCGGTAGTTATTGCATCTTTTTACTTTCCCATGTCTTATGAGTATTTGCAAACATTTTCATGTATTATTTACGCGATTGATGGACTGGCTTATATTGTGTCAAGATAACTCATACACTACCACGTTGTGGTCTGGATTAATTTTACTTGCATATCTTTGAGCTTTAAGTTAAGGAGTCCTTATCTTTTCTTTTGACAAGCATATTGGTCATAGTTTGTGTCAATACATATTTTTAGTTTTGTCAGGTCACGGCTTGGACAATTGTTATCATCTTCATCGGCCCTACGTTACACTATGTTTTATGTACTTGTTTTACGATATGTCACTCATATTCTTTATATATGACCAGACTACGGCCTGGATTTTCCTTGTGCATATATTTTACTCAGGGCTTACCTGGTTTTGCAATCATCTTAAGAGTGTTTATTTCATTTACATTTTGCTTTGCTTATACACATTGATTTTGTTTTTAATAAATATACTGTTTATGAGTTATTATGTACACAGGCTTATCACTATATATGCTATATATGCTTTACTTTATCTCTTTTATATTTATTCTGCTCATACACATGGATTTTCCATGGTATACACTATTTATGTTTACGCATTCATCTTCATTTTATTTTATTTTATTTTCATTTTATTGTATCCTGTAATTTTGCTGTAATCAAGTTTCATCTAGCAGAACTTCAGTTTTATTTAGCTCTAATGTTTGATCTAGGTTAAATAAAGAATAATAATAATAAAGAAGGAAACTAAGCTCGCTATTCAGATTTGAAGGCTCAAGCAAGTTAACTACACTTCCTGTAAACTCTTATATGGCCAATTGCTTGTAAACTGTCGCATCTATAGCTTGATTATAACTGAATCATTTTAATAAGGGTCTTGGATATATTTTGATGGGAGGGATAATTTAGACAGTATAGGAAGACAGACGATCTTAATTTTACATACAGTTTATTCTCGCATTTCTTCTTTATTCTTTTAGCTTACAGGCGTTATCACAATCTTATCTTCTACGTTAAACCAGTTCTATTGGTGATCTTTGTACATTCACTTGACCTAAGGGTTACTTACCTTTTATTTTTATTAAATTCTACTAGGCATCCGGGTCATGTAACGATGGTTTCTTTTCTTTTCTTCACGCTCGCTGCAGTACACTGTAGGTTCTCTCAATTTTCTGTTCTGAAACTGAAATAGCTTGGTTATATTTTGCTCTGTGCTGCCATAATTGGCTTAGTACTGACATACTAAAACACTTGCTTAAGTCATAATACTAGATGGATGTCAGTCTTCTTGTATTCTTCTCACTCGCAACCTCGCAGGCTGATTTTCCTCCTGCGTCTTTTCAGATCCATGCATTTTGCGGTTGCCTTTTGCTGCATGCTGCTTACCTCTCTGCTTTTATCTGTGGAAGTACGAGAAATATAATGGGGTGTTATATGTGTGCCTGGGGATGGCCACACACTGTTTGCAGTATTGAACTGGGTCTTTACCTTGTAATCTACGTCGTTCAAACACGACACGCTCTTTGTGCTTCATGCATGATTACCTTGGTAGCTATTCGTGGTCCTAAACTTGGTGTATTGCTGGTGGTGACTTGCCTATAGTAGCAGCACTTCTTTTCTTATTGGAATTGCATCCGCAGTTTATCTGGTACATCTTCTTCGATGTTCATGTCTTGTCATCTATAAAGGGAAAATTAATATTGTTCACCTATTCAAGATACTTGTTACTTTATTATACTTATCCATATTTTCGCCGGCTGACGATGTTGACGTTTCGTGTCCGCTCAGTGGCCATCTTGTTTTGCCTCATGGTACGAGACGCTACGTGATTCTTTTGCGTGTCGGTATTTTCTTCTCTGCGTCACCAGATGGCGCATTTGGCGTTCACGACCGCTTTGATAAATATATTTATTTAATTAACCCTTTTAAATGTTGTTTCTTGAGACACCCTCGTTTCTTATTTCCTTCCGTTGCATCAACTTCCGTTGAATTAAATGAGCTTGCTTTATTCTTGTCATAACTTGCTTCCCGCTTGCTACGCAGATGGCGTTCAGGGGCTTGCTTGTATATTCAGTTATGCTTTTATCAAATTCTGATTTACTCTTTTCTTTACTGAATATCTAAATGATTGTCTAGTGGAAATAGTTCATCTTTTCCGTCAACTTGCTTTCATCCCGGTTTTCTACTTATTGCGTAATTGCCGCTTGCGTAGTGCGCCGTATACGGGACCTTAGGGCGCAGTTGCTATGTTCAATGTTTTCGATCTTCTAGAGTGTGTTTTTATCAATAACGTTTACAACTCGCATATATACATTTTATTCCAATATCCTATTATTTTATTCTTGTTATTTTACTGCATTCGGATGCCGGGTTACTTGTTCAAGTGATTTCGCGTCCAAATATTTGCGTTCTCGGCTTCAATTTAAGTGCTTGTTGCTACTTTAATATTTAAATATTTAAATTAACTTCATAACATTTCGCTATCGTTATTTTGTTCAATATTGATTCTACTAGTACTTTATTTGCAGGTTTACAGGCAACGTTTCGTCTCTGAGATATTTGTTATCTAGGCCTTGCACTTACGGTCGATATTATCTAGTCTAATTATATTTAATTAAAGTAACTGTTCTATATATTTGATATTTCCCTCCTGAGCGGCTTTTACTGCATTTTTCCCATGGTCTTATCAGTGCTTGTAAACATTTTCACGTTATTTATGCGAGCGATGGGTTGGTTTACATTATGTCTTGACAACTCATGTTCTGCCATGTTGTGGTCTGGATTAAATCCTTGTCGCATTCCCTGATATTTAAATTAAGGTGTTATTATTCGTTGACACGCGCGCTGGTCATGTCGGTATTGATACATACGTCAAACTTTGCATTTTGCATCCAGGCTACGGCTTGGCCAATTGTTTTCTATCCTCATCTGTCCCACGTTGCACTATGTTTTATGTACTTGTTCTTACGATATGCCATTCATATTCCTTACATGGTCAAACTACGGTTTGGATTCCTTTTCCTTCTGCATGCATTGTATCCTAGGTTTACCTGGTTTTATAGTCACTTTAATTGAGTTTGTTGCGGGACGGCTGTCTCACTTCCTTGCCGTTAAACGATGCGTCCTGCGCTTCTGGGCGTCTGGTAATCCGTCGAGCATTTGCATTTGCTATTTTATGGTAGGATATTTGCCTATTTGCATTTTCCACTTGACCCACGGTTTCGGTTAAACTCCGAAACGGTTGTCTATTAATCTGCGTTCGTCATGTTGGTGGGAGTTGTAGGGCACATCATTACTATATATTCTAGCTCATTCATTCATTCACTCATTCTATTTATTTTATTCTATTATTCTATTATTTCGTTCCGTTTTTCATTTCATTTTATTTTTTATTTTATTTTATTTTAATTTCATTCTGTTCCATGTCTTTTATTTTATTCTATTCTATTCTACTCTTTCTTTATCTTATTTTATTCTATCTTGTTCTACTTTATGCTATCCTATTTTCTGTTCTATTTTCATCTTATTTTAAGTCTTTTCATCTTAGTTTATTCTATTTACTCTTGTATTTTATTTCACTTTATTCTATCTTTCTTACCCTATTTAGTCTACTTCACTTTATTCTTTTCTAATCCACTTTATTATTTCTTTCCTCATTCTATTCTATGTCATTTCATTTCGTTCTATTCTAGTCTACTTTTACCTCATTTTATTCTATATTGCTCTATTTTATTCATTCTATTCCGTACTATTTTATTTTACTTCTAACTTCCTTGTTTATTTAATTTTATTTTATTTCATTTTGTCTCTATCCTATTTTTATTTTGTTCTATTTTATTTTATTCTGTTTCTTTTATTTTCATTCTGTTCCATGCCACTTTACCTTTTACCGGTTACCTTTTACTCTTTCTTTATCGTTTATTCTATCTTATTCTATTCTGCTCTATCTTATTCTCTATTTTATTTTATTTTATTTTATATTATTTCATTTTATCTTATTCTATGTCATTTCATCCTATTTTATTCCATTTATTCTTCTTTTATTTATTCTATCTTTCTTACTCTATTAATTCTATTTTATTTTATTCTATTCTATTCCGCTTCATCTCATTTCATTTTTCACTCTATTCTATGTCATTTCTTTTCATTTTAGCCTATCCTATTTTTACCCCATTTTATTCTACTTTGTTCTATTTAATTCTATCCTTTCCATATTATTTTATTGTATTTTATTTTATTTCATTCTCGTTTTTCTCTGTTTTATTCTGTCTATATTACTCTACTTTATTCTGTTGTATTTTCTATCCCTTTTATTTTATTTTATTTTAGTTATTTTACTTCATTTTCGTTTTTCGTTTTGTTTTCCTTTTATTTCACTCTATCCCATGTCACTTCATTTTATTCTGTTCTACTCTATTTACTTTATTTTATTTCATTTTATTTCATTTTCTTTACTTTCCGTTACTTCCTCCCTTTCTTTTCATGTTGTTTTACGCTAATTCTTATTCTTATTTTATTTTATCTTATTCTATTCCATTCTACTCTATTTTGCTTTAATTTACTCCATCCTATCTTATTTTATTCTACGTTACTCTACTTCATTATTCTGTTTTCTCTCTGCTTTATTTTACTGCTTTCTCTCCATTAGCTCCCGCAATTAGGGATGGGTGTGGTGTTACGTACGTATGAAGTTCAGCCCGGCCTCAATCTGACGCGATTGGTTGGGTACTTTGCGGATGTTGTATGATGGGGGGCGGGGCGTTGATGGCATTGTCACTCGCGCTACGAGGAGCCGCGATTGGTGCCGACGGTGCCGACAGTCTAGCCCTTCAGTGGCCAGATGGGGGGGGGGGGGGGAGCGCTGGAATCTTGGCGTAACAAACTGTGCTGATTACGGCGTAATGGCGCAAGGGCTTGAGGCGCCTGAGCTTCCCTCGGGGCGCATGCGGGTTGGCAGCCTTGTGCTGATTCCGGGTGTTGGCAACGGATGGCGTTGGTGGTTCTGTGGCGTTGGCTTGAATCCTTATTCTATGTCATTTTTGATCCTTTTACTTTATCCCATCTCCTTTTATTTTTATCTTATTTTATTGCATTTTATCTTATTTCTACCTTTAGCCTAAATTCATTCTACTCTATTTTTGTTTTTATTTTATTTCATTTTCACCTTATTCTACGCCTTTCATTTCATCCTATTCTATCCTGTTTTGCTTCATTTTATTCTATTTGCTCTATTCATTCTATTTATTCTGTATTATTATTATTCTATTTTAACTTCTCTTATTTTATTCTAATTTGACGTAGTGTATTTTAACCATGTTTCTGGGGGCTCTCATAGGATAGTGCTGCGCTACAACATACGCGTTTTTGGGTTTTATTTTGCTCACTCATTAACAAGTTTTAACAAATACACTTATCTCTAGCTCTACCTATTTTCTAAACCTTTGGTCTTGTACCTCTTGGGCAGCGCGGTTTGGGCTGTCCCATCCGTTACAGGTAATACATCTTAAGTTACATATTCTTATTTAACTATTCTTTGGCAGAATTACTTACTTCCAACGGTTAACATATGATAACATGTTCTATATCTTAGTGCACCTTAATCTACATCAATACTAAGTATTATTTTAGACAATGTTTAAATTACGAATAAGCTAGCTGTTAATTATTTAGGGATGTTCCTTGATCCGGGGGGCCAGAATATGCGGGTGGATTAATTGACAGACGGCGCTCGGGCCTTGGAGCGCGAGCGGTACCTGGGAGACTTCAGGGGTTGCAGCCATCCTGCTTTCCTCTCTTGCTGTCCTGTGTCTTTGCGTTTGTCGGAGGACGTTGGTGTCCCTGTTCTGTGACGGCTGAGGGGGGTGGGGAGCGGATTCTTTTGCGGCCTCTGAGCTGCCCTACGCGATGGTAGTAATTGTATATTAGTACCCCCTTTGAACGCTGTGGAGCCGGGGTGGCTGTGCCATCCATGGGATTCTTCGGCTGCCCACCGGGGGACTGGGTGATTTGGTTTGTTGGCAGGCTGCGATGTGCTGCGCCTTCGGGGGCTGCTGTCACGCGGATCTTGTGGCGATCCAGCCGCAGCCCGGTTATCTGTAGGAGGCGCCTGGCGGCGTCTCTTGTACTCTCCACTAAGGCCCGTGAGGTTCCGTCGGGCTGCGGCTGGACGCTCAGACAACGAATTTCCGTGGGTAATAGGCGTGCGGCGTTGCACAGTGCTCGTAATATCTTCGTTGCCCCCGCGGCTCGTGATAGGTTTTCTACACTTAGTATGGCGCTGCTCCTTATGGATAGGTACCTCCACCCTTCATGGTCTTTACACATGGTTTTTCTTATTATGGGTACCGTCTCGTCTGGGCTGGTTCCTTGTGCCAGCTCCAGTAATATATTGCCGGCCTGGGTTCTCCTTATATTATAGATGGTTCTGGTTACCGCTTCTGGTAACCTCTCCAACCTTTGTAGGATGTGTGAATAGCCGGAGTTCTGCAGGGTTTGTATTAGAACGGCTCCGTACGGATTGACGTCAGCTCCCCATCTTGGTGTCTTGCTGACTACCGGTCTGGCCGGGCTGCTGGCGGCGGGCATGTCTTGTCTGCTGGGCATGCTGGACGATTGGGCGGATGCCTCCCTGCCGGGCTGGCGGTTTGTCTGGTCGTCTCGCGATAACGACGCTGAGGAGTCTCCTTTCCGGCTGACACTGGCTGACATGTCTGGGGGTGCGGAATAGCGCATTGTGGGATGGGGTTCTGTGTTTGATTTAATCTCATGCGGAGGGCTTGATTTCCGTTACCTTTTCGCGTTAGGGATTTGCTTGGTCCGGCGACTGACGGCGATCCTTCATTCATGATAGGGCTGGACCGAGCAGTAGGGTGGGGGAACGGTTACTCTACCTTTATTGCAACATCTTCCAGCATGGTCTGTCTCGAGGTGACGGCGGTTGGCGTGGGCGGTTGGGCTGTGTCCGGAACAGAATTGGTCGATGGAATTCTTACATAGATTGTTGGGCTGGATAGCCTGGATGGGCTCTTATTGGTTACCTTCGGAGGGTTGGCTGTCCTCTTCAGAGCTGCCTAGTACGATTATTACTGGCGAGGGACCTCTTGAATTTTCTGAATTCCTTGGATCCTCCATGCTGTGGCTGATATGCTGTCTTCTCCTTGTCGTGTTCTATCAACAGTTGAAGTGTGCCTGTTCGATGTTGTCAGGGGGGGTTTTCTTTCTTTCTCGCGTTCGTCTGCAAATTAATGCAGTTAGTTTTGGACACTCTGGTCGTCCGACTTGCCTTGAAGGGCTGCTGATGCGGGAATTGCGTCGTTCAGATAACCTTCGTGAAAGAGATTAATTGGGTGACACCCGTTTTGTAGGTTGATAGTCGGATTATTGCTCGACAAGGTTCTCTATTGGGCGTGGGGGGGGGGGGGGGGGGGGGGGGGAATCGAGTTCTGATCTCGACTTTGACTTTGTTTTGTTACCTGCGCTTGGGCCAGTTTGTGACGAGTGAGTGGCTAATTTCTTCTTCTTCGCTTCTTCTCTCTTCGCCCTTTCTCACGAACTGTGCGTCCTGCTATCACTTTTGTCTGCGTTCCTCTTCTCTCTCTTTCCTCTATTCTAATCTGCTATAAATACAATTTAGACTCTGGGGTTTAATTGTTTCTCGCTTTTAATTGATTGTGGAATTTGCGGCTCTTTATACCTGTTGCGTCCTCGTGTTGGCTTTGTACGATTTTGTCTACTACGCACTTCTTTCTTTCTTTCGTTTCTTGAACTGAGGGTGGGGGGTGCCTGCTGTCAGACTCTGGCTGGGGAGGGGAGAACTGCAGGGCAGTTTCCATTGCCTCTCATTCATTTACTTACTCATTCATTCATTTATTTAGTTATCACACTTTGCCTTTTCCTGTGGGTCACTTTGGATGGTGGTGATCTATGTGCCGGGGTTGCTGGTTTTCTGCTGTAAATTGTTAATATTTTACGCGGTGGCATCTCTCTTAGTGTCTGGCAAGCGTTGCTTGCCTTGTCACCGAGAGGTTGGTGGCCCTGCGG
This sequence comes from Stelis phaeoptera, assembly GCA_943735885.1. Classification (NCBI taxonomy): domain Eukaryota; kingdom Metazoa; phylum Arthropoda; class Insecta; order Hymenoptera; family Megachilidae; genus Stelis; species Stelis phaeoptera. The sequence continues at coordinate 408,323 of CALSEM010000132.1, forward strand.
TCGTGCGTTCAGGGGACTAATCTTAGGGGGGACGGGAGGGGAGGTTCCTGCCGTGATATACAGGATCAGAATTTGCGCTGCGTTGCGAGGGCGTGCGATACGCAACCTTGATAACTTCCGTTAATTATGTGTTACGGCTTTTCTCCTTCTCTCCTTCTTCTCTTTCTCTCTTTTCTCATTAAGTACGTCTGCAGGTTGGGGGGGGGGGGGGGTTTGGCTGCCGCCTCGGTGTCCCACAAGCGGGGGCTTTCGGTCTGGGTTGAGAGTGCCGGTCTGTTCTTCCTCTTACCTGTTACCTTACCTTTTACCTTTTGCCCTTCCTCTTACCTTTTACCCTTCCTCTTACCTTTTCCCTTTACCTTTTACCTTACCTTCCTTCCTTTGATCTTTTCACTAGGATCAGGGCGATTTTGTTTCTTGCTGCTATTGGTTTGCGGACTGATTGGGCCTTCCCCCTTCTAGTTTCCACTGCATTGCTGGTGAATGCATTTCCTAATCATCACGGCTTACGAACTATGAGTAATTGATAATTCATAATTGATAGTTGATTACAAGCTACCAATACCAATGATAATCTGGTGTGTGTCAGGGGATTATTTGGAGTGGGTGTTTGAGCTCGTGGTATAATTATTCTGGCAACATTTGACGTTGGGTAGGGTTCATGTAACAATGCGGTAATTGGCGGATCGCCCTGCACCACTTTGGGGTGACGTTGCATATTACAATACTTTTTGGCGGTGCGTGGGTTCTCAATTCGGGTTTGTGATGTAACATTACTTAATTCAATTTATTGGTAATCTTAATGAGAATAAGCTTAAGCCTAGTGTAATTCTACTATAAATCTGCTCATTTAACAGGTTTGGGCATACTACTACAGCTTACTTATTATTATTAACTACGTATCATTTTTAATGTGAACGCGCTTTGGTCCGCTTATGCTATCGTTATATAGTTAAGTCAATGCCATTACAGTATTTATCGGTATCGACCCTGGCCCGTGCGAAATTCCGTTGATTGTTTGTTTCAACTTGCGAAACGTGTGACTGGGTTTGGGGGGGGGGGGGGGGGGCGGTAACGGTATCGCATCTCTGTTACCCTTGGATCATATGCTAGGTCGTCTTCGGCTGGGATGATTTCGTTCGGTCTCCTTGCGATCTGCGAGGCGCCCCCCTGTGCGCATCTCCTTTTCTCTCTGTGACCGGTGCTCCTGATGCAGGGTGGCTAGTGGTTCCTGGCGCTGGCGGTCAGTGCGCCCCTCTGGATGGCTTGCCTCTGGGGCGATGGCTGTACGCCGAATCAAACGATGCCCGGGTATTGGGCTCTGCCGTGATGCACTGGCGGCTGCGGCTCGCGGGCATCTTGCTGCCGTATGCCCCATTTGGCGACAGGTGAAGCATCGTTTTGAGATTTCACTGGTGGCGGGGCGAACCTGCACTAGGCTCAGTCCAATGCGGATGCGCCCGCATCGCTGCAGTCTCTTGGCAGCGTCCTCCGAACACTCCAGTATTGCCTCATTGCTGCCTCCTCTTTGTGTTCTTAGGCTCTTGCATTTTATCTCGCCTGGGTCCACGGCTGCGGCCTCGCAGAGAGCATTAAGTATCTCACGGTCGTCGGCTGTAGGATCTACATCCTTTATCTTCAGGGCGACGCTTTTCGTTAGTGCCCGGCTGTACCATCCCTCCTTTTCCATGGGCTGTAATCCGGCCAGTCTTCTATAGGGGCTCTCCTGACTAGCTCCAGCAGCGTGTCCCTGGATTCCGGCACTTCCCTCACCTTGAAGATGTACTTGTTCAGTCCCCCTAGGGTCTATCTCAGACGGCTCACAATGCGCACGAATGGATAGCGCGTGGGGGGTCGTACCACGATGGCCTCGAAACGACTTAGTTGAGTTCCCCAGCGACGACGGGGATGGGTTGGCTGCGTGGCTGCGTGTCCTGACGTGCTCGAAGTGGCGGTTCCTGGGCGTGGAGTCTCAGTCTCTGTTTTTCCCTCCTGCTGCTTTTCAAATCCCTGACTTGACTGTGGTCTTGGTTTTTTCGCGCGTCTTCCTAAGGTTGGACTGCGAGCTGGCGTGTGTCCGGCTGAAATTGCGAGGCATTAGTTGCTGCGTTTTGGGGGGAGAGGGAGGGGAACTGTGTATCTATCTATGTGTTTATATAGGATCATTATTGAGTAACTGGATGGTACCTCCTTGATCGTTTTGCTCGACGGAGGCTGCTGCCTGTGATAAGCACAGGAGCCTCTGTTCCAGCTTTTGTTTCTGTTTTTGTCCCTGTTTTTCTCCCGTCACTATTCTGCGGGGAGCGCTGCTCTGGAGTCGCTGGAATCGGTGGCATAATTCCTGATCCGCAGTCTTCTTTAAAGGGTTGGCTGGTAGCTCCTTTTCAGCTGTTGGTGCTACAATAAGTATCGATCATCAAATATTATTCTTTGCATTGCTGGCTGTTACTCTTGTTTTTCTAATATGGTGGCTGCTGTAGGGGGGCTGACGGTGAGTTCGCTTACCGCTCAAATCTTCGTCACTCTCTGAGTTATCCATTATTACGACTTTGTCCGGACTTCTGTATGCTTGGGCCGTCGATCGATGTAGTCCGGTCAGAGCTCCCGCGGTCTTCTTCTTGCTCTCGGTTGCGCTGCCGGGTGCTGGTGATGTTGCGTCGTAGTGTGTGGCCTTGACAGGCACACCTTGAGACGGCTGTGCTTCATAGTTCAGCATGGTGGTCGCCCTGAGGTTGCCCACGGTCATTGGGCTGAACAGATCCGGGGCATCGGCTATGTCCTGCAGTAGGGCGTCCTCATCGTACTCCATGTCTGCATCAGCTGGCGCGGGGCTGGGACTGTGCATTAGCTGGTCCTCTATTAATTCGGACGAGTACGTTTGCGAGTCCATATTTTGATTTTGCTGGTGGCGTCTTAAGTCCTTTCCTGGCCCTTAGCAAGGGGTTTCCTGAAATTTCGAACAAATGCAATTAGTTCAGTTGCAGGGTGTTGTCGGTCGTTTTATTGATGTATGCTGGGACTTGCCTACCTGTTTGGTAGTAAAGTATGGTTAATTATGATCGGCGCAAGTTGCGGCGGCGACTGTGTTATCCTGGAGCTTGGTCTCTCTCTCTCTCTCTCTCTCTCTCTCTCTCTCTCTCTCTTTCTTTCCTCTTCTCTTCGTTCTGGTCCGTGTCTGAAACAAGTAACATGATTGGTTACTATTCTAGGGGGTGGAGCTGGGGGCGAGGTACATGGGAATTGGTAGGCTGCCATAGCCTCTGTGCTGGGGTAGGCGCGGTCTTCTGAGCGAATCGGTGCCTTGGGAGGGTGCGATCTGCGCGTGATACGGCAGAATGATGTCGTGTGGGAAGGGGGACCGCGTATGTGCATCGTTGGGATAGGTACTTTCACGTGGCTTCGGGTCGTAGGTTGTTTCGGTTTGTATGATGCGCGATGGAAGGTTTGATTTGATTTGTATACGTCCTACACGAATGAGTATACAGGGGTAGTGGTGAGACTGCTTCTAGCGACGTACTGTCGGAAATCCTGTGTTAGGTTAGATTATTTTATAAATCGCTGTGCGTCTGGCTGCCCGTTGCCACATCGTGGCTGCGTGAATCGTTAGGATGCCCTTATGGTTCGGGAGTGTGGGGAACATGACCAGGGTGGAGGGGGGGGGGGGGGGCTAGTGTGTCTGTTGGTGTATGTTCCCAGGTAGCGTCTGGTGTGTATGTGTTGTGTGTGCGTGGGGTGTGGGTGTGCGGGCAAGAGTGTATGTATTCATGCATGTTACTGGCTTTAAAGTTTGACAGGATCGCGCGAAATGGAGTTGTGTAAATGTGTCGCGACGCGAGGTTATCTCTGCATGAGTGCACTGCACTTTGCTCTCATTTGCGACCTGTATGCTAGTATTTCCTCTTCTTAGCTGTCTTTCGGTCTACATAGGAGGCTTACGCTTTAATAAGGCACTTTAGTTACAAGTTTCACCTAGCTTTCGTTCCTGTTTGACTCATTTTCACGCGTACTTATACGAATCTCGGATCTTTCTACACGTTTACGGAAGCCCTGCCCTCCTTGCCGGGGCCGTTTTCGGTACACCGTGGGTTTTAATGCTATTGATCTTCATTTTAAACCTGATTTTCACTTTGATCGCGTATCGGTCTGTCACGTGGTTAAGGTATTCCGACGCGAATTCGGGTTCTGGTGTCGTTGCCGGCCTGTCCAGCGAGAATGGGCCTTTCATACCGTATTATTATTATTATCTAATTTTACCAATTATGACAATACCTGCTGGTTTCTGCTAAGATTGCTGTGTGGTCGGGTTGCGACTCTGGTGCGTTCTTGGCTGCTTACGTTCTGCGTCTGTAGGTCCTTGGCGTGAGTTTCAATATAGGGGGAGGTATGCTGTGCACTTCAAACTGCTGATTTGAATTTTGTGGGACGACTGGGCCCGCGCTAATGATGTTGCAATGCTGCCAACCTATGCTTTCTCCTAGGTGTTTTGTATCCTCATTGGTTCTTTGTTATTCAAGCGCTAGTGCTTTGATGCTGGTTAATACTTGGTAGTTCATCAATATCCTGTCTGGCCTGATTTATTTATTTCCTTCCTTCTTCTGATTTAAATTAAATTTTAAATTAAATTTTTCTTAATTCCTCTCTTAATGCTTCTCATTGCCCTCTCAATATTATTACCTCGTGTGACTGAAATGCTACAGCTAACTTCTAACTTCTAATTTTGTCATCTTTGTGTACACGCAGTGTTTCTTTCTGTCTGCGCTTTTGCTATTTGTTTTCAGGTTTGTTTTGTTTCCTGTTTCCTTGAATGCTGGGATTAAGGGAAGGGGTACTATTCTCTCTTTTGAAATAGGAGCGCTTTATTTGAGGATCTCGTAGATCTTTAATAATTAATAGTAATAATAGTTGTTTTACAGGCTCAATTGTTTATTCCGGGGGGTTTCGAGTACACATACTTCGAAGGTACCTTATCGCTTGGGCTTTAATTGGTTCAAGTTTTCGTCTATGGTCCTACTCTCGCATTGCATTGTCCTCCTAATTCCTTGCTATCTGCAGGCTGTGTGTGCGGTGCCGATGTTGTTTTGGGCTTTTGTCTTTGGACTAGGTTGGTCTGCTATCGTCGCTTCGGTCCAGGGGGACTTCCTTGGCAGTGGGACTCCCTGCTTTTGTCTCCTCCCACGATCAGTCTGTAAATAAATGCATCTGATTATGTTATGGTTTGGTGTGCTTGGCTAATTCTAGTTGCTCTGGTAGTTTTGGTATTGCCTTCTGTTCCTCGGGCTCCTCTGGGAGTGGTTAAGGCTGCGGCTTTTCTCCTTCTACATTCTGAGTTGTGGGTTGCTGAGAGGAGCCCAGTTCCTCGGTGTACTCTTGTTCGTTGTTTTACTGCTTGTCGTCTTGGTTCGTCTTTCAAATGGACATGCTATGAGCTGCTTGACCTTTTAGTGGCTTAATATATTAATGTGATGATCTTTTGGGGTGTATAAGGTTTGGGTTGACGTATGAAACGCGATGCTTACCTTCTTCTTCACTAACAGTTTCGGAGACCGGTGTCAGGTATGTGAATGTGTTGCATTTCGTGGCTTTGCATTTCATTCTTCGGGGGGGGGGGGGGGGTCCTGAGGGTTCTTGTAACGAGTTTGCAGTGGTGAACGCGTTCTCTGGGCTGCTGTACTTTGGTGCCTGCTTGAGTGTATGATTTCTTAGCCATGTTGTAGTATTGTCCGGTCCCGTCTTTCTACCCTTCTGGTGTTGGTTTCCGACCCTTCTGGTGTTGGCTTTATATAGCTGCTGGTCTTTCAGTGGCGCTTCTGCTAGCTGTTGATCTTGAATCTATCTATCTACCTATCTATCTATTTATTTATTTATTTATTTATTTATTTATTTATTTATTCATGTACCTACAGGTTACATCACGATGTTGTTACTCACGGCTAATTGTTTAGGACTAGTGGATAATCTTTTATCGATAAGTCATACTTCTACATAAATTGTCCCTATGTACTGTGCCATATGCAGTATGACCCCTACGTGCCACCTAGTGCTCTACGGGTTGCGTCTCCTGGAACTTCCTGGCCTCGGGGTGGTGATGCCGGCCAGCTCTCTGTCCCGTTCTACGCTTTCCTTGTGCTTCAATATGTCCTCTACATATTGTCGGATTGCACCGGTTTTGTCCCTGGCTAGCTTCAAAGCGAAATTTGTTAGGGTAATCTCACCGACCTTGCGTTGTAGGTCTTCTCTGAGGTGATCCCACTCGGGACAGTCAAATAGAGTATGCTCCGCATCATCGCTGCTTGCCCCGCACATCCAACATGCTGGGCTGTCCAGCCTGCCGATTCTATGCAGATACGCTGAGAAGCAGCCGTGACCGGTCAGGGCCTGGGTAACATAATAATTGAGTGTGTGTGGACCCTTGGCCTCTACCCACCCTTTTACGCTCGGGATGAGACGCCGCGTCCAATCCCCCTTCTTGGCGTGGCTCCATTTATACTCCCAGGTCATTAGGGCCTGCCGATGTAGTCGCTGTATTTTCTCTGCACCTTCGTCACTGTCACCTTTGACTCCGAATCGCCGGCTTCGCTCTTTTATGGTTAGCTCCCACGGCTGGCATCCGGTTATTACAAACAGTGCTTCGGCTGATGTGGTACGATAGGCTCTAGCTACCCTGATTAAAGCTGTTCTTTGTATTCTCCGAAGTTGTTCTACCATGCACGTGTACGTCACGGCCTGTTCCCACGCGGGGCAGGCGTACAGCATGATGGACTCTATCACACGATAATACAACTTTCGTGGTTTTCTGCCACATCCGCGTAGATTTGGCATTAGCATGGCCATACGCTGTGCTATCTGAGTAGCCTTGGTGCTCATCATGTTGACATGCCCCCTGTAAACTCGATTATTTTCATAATACACACCCAGATAGCGTACTAGTCTCTGAGTGTGTATTTCATAGCTATTATATTTAATTGTTATCCCTTGGGGCATCTTTCGCCCGGTCAGCAACACTGCCTCGGTCTTGTGGACGGCTAGAACCAGTCCCTCTTTTTCATACCACTCTCCCAGTATTCGCATGGCTTCTGCAGCCTTCTCCTTCACTGATTCAATCGGTTTGCCTGTGACCACCAAGGCCACGTCATCGGCGAAAGCCACACTCAGCACCCCTTGGGGTAACTCTACCCTCAATAGGTCGTCAAAGGCTATATTCCACAGCAGGGGCCCAAGGACTGATCCTTGCGGCACCCCCCCATACACGTCTCTTTCTATCCACTGTCCATCGACAGATTTCATCGCAACCTTGCGGTTGTATAAGTAACTCTGCATGACACGCACCAGCTCAGGAGGGAATTTCCTCTTTCTCATTGCAGCTATTATGCTACTCCATCTCACGGTATTGAACGCATTTTTTGCATCCAAAGTCACGAGCAGACAGTGCTGGGTCTGTCTAGTGGCCTCGTTCCAATGGTGATTTACCAATTTCATAGCCTGCATTGTTGATCGGCCGATCCTGAAACCAAACTGTCTTTCAGAAAGATCCCCTGATTCTTCCAGGGCCCAGTTGATCTTGTTTCTCAACACATATTCGTATAATTTCCCTAGGTTGGAAAGCATGCATAAAGGTCTCAGGTCTGATATTGTTTCAAACTGCCTACCTGCCTTGGTAATTAACACTAGTCTACCTCTCTTCCAGGCTGTTGGGAAGTATCCTTGGCGATAGCTCTCATTGAATAATACCCCTAGACTGGATAGGTCGGTGTTGCATATTGTCCGTACGGTGTTTCCGGTTATTTCATCTGGACCGGGGGCTTTTCCACACTTTATTAGTTTGCACGCTTCGAAAACCTCGCTGGGAGTTATCCAGACTCGTGTGTCCTGCTCGATGGGTGGTGCGCCCGATCGTCTGCCTGTCAACGGTATTACGGCCTCGGTGGGTGGCTGGGCGGAGGCAACCTCTGCTCCCTGCTCTCCACTGGACCACTCTGGCCGATATTCGGTTACGAAGAGTGTGTTCACGGCCTCGGTGAATCTCTCTTCATCTAATTGTACTACCGTGGTTTTTGCGCTTAACCTCTTCACTATTATTTTGTATGGCTTACCCCATGGGTCGCTGTCTACGGCGTCTAACAGCTCTTGCCACGAATCGCTTTTTGCTTTATAAATCAGAGTCTTCAATTTCTTCTCCAGCATTCGCACCCTTGTTGACGCCTGTGTCAGTTCCTCAGGGGTGGCGCCTCTTCCTGATCGCTTTCCTCGCTTTCTTAATAGAGCTCGGCGTGCTCGACGTACCTCGTCCCTGCAGGCCGCTATATCGTCGTTCCACCAGAATACTGGTTTCCTCTTGGCCACCTGTGGGGGTAATCTGGAGCGAGCCATGTTCACTACCTCTTCAATCAGCTTGATCCGCCGATCTATGCCTTCTCGGGTTCTTAGCGATTCCTCCACTATGCCCTCCTCGGTTGCGTGAATCTGTAGTTTGGTTCGTACTAGCTCTTCCAAGCGTTCTGGATTGACACGCCCGAGTCTTGGCTCCATGCTCATCATTCTCGTTCCTGTTCTCTTTCTGGACGTGCTTTGACCTGAAAACTCGTGTATTAAATATCTATGATCAGATCCAGTTGCTTGGTCAGAAACATACGACCTTGTTAGGATGTTCGCCAGGCTAGGATCACATAGCATTGCGTCTATTCGTGACCCCTTGCCTCTTCTCTCGAATGACCATCCACCTTCGCTATTTATCGGTATCAAGCCACTCTGGATGCACATCTCTAGGAGCAGCTTGCCCCTTCTGTCTTCCAGGTCTGACCCCCAGGCGGGTGATTGGGCATTGAAGTCTCCCAGCACAATCTTGGCCTTTGGCAGGGCAAGGATTGCTCCTTGTAGGGCGGAAAGTTGTCTGGTGTATTCCCCCATGGACATGCTCGGTGACAGGTAGCATGAGATGAGAGTTACATCCTTGGTTTCTACGACTACAAAACCTTCTTCTTGTCGTATTCTTTTTACGTACCCCACTTTGTTTTTTCCGGTTGCGGTGCACCATACGGCTGCTCTGCCTGTGTCATTGCTTTGCCAGTCGTCTCGCACGTTGTATGGCTCACTGACTACTACCAGATCTGCTTTGGTCTCCTGTGCTGCCTGATACATTAATTGCTGAGCTGCCCTGCAGTGATTCAGGTTTATCTGGAGAAGCGTTAGACCCTGCATCATTGTTAACTCTTAGTGCCTTTCCAGCTTAATTAGATTAATTAAACTAAACTAGATAATAATTATTAAATTTTGGGAGATTCCCTTCGCCGTTGGCTTCTGGCTGTGCGAACTCTTGTGCGGTGTTTGTAGCTCGGGAGGCCGGGACGGCTGCGTGCTCTTTTGGTTGCTTCCTCCAGATCTCTCCTACTGCTCCTGTTGGAAACATTGTTAATTATTGTGGGCTTGGATTGTGCTATGGATATTGCTGGTTGAACGGCGACTTCATCTCTGTGAGCTATTTTGGCGCCCTACGGCATGGTTCCGTATCTCATCCTTGTTTAATGCACTACTAATTCTCATTGTTCCTCCAATTGCTCACTGACATAATAACTAGTTTGAATTTCCTGTCTACCTCCTGGTTCGCGAGTTAGATCTCGGGGTTTGCTACTGCCGTTTCCACGGCGCTTTTGCGTTAACTTGCGACTTTTGCTAATAATGCGGATACATTTGGTTCTTACCTTCTTGGGATACTGCTTTTTACTTCTATTTTTTCCTTGCACAACAATTGGCGATTGTTTTTTCAATGAATTGGTTGCGGCTTGGGACTTCCTTCTCTTTTTTAGTGCGCGGAGTGTGTGAGTTGCTTGATGCGCAGTAGCCCCGCTGCGCGCGCCGATCCGGTTAATATGCAATTGAGGCATGGTGGGGGGTTCTGCAAGCTGGTTGGTCCCTGGGCCTAGATGGTTGTACTACGGTCTATATCTGCGTCATTGTTTAGCCATGATCTGGCGGTAATTTCAATTTTAAAGTTTCGGTTAGTTAAACTGTTGTAATTTCTTACCCAACCTTATGCTAGCGGCTGTAATTGTAGGTATTGCTGGTCGGCGCCGTGGTGCTTGTCCTCACTGCTGTCGTCACATTACCTGGTATATGTTATTATGATTGAGCGCTACTCGTTAGCTTATGGTAATGAACTAGGGTACGTATAATACGAGCCTATTTTGCCGACCTTGCCCTGATGTCGCACGGCCTGTATTGTATCAGGAATACGATTTGCTCTTTCTGCGCTCAAGATTTAAGGGCACCTTCACTGTTTTAATGCTTACCGTAACAGAGACTTGTATGCTCATGTTAAATGCATAGCCCTGTCTTGGCTGTCGTCAATTCATTTCTGTGATCCAATATAATTCTAACTATAGTTATTGTTACTATTACTCTATTTATGTATTCATGGGAATTATTACTCTAGCGGTGTCTGGGGTTGATTCACTACTGATAAACCATTTCGGTTGCTGTTTTCGGCTTGATATTTGATGGCGAGTTGCGAACTATTTTCAGCGTAGCGATTAGCGTTTTACGCTTTCTTGATTTGATCAGTTTCATTATCTTGTCAGTGCTTACCGGTCCTGCGGCGTACCATGCTGGGTTTTACTGATTCGCTGCTATTACCGCTAGTTGATTCTCTGCTGTGGGGGTGTGCCTATTTTGCCTTCAACATTTATTTAACTAGATGCATTTGAATAATGGCGAACGCTAGTACAGGCAATTGCCCTTAGATTGACCCTTTTCAACCTTGCTTATTCCCCATCTTGTAATAAGTACTTCTTTTATATTGGATAGGTGTTGCTGCCTTTTCATAATACTGTTTCCTTTTCCCTCTTCTATGTTACGACTGCGGGTATATACAACTTATGGCCTAACTTGTGTCTGGGTTCTAGCTTACTCTTTTCTGCTCTTCTAGTGTGCGCATTCAAACGTTAGCTATAACTAGCGACTTGCCCACTTTGCTACTGCTAATCTCGTACCTCGCTCTGGCCTTTGATTTCCCTGCGTAATTGTCGGTTTACTTTCCCTGATTATTTCGGCAGAGCGTTGTTCGCACAGTTCTTATTGCTATTTACGACGCTTCCTATAGAACAGCACTTCTTGACGACATATTACCGATGCGGTGGGCCTCATGCAGTGTTGGATAGTGCCTATTTTCCATAACTTACCTTTCCTATTCCTTGCTCCCCCAATTTTCATTTCCGATTTCAGGTTACTGGAATATGGTAGCTCGAATGCTTCTTTCCAATTCGCCCTTTAACCTTTATTTTGCTTTTAATTATATTTGTCTATTATTTACGTGCTTTATGTTTTAATATTTCAACCTGCAATCCGCTGCGGCAGGTTGCATATCACCAGGCTTGCATAGCCTTCTACTCTTATATGTTCACATGTTAACATTTCATTGATTAACATTATCCGCTGAGTGGTTTTCATGTGATATTTTAGTATTACAACTCTCCAAATGATCCAAGACACCATTAATTGTTATTGATAAATCTAATTCTATTAGCTTTAATAATAAGAATCTATAAGGTGTAATTGTTTTCAATATTCAAGCCTATATTTGTTTTATCGTGTTTTAATTAAGGTATACAATGCTGTTAACGAATTTCTCCATGATATCTGCGCCACAGTCTTCTTTATTTCTAATATTTCATTTCATTTAGTCTAATTAAAGATAATTAAGGGTAGCAAACCCTGTTGTTCCGGTTTAAGGTTTTAGCAGACTAATCAGGATCTTTTTAATTTCAACTTTAATTTTAGTATGTTGAACATTTATCTAGGTTCTTAGTGATTGAATCATTTGAACAAGGATTTAGGTGTATTCGAATCGAATAAAAGAGGATATTTTAAACAAATTAGGGTGACAGACGTACTGATTCTTGCTCTGAAGTATGTTTGTATTCTACTCTACTTTATTTAGCTTTTCATGCGTTACATGCATTAGTACAGAACTCTCACCTCATAATTCAAATACCCTTTTACAGGTTGTTTTAGCTGTCACTGTATGTGTATTTGTATGCATTAAGTTAATATCTTCTCACTCTTCATTGTATTTGTATTTATCTTTATATTTATATTTATATTCGTCTAAACTTTTGTAGCGATGGTCTCTTTCTGTCTTTGCGCTTGTTCGCTGTAGGTTTTTCTTAGCTTTTATTCTGGAATTGAAATACATTGGTGGTTATTTTGCATAATATTGTATTATATTACTGCATTGGCTTAGAACTACTGTTGTAAATACCTGTCTCAATTTACAATGGTGGTAGGTCGCTAGCTTTCTTGAATTTCCTCTTACGTACTCCTTACTAGCTGTTTTCTTCTGCATCTCCATCACAATCATACACTTTGTTCAGTCCTACTTGCTGTAAGTCTTTCTTCTGCTATCAGCTGTGGAAATACAAGAATTACATTATATTATTACTTATTCAATTGTTTGTGGACCTGCCATAGTATGTTCACAATTTAATATGCTGTCAGACCACGGCCGGTCAGTTCTTTCTATTTTGGATCTACTCATGTTATTTTATATATTTGTATTGATCATGCTTTCATTAAATACTCACTGTTTATTGCCGTTTGTTTTAACATGTATGTGTTATTGTTATATGTGAGGCATATTTTGTTTATTGGCAGTCTACGGTTTACAGCTTGGATACTCACATATGATTGAATCCTGTTTTGTGTTTTATACATTCATTTCGCTTTCTGTAATTTATTTTGTTCATTAATTACATACATTACATGTTTATATTTCAATTTGCCTTTTATTAGAATATTGTACATTGTCAGGTTTGCATAGCTTTCTCTTCCTATATGTTTCACATGTTGACACCTCATTAATTAACATTATCCGCTGAGTGGCTTTTCATGTGATGTTTTAGTTTTACAACTCTTCAAATGATTCAAGTTACCATTAATTGTTAATTGTTAATTGTTATTTAATAAATCTAAATCTATTAGCTTTAATAGTAAGACTAAATAAGGTGTAATTGTTTTTCAATAGTCAAGCCTACATTTGGTTTTATCTTGCTTTAATTAACGTATATAATGCTGCTAATGAATTTCATGATACTGGTGCTTTAATTTAATTATGATTTACATAGTTGATTTGCAGTCTTCTTTATTTCTAATACCTCATTTACTCCAATTAAAGGATAATTAAGGGCAATAAACCCTGTTCCGGTTTAAGGTTTTAACAGATCAACTAAGACTTTTCAACTCCATTTTAATTTTGGTTTACCAATTGAAAGTATGTTGAAGTATTATTTATCTATTTACGTTTTAGTGATTGAATCATTTGAACAAGGATCTTAGGTGTATTTGAATTGAATAAGGGGGATATTTTAGGCATACAGGGGTGACAGGCGTATTAATTCTTGCACTGAAGTATGTTTGTACCCTACTTTATTTAGTTTTCATGCGTTTAGTTTTCATGCGTTACATGCATTACTACTGGACTCTCACCTCATAATTTATAATTTAAAATACCCTCTTACAGGTTGTTTTAGCTGTCACTGTAGGTGTACTTATATGCATTATATGCATTAAGTTGGTATCTTCTCACTCTTCATTGCATGTATTCATATTTATATTATATTTGTCCAAACTTTTGTCTTCGCACTTGTTCGCTGCAGGTTTTCTGAGCTTTTATTCTGGAACTGAAATACATTGGTCGTTATTTTGCATTATATTGTATAATATTACTGCCTTGGCTTAGAACTGCTGTTATAAATTACCTGTTTCAATTTACAATAGTGGTTGGTCGCTAGCTTTCTTGAATTTCCTCATACGCACTCTTCGTTGGCTGTTTTCTTCTGCGCCTCCATCAAAAACATACATTTTGTTCATTCCTGCATGCTGCGAGTCTGTCTTCTGCTATTAACTGTCGAAATACAATAATTTCATTACACTGGTAAATATTATAGAGAGTACAGGTCATGGTTTTAGGTTATGAAGTCACAATGTTTAGACAAGAATATTTACCTGGGGAAACTGTGATGTTCTGAATTTCATGCATGCTTCATGCTTTATTACCTAATTGTTACGGTTCCTATTTTTGTTTAATTTATAGTTGCTGCTTGTTTAAATGGCAATGTTCCTTTTCCTTGTCACAGCAATTTAGTTAGTTAGTTTGCTGCTTATCTGGTGTTTTCCCCTGTTGTCGTTGTTCTTCGTCGCCTATATAGGGAATTATGTAACAAGCTTTATTGTTCGATCTATCTAATATATTGATATTTTGTTTTACTTACTTTCAATGTTTTGATGTTTTGACGCGTCGCGTCTGCCAAGCGGCCATCTTGTTTTGCTTCATGACACGAGCTGCGACGTGGTTCTTTCGTGTGTCGGTGTTTTCTTTTCTGCGTCATCAGATGGCGTTATCTGCATTCACACGCGTCGATAATAAATTATTAACTATTATTTAATTTTCCTGAATTCTGTTTGCTAACTTAGTTTACCCGCGTTCGTTATTCTCTTTCGCAGCATTAACTGTTACATTAAATTATACTGATTTATTACATTGTCATAAGTTTCTCCTTCGCTACACAGATGGCGTTGGGGGGCTTGACCGCTTTTGTTTTACTTTATTCATACTTCATTTATCAGAATTGTCATATTTGATCTGTTTTCTAACATCAAATTGTAACGCTATCGCTTGAATTTGACTCGAGTAGTAGATTAATAGAACCGCGTGAACATTGTTACGTAGAAATTGCGCCCCCTTGATACTGCGATCATAAATTGAGAGCGAAATACGAATAGACTAAACATCTGTGTACTGCGAACAGGAAATTCATTGTTAAGAAATATTCGCCGTGGGCGATCGAACAAGGGAAAGCTGAAGAGCCAGGAAACGAAAACTTGTCAATTAGGAAACTCTCGAGTAAATTTATTAGAGACCGTACCAAATTTGTTGTTTTTAGCTAAGTCACGTACGAGTTCGGACAATAGAAGAGTCCTCGCGACGTTGTCTCTATTCATGCGCTTCAAGAGGCTCGTAAATTTCCGTAAGGGTCGGTTGGGCTCGCCAATACAAGTTATCTTAGTTTTTCGTAGTTTTTCCTGGGTCCCACGCTTTCTCTTAGCACATGGGCGCGATGACGTCCGGGCCCTTGGCGGGGACACCGCCACCTCCACTCGACCGAGGGTGGACCAGGACCAGGAGAGAGGGATGCCACCGGACGGGGTGGGCATCACCCCCATTGGACCAGGGGAGGACCAGGAACTTTCCGGAGGGAGGACCCAAATTCCAGCGAAGAGGGGATCAGCCGAAATCGCGCGAAGACTTCACCCGCCAAAAGCATTAACAATATCGCACTCGCTAACAGACGGTCGCATTCTTGTAACTTTACATTGCCTCGTTGAGTAGTATTTTCGCCAAGTATATTTCAACTTAGAGAATAAATTGAAGTCAACCTAGATCGTGTCTTGTTTATTAATCGCGCCGCGAGCAGAGCGCTTCAGCGCTCCACGGGCACCTTACCCACGCCTTGAAAACCACAAAAATCCCTATTCCCGCACGGCGACGCCGCAACAAAATGATTGTTCAATACTGCTTGTTTATTAATCCTTTGAATCCGACTTGCTTCCATTCCGGTTTTAAATTACTGCGTAATTTCCGGCCGCGAGGTGCATTGCGTATTAGACCTTATGGCGCGGTTACAATGTTCGCTGTTACCGAGTTTTCGATTATCCGAGGCGTGTTTTATTAATAAATTTATACAACTTCTTGTTTTATTTTATTTAATTATTTAATTAATCCTGCTATCCTCTTACACCCGGATAACCGGTTATTTGTTTAAGTGTTTAAGTGTTTTTATATTAGTTATTCATATCCCCGGTTTCGATTTAAATGCCTGATTGCTAATTTAACCATTTAATCATTTGATTTAATTGCTACTTAAATATTGTCACATTTCATCTTCATTTTTGACTTTAATTGTACTTCACACATAGCCACCGCTCTGTTTCTGATATTTTGTTATATTTACATCTTGTGTGTTTCTTGCGTTTACTATTGGATTAATAAGTCTAAATATTCAATTATATTTTCTTAAATTACTCTCCTACCCCCCCGGGCGGCAATTATTTTATTTTACTTTATTGTAACCCTCCCATGGTCTCATGGGCGCTTGCTAATATATTTCTTGCATTATTTATGTGTTTTACATGATGGTTTATAGTATGACAAATATAACTCGCATTTTGTTGACTGTGGCCTGGACAAGTCTGTATTTACATATTTTGACTTTTAAATTTAATGGTTTACTATCTCATTTTTCTGATACGTCTGTTGGTCATTACTTGTGGTTTACGTGTTTGTTTATATATTGTAACTTAATTTATATTGAAATATATTGAAACTCTGCATTTTGACAGTTCACGGTCTTAGCATCTCTTTATTTTCATCCATCTTATGCTTTATTTGATTACATTTTGTACATTACTTTATGTATTTTAACGTACACGCTACTGTTATTATTACTTATTCAATTGTTTATGTATTTACTATGATATGTTATTCACAATTCTATATACTGTCAGGCCACGGTCCGGTTAGTTGTTTCTATTCTGGATACACTTACTGTTATTTTATATATATATATTGATTTTAATTTCATTAAATACGTACTGTTTATTACTCTTTTGTTTTGTTTTAATATGTACATGTGTTTCTTACTATATGACAGGCATATTTTACTCTCATATGCTTGAACCTTCTTTGGTGTTTTATACATTCATTTTGTTTTGTTCCTCAATTGATATTTCTCTAGTGATTACATGCTTTTACTTCAATATTTTTATTGCAATTTACTAGAATAGTTTGTATATCAGCCTTGTATAGCTTCCTATTCTTATATGTTTGACATGTTAACATTTTACATTTTGCTAATTAACATTATTCGCTGAGTGGCTTTCAACTGATACGCTAGTATTTAGTATTTCAAACTCTCAAATGATTCAAGATACCATTAATTGCTAGTTGACAAACCTAAATCTATTAGCTTTAACAATAATTATAAATAATGTGTAATTATTATTTAGTAATCAGGTCAATATTTGGTTTATTTTATTTTGTTTTATTACATTTAGTATAGATACAGTTTTAATTAATGAATATAGTACTGTTATGAATTTTATGGTATTTGTGTTTTAAATTAATTAAGGTTTACACAGTTATCTTCAGTCCTGCTTATTTCTAATATTTTATTTTATTTTATTTAATAAAGGATAATTAAAAGACACAATCTCTGTTATTCCGGTTTAAGGTTTTATGAGATTAACTAATACTTCTTCAATTTCGGTTTCAATTTTAGTTTTACAAATTCAAAGTATGTTGGAACAGTTATTTAGGTTCTTAATGATTGAATCATTTTAACGAGGATCTTACTTGTATTTGTATTTACTTGTATTTCAATTGAATTAAAGAATTAAAAGGATAATTTAAACAAAGGGGTGATAGGTTTATTGTTTCTTACACTGAAGTATGTTAGCGTACTCTTTTATTCAGTTTTCATGCGTTACATGCATTAGTACAGAATTCTCACCTCCAAGTTTAAATACCCTTGTACAGGTTATGTTACCTGTCATTGTATTTGCATTTTAACAAATTAAGCTAATTTTTTCCCGTTCTTCGTTACATTTGTTGAAACTTGTGTTACGTTGGTCTGTTTTCTGTCTTCGCACCTGTTCACCGTTGGTTTTCTTAGCTTTTATTCTGTAAATTGAAATACATTGGTCGATATTTTTCATAGCATTGTATAATATTACTACATTGGCTTAGAACTGCTGCTATAAATACCTGTTTCAATTTACAATAATGGTTGGTCGCTAGCTTCCTTGAATTTCCTTATACGCATCCTTCGTTGGTTGTTTTCTTCTGCGCCTCCACCAGAATCATACTTTTGCTCACTCCTGTATGCTGCAAGTCTTTTTCTGCTATTAACTGTGGAATTACAACTATTTCATTAGATTAGTTAATATTATAGAGGGTACAGGTCATACTTTCTAGGTTATGGTGTCACAAAGTTTAAACAGGGATGTTTACCTGGGGAAACTGTGATGTTTTGGATTTGATACATGTTCATGCTCCATTAGTTATTGTCACGGTTCCAATTTTCGGTTAATTAATGGTTGCTGCTTCTTTGAAATGGCAATGTTCCTTTCGCTTGCCACAATAATCGAGTCTTCTCCTTATCCGGTGTTTTCCCCTGTTGTCGTTGTTGTTCGTCACATATATAGGGAATTATGTAACAAGCTTTATTGCTCGATCTATTTAATATATTGATATTTTGTTTTACTTACTTTCAATGTTTTGACGTTTTGATGTGTCGCGTCTGTCAAGCGGCCATCTTGTTTTGCTTCATGACACGAGCTGCGACGTGGTTCTTTCGCGTGTCGGTGTTTTCTTTCCTGCGTCGCCAGATGGCGCGATCTGCGTTCACGAGCGTTGTCAATTAATAAATTATTATTTAACTTTCCTGTATATTGATTGCTAAATAAGTCTGCCCACGTTCGTTATTACTTTCGCAGCATTAACTTTGGTATTAAATTCAATTAATTTATAACATTTCGTTATAAGTTTCTCTTTGGCTACACAGATGGCGTTGGGGGGCTCGGCCGCCTTTACTTTTATACTTCTTTATTACAATTATCAGGTTTTATCCGTTTTAAAACTACATGATTGTTTAATACTGCTTATTGTTAATCCCTTTGACTTTCACTTGCTTCCATTCTGGTTTTCAAGTTATTGCGTAATTGCCGCTCGCGTGGCGCGTTGCGTATGAGACCTTATGGCGCGGTTACAATGTTTGTTGCTCCCGATTTTTCGGAGCGTGATTTTATTAATAAATGTTTTCAATTCGTCGTCTATTTTATTATTATTTCCCACTATTTAATTTATTTACTTCTGCTATCTTTTACATTCGGACAACTGGTTATTAACCGACTTCGAAAAAGGAGGTTACTCAATTCGACATGTATATATATATTTTTTTTTTTTTTTTTTTTTTATGTATGTGCCCCGATTACGCCGAGATGGATGGACCAATCGGAACCAAACCTTTTGCATCTTGTAGGGTATGACTCCCAGTTGGTCCCGTAAAAAAAAAATTTTGCATTTCACCACCGCTTGCCACCTTTTTATTGCAAAAAAGCGTGCGATTTCGTCCGCGTTGTGTGTGGTCATCGATTACTCCAAGATGGATGGACCAATCGGAACGAAACCTTTAGCATCTTATAGAGTATGACCAACAGTTGGTCCCGTAAAATACCCGGTTCGGATTTCTACATTTTTTCCGCTTTTATCGCAAAAAACGTGCTATTTCACGTATATTCGGCCTGATATCGATGAAGCCTAGTATTACATTTTGCAGCCGGAGATGTTTCCACGATGATCCCTTTTGCAACATTCCCTGCCCCTCCCTTTACTACCCTGCCCTACCCAGCCCTTCTCTTCCCATCCCTTTGTTGAACTTTTCAAGGAATGCTCCAATCGCCACTAAAAAATGTGAAATAAAAAAATTTTTGGAAAAAAAAATACAACCGACTTCGGAATGCACTAAAAAGGACGAAATAAATTAAATTTATATTTCGGAGACGGCGCAAAATTAAAAATTTTCTACATTGGAAATTGTCAAAATTCTTTAATCCTTTCACATATTTTCACATTAACAACATCCTTCATTTACAAAATTTTTAATTTTGCGCCGTCTCCGAAATATAAATTTAATTTATTTCGTCCTTTTTAGTGCATTCCGAAGTCGGTTGTATTTTTTTTTCCAAAAATTTTTTTATCATCTATCCTTGTTTCCTTACATGTAATTATTATGACTTGACACTAATAACAATATATATTGGCAGTCTACGGTCTGGATGCTACTTTTCGCATATATTTTCATGTTTTATCTTATTTACACTTATTTTATTTGTGTTTTATGTCATTTTACATTTATTTTGTTTTCAATTATACATATAGTTGTTTCTTTAACATATAAACTACTTATGATCTATGTGTTTTTATATTGTTTGTACACATGTTTCCTATTATATGACAGGTACATTTTGTATTTTGACAAACTACGGTTACGGTTAACATAGTTAACATTATTTGTTGAATGGCTTTCAATGATGCTTTAGTAGTATTTAAGTTTTCAAATGATTCAAGTTTAATAAACTGTTAGTTGCTAATTCTGCAACATTAGCAGGGTGCTATTATTATTTGATAATCGAATCAGGATTTGACTTTATTTTATATTTGTTCAGTTTAATCAATGAATATAGTACAGCGAATGAGCACTATTGTATTTTGTACTAGTTAAGATTTATCTAGCTAAACCTTAATATTATTTAGTTCAATATTTATTAGTTAAAGATACGAATCTTGATTTTTGGTTACCCACACTTCTTGCAATTTTAGTTTTACTAGTTTTTACTAATTATGCATAAGCCGATGGTACATTGACGTATTAATATACTTGTTTGGGTCAATTATAATTGAATCATTTGATTTCTGGATGTATTTAAATGAAGGAGGACAATTTAAATGTACAAGGGTAATAGACGAATTGATTTTTACACTGAATAAGTTTTAAGTTTCACAAGTTTCACACTTTATTTATTTCTATCGCTACATGCATTTCCTTTTACAATTTCTTATCTTCTACTTTATATATCCTTTTATTAATTAACATTGTACCTTCATTTAACCTAATAATTACTCATTTTGCATTCAATTAATTTCTTGTGCAGCGATGGCTTCTTTTCTTTTCCTTCTTCACACTTGCCGAGGAATGTCGCAGGTTTTCTCAACTTTATATTCTGGAATTGAAATAGTTTAATTACTTTGGTTATATTTTATATTATATCCCTGTGTTGGTTAAACTGATACTTACCTCATTTTGCAATAATAGTTGTTTGTCAGCTCTCCTATTCTCTTCTTTGCGCATCCTTCGTACGCTGTTTTCCTTCTGCTCCTTCACAGGACTTATACATTTTACTTGTTCCTGCATGCTGTGAGCCTTCTGCTATTGACTGGAAATGCAAGAAACACAGGTGAATTAGTACTTGCTTTGCAGGGGACAGGTATTTTAATTTTAGGTTATGGTTATATCTACCTTGAAATCTGTTACATCTCGAGCACGATGTGTGCTTTATGCTTGATTAATTAACTGTTGCGGTTCTATACGGTGCTTTGCTGTTCCTGCTTGTTTGAAGTGAAGTGAAAGTGAAAATGTTTCATTTTTCTCGTCGTAGTATTGCGTCCGCAGCTACATTTGACACACTCTCCTCGTTGTTATTGTTCGTCACCTATATGAGAAATCAATGCAGCGAGCATTTGTTGTTTGATCTATTTGATATCTATTTGATATCTTTGACATTTTATTACACTTACTTCTGATTTCCCGATTTTCGGCGGCTGTCGATGTTTTGACGCGTCGCGTCCGACAGGCGGCCATCTTGTTTTGCCTCATGGCACGAGTCGCGATGCGATTTTTCGCGTGTCGGTATTTTCTTCCCCGCGTCACCAGATGGCGTGAGGAGCGTTCATGTGCGTGTTTAATACATTCATTTACTTGTTTTCTTTATGTTGTTGTCAATTAGGTTATTCGCGTTTGTTATTTTCTTCCGTATCATTACTCTTGGATTAGATTGCATTGTCGGTACGACTTGCCATTCGTTAATTCATCTTTATAACACAGATGGCGCTACGGGTTTCCTTCTAGATTTATTTATACCTCTTTTCATCAAGTTTGATTGTTTTTCCTTATATTTATTGTCATGATTGCTCAATTCAGCCCGGTTGCTAGTTCTTCGACTTGCTTTTATGTTATTTTAAATTTAGTTACGTAACTGCTGTTTATGCTGCACGTTGCGTATTGGACCTTATGGTGCAATTACAATGCTCAATGTTTCTGCTTATCTAACATGCGATGTTATCAACTTAATTAATTTCTTTCTGTCTCTTCTTCCTTTCTATCCCAAATTTAATTCTGGTCAACAGATCACCCTGCTCTACGGTTACGTAATTCGGGTGTGATCACAAATGGCGGTACGGACTTAGTATTGCATAATTCTAATTCGAATTTTCGGTAAATCTTGAGTTTCAGGCGGCCAGTTGCCTTCTCGCTATTTATTTATTTATTTATTTATTTATTTATTTGTTTATTAAAGATTCTGCAGTTTACGCGGTCGCTAACGACTTCTGTTCAATTTGTCATTGCATTTGCTTTACTCCCGATTTTCTCTCATTTCGCGTACGGTCTTTATAAATAGGGCTGCGATTTAATTTAATTTATTAGTTAAACTTTCTCACTTATTCTTCTTAGCAATATAGGCCTTTACGTAATATCTTCGGTTGTTTATTACTCCCTTTCAAACGTAAGTTAATAAGAGCGGGCCGTGGAGCAGTGAGTAGTGTAGCCGACTCTCACTGAGAAATCCCGGGTTCGATCCCGGTGGCCCGCTCCCATTTTTCGGACACGGCAAAATTCTGTTTCGTGTCCACATTGAAGCATAATGCTTCAAATTAATTCTGTAGGGCTTCTGTTCATGCCCGATGGGCAACTGTTGCTTGTGAATTCAAGGCGCACTGGTACATATTCTGAACCAGGTTGTGGCCTGTTTAGGGGTGCCCACTTCCACTGTCCTGCAGTTGGATGCCCGCCAACCCTTCCCCTCTTGTCATACTCACCCCCAATGGCCAGTACTCCGCAATGCGGAGTACTCTTTTGATCAATCCTGCACGTTCGGAACGAATGATAGTTTTGGCAATCCCTGTGCATATCGATCTAATCGCCTGTTTACCGTATTTTATTTTCATCTTGAGACGTGCGTTACTATCAATTCGGGTATTTGGTTACTCCCTTATCCATCAGCGGGGCTATCCAACCCGATCCTGCTGACCATGCTGTTATTTAATACTGTTTAATACTGTTTTACTGTCTTACTGTTTATTTTATTCTATTTTATTTTGTTTTATTTTATTTTCTTCTTTTATCTTATTTTATAGTCAACTACAACTAATTACTGTTGGCGTCTCATCTTGGTTGCGTCTGTCTACCCACTTCATGGTATTGTCGAGCTAATTTAAACCTGCTTGCGTTAATGGTTTCTGGTGTGTTTGAACTGTATTCTGGTTGTCCTGGTTGTCGGATTGATATTTGAAACCCTTCTTTTCGTCAATTTCGTGGCGGATTCCAACGTATAGTTGCCTTCATTTTACTATTGCATAATGTAGCTTGCGGTTGTTCTGCTTGCCGGGGTCTGGGTTACTGCTATTTCAGGTGCCACGGTTGAAGAATCACCATTATCCAGGCGCATAGCGGCGGGGTCGGGACACTGGAGCGTCGGCGAACGCGGGTCTCGGTCTCGTTTGCCCGTCGGGGGAACACGAAGAATAGGCCTGGGAAGGGGAAGGAGCGATGATATTCGTGCGCAGCAGCGGGACCGGGACACTGGGGCGTCGGCGTACGCGGGTCTCGGTCTTTGCTCGCTGGATGAAGCTCGATATTTTTGTACAACTACGGAATCGAGGCACTGGAGCGTCGGCGAACGCGGGCCTCGGTTTCGCCTTTTCGCCGGGGGAATGCGAAGAGCAGGCCCAACCAGGGTGAAGTTCAGTATCCACATGATGCTGCAGCAGCGAGTTCGAGGCACTGGTGCGTCGGTAAACGCGGGCCTCGTTCTCGATTGCCCGCCGGGGGAGTGCGAACAGTTGGCCCAACCAGGGTGAAGTTTGACGTCTACACGCTGCTGCAACGAGTCCGAGGCACTGCAGCGTCGGTGTACGCGGGCCTCGTTCTCGCTCGTCCGCCGGGGGACGAACGCTTCTTTTCTTTTCTTTTACAGGTTTTTACAAGAGTAGGCCTACGAAAGGTGAAGAGTGACATCCTCACGCGACTACGGGATCAGGGCACTGGAGCGTCGGCGAACGCGGGTCTCGATCTCGTTTGTTCGCAAGGTGAGCGAAGCCTGCCGCCGAGGCAAGGCTTACATCGAGGGAGCAAGGCCCGCGGGGTGAAGAAATCGTGGAGGCAGCTGGCGATAGCCATGACAGAAAGGCCTCCGGTTTTTGGTTTCGAGCGCGGCCGAAAGCCTGCACGTTTCGGGTTAGGCGTCGCACCTCGTCGCTCGGGACGCGCTAGGATGTGGACGTGCTCGCGGTGTGCGTTCGGGCATCCCTTTTGGGAATCTGGGAAACGGGACCGGCAGCTGGATCCCTGGTAACTAGGGGTGGCCTCCCTCACTTTGGAAAGGGCCCTTGAGGGTAGCCGCAGTTTTCTGCTTCCCCTCTTGGGTTCTCGTGGGTTGCGATTGGGCCGCATGTGCTCAATTCTTCCCGCGTTCTCGCGTGTGGTATCGTGGTTCGGGGGTCCGCGTGGCGGCCAGCGCGGGCTGTTAGCCGGTCGCGATACCGCACAGGCGAGCAGCAAGAGCCCGAAGTACAGTGGCAATCAGCGTGCAGTAAGGCCTGATAGGGTGAAGAGCTACTCAACTATCCACGGCGGCGTCGCACAGTGGTCCGGATCGTAAAATTTGGTGACATTTTTAAATAACTTTTGAAGTATGAGAGGTATCGGAGTGAAATTTATACTGAATAATGAGGGGGTGTTGTATTATAGATTGGTTAACAAGAATTATGAAAATAGCAATGGTATATTTATGTGAATAAATAAAATAATAATAAATGAAGTTCTCCTTGTATTTTATTATTGCTATAATATAATTTGATTTTTCTTTTTTTTATTTAACAATCAGCTGTGTAGCTTCAGGATCCAGTTGTTTACTTTTTTTGTTACAAGATTTAATTCTTAAGGTTGATATGTGAGAATCAGAAGTTAATCATAATCTGTAAAATATATCCGCGTTTGTAGCTGTTCTTGAAAATTGAAATCTCAAACGAACAAAACGAGAAAAAAACTTAAACGTAATAACTTCTAAATTTTTAGAAAGTGCTTTGAATATTTCACGATGCAGGCTCGAATGGTACTGTCTGAATCAAATGCAGACAGAAAATCGAAGCCCCAGTTGAAAATTATCTGCAGCATAGCATAAACAGTTGAAGTGTGTATAACGTAAATCGCTCCTTAAAAGAAACGCTTATCTCCTTGGGAAGTCCCAACGATAGACGCGGATGCATACACGTAAACCGACGCAACGCAAACGACTTCAAACAGTAATAATTCGAGTTTTGGGAAGAATTGGGACATGATTCTTGCATACTTTTGTAGGGGAGAATGTGACAAAGAAGTTTCAATTTATAAAAGTGCGGGACTTTTTGGGACTTACAACATATTCCTTGTCAATGCTAAATGATTATGAGAATTTTTGTGTTCTTCATTGAGGGCCATTCTTTCGCACATTATGTACACTAATTTTTAATGGAAGGCACGGTTTTTGAAAACAAAAGAATACTATTTATTTATATAAAAAAACAGACAGGAAATATTAGACGATGTCGTCAGGATGTCTCACATAAGCGAAGTAATTTTTTCGGATGAAAAATACTCCCTCGCAAATGTTCAACTTTAAGTGTTAATTACAACTACAATTTTTATTATATTTTATTATTGTTATTATTTTCAAGATTAATGGACATTTAAGAAGCTATATAACGTAAGTAGACATTAATATGGGAAATTTCATTTTTTGGCAAAATGTCACCAAATTTTACGATCCGGACCATTGTGCGTCGGGGTCGAGGCACTGGAGCGTCGGCGAACGCGGGTCTCGCGAGGCACTGCAGCGTCGGCGAACGCGGGTCTCGTGGGACACTGGAGCGTCGGCGAACGCGGGCCTCGATCGGGACATTGGAGCGTCGGCGAACGCGGGTCCCGGCCCCCCCCCCCCCCCCCCCTCGCTGCTAAGGTGGAGACAGCTGGCGCGCGTGATACAGCGGCAATCTACAGTAAGGCCTGTCGAGGTGAAGAGCCCAATCAACTATCGCGTGCAGCGACTGCCTCGAGGCACTGGAGCGTCGGCGAACGCGGGCCTCGAAGGAGACACGGCGGCGTCGGCGTACGCGGGTCTCGAGCGGGACATTGCAGCGTCGGCGAACGCGGGTTCCGCTCCCATCGTCGTTGACGTGATATGAAGAGAAAAGCCCGATGGGTGAAGAACAAGGGGTCCTGGGAAACCAGGCCCCTTGTGGTAGAACCTGAGCACGCAGCGCCCGCGTAACCCTGGTGGATCAGAGCTTCACTGCGCACCGAAAGGGCCGACAGTTCAGTGAGCCAGGCGAGTTGCGCGGGAGGTGCGCGTGCTCGATAGCCTAACGTGGCTGACACGTGAGCCGCTTACGTCCTGTGGATTCACGCAACGGTCTGTGCCACTGGGGGTATAGCCCGAACAGGAGGACTGTGCCGGGGCGGAACGACTGGACGTTCGCCGCTGAAATCCCTCTCATAGCAGTTGAGGGTGCTTTGATTTTATTTTCAGGTTCATACGGTGGTCCCGCTGGCCCGAAAGCCTGCGCGTGTCGGGTTAGGCGTCGCACTTCGTCGCTCGGGACGCGTTTAGGATGTGGACCAGCGCCGTCCAGCCGAAAGCCCGAATCCTGGCGGGGTTATAACCACAGGTGGGGGAGTGTTCTTTCTACGGCCGCTAACCTGTGGAGGGTGTGCTTGAAAATGTCTTCACGACAGTCTCCGACCTCCCAGGGGGGTCACCGCGGGGGGAGGTTTAGTGAGTATGCCCGGTTGCTTTTTTGCCGCGGCCGGTCGCCATCGTTTGTGGGTGCAGCCTGTCCACCATGACAGCGGGCGCCAGCAAACGATGGGGGGATACCTCGGGAGTGGCCCGGGGGTCGTGAGCCTCACACCGTTCCCAGGGAGTTGCCCACCAATGCGCCCTGGGTTCGCCCATAAAGCGGGTTCCTCCCCGTCACAAAAAAAAAAAAAAAGGGTTAGGTTAGGGTTAGGGATAGGGTTCCGACCCGGGCCTGGCCCGAACATCCGGCCGGGCCTGTCGACGGGCGGGTGGAAGCCCGATGGTTCCGGGGTGCTATGACGTCCATTTGTGACGTCGCTATGCCCCGGGCCAGGGCCCACCCGAGGATGGCGGTGTACTGGTGGTCGAGCGAAATCGCGGAGCTACGCACGCAGTGCGTCCGCGCGCGACGCCAGTACACCCGCGCCCGTCGACGACGACAACGAGATGAACATCGGGCTGCCCAGCTGTACGGGGACTACAGGGAGAAGGTAGTCGCCCTGCAGCTGGCCATCAAGCGAGCGAAAGCCCAGGCATGGAAGGATCTCCTCGGCTCTCTGAACAAAGATCCGTGGGGGCGCCCTTATAAGATGGTGATGGGACGTTTACGTCCCTGGGCGCCTCCCATTTCAGAGAGCCTCGACCCCCAGTTTCTCGGGAGGGTCGTGGACACGTTATTCCCCCCTGGTGGGGAGTTGTCCCGACCCCGACCCGAGACGGAGGCACGCTACACGTCCTCCGACGTGGGGGTCACCGAGGAGGAGATGGTCGGTGTCATCCGCTGGCTCCGGGGCAAGAACACCGCCCCGGGGCCCGATGGGATACCCGGCCGAGCCTGGGCGCTCGCTTTGCGCGTCCTGGGGGGGAGGCTTCGTTCCCTCTATGGGGAGTGTTTTATGTCGGGGATGTTCCCCGACATATGGAAGAGGAGTAGGATGGTCCTCCTGAGAAAGGAGGGGAGGCCTGCGGATTCTCCCTCCGCGTACCGGCCCATTTGTCTGCTGGATGAGGCGGGCAAGATGTTTGAACGCATCATTGCCGCCCGCCTCACCAGCCACCTGTCCCGCGTTGGCCCCGATCTGGCTGACAGCCAGTTTGGATTCCGAGAGGGACGATCGACCGTAGACGCGGTTGATCGCGTCAAGTCCCTCTCGGATAATGCTGTCAGCAGGGTCGGGGTGTGTTTGGCGTTGTCGCTTGACATCGCCAACGCCTTCAACACCCTGCCCTGGCCCGCCATAAGGGAGGCACTGGTACGTCACCAAGTGCCTCCCTACCTTCAGGCGGTGATCGGGGATTACTTGCGGTGTTACATCCGGCCTAGGTTTGTCCTTCGCTGCTCCGCTTTTCGGAAACGGGTCGCGTTGCCCAAGCAAGCTAAGAATGTGCAGAACAGCACTTCTGCACGGTTACCGCTCAGGCTACGGTAACAGCGTGGTGCAACACCATGACCCAAAACCTAGATTACGAAAATGCTATCCAGCAAAACTACACCAGCAATTGGGCACAGCCGCGAATATAAAAGCTTGGACAACGTGCCCCGCACGAGTTGAATTTACGATCTTTTACGAGTCGACGATACGCAACGTGCGTATCCGCGCCCGCGATCGCGTACCCGAAGGAACCCGGACGTTTGTGCTCGGACGACGGTTTACGGCGTGTGTAACGCCGCGGTCAGACAGAGCTGACCCATAATTGGATATCCTCCAGGAGTGCACACGCCGCCGTGCAGTACCACCACGAACGCCGAAGTTCCCGAAGGGCCGAGACGCCAGCCGCGACGCGATTAACGAACGAGTATACGAACGAAAGCGAACCGCGAGTGAGACGTGTGTGTGTGTCATAAATGGGAGCGAGAGGAACGCCGAGAAAGCGACCCGCAACCTGAGACGCAACGGTTGGGTATGTAAAACGCATGTTTATCAAAGAATATAAGTATACCGCAGATATCAGAGTTTGTACTACACCGAACCCTACTCCTCGCCATCCTACACCACAACCCGATAGCGCAAGGAAGGTCAAGGTGCGCTTTAGCGCTTCGACCCGGCAGTACCCGCGCCGCGTTTGTAAAATACTAGAAGATGCCCGCGGTCCCGCAACGCGGGACGTAACAACTGGTGTCAGAAGTGGGATCTCGTTAACCGAACGGAACCCCACTAATCTCCGATTCATAAGAAAAATTTTCATTCGCTCCGAGAGGCTATTCCGTCTTAACGTGCCGCAACTTGACCACACCTTGCTTAATCCTACCAACATGCCGCACACCGAGCGCTCCCCGCCCCGCGTTTCGTCACCCGTTCCGCCACCCTTGCTCCCTGCCGCGGGTCCCTCCCGGGCCCGGCAGAGCACTTCCAGCGTCCTCGGAACCTCCGCCTACGAGTCCTGGCGCATCAATCGGGAGGAGGAGGAGCGAGTGTACCGGATCCTAGAATCGGTTCCGCGTTTCGACCCCCAATTTGTTCTATTCGAAGATTTTTTAAACGCGATACAAATGTCGAGAGGTAGAATCCCGGCAGGCTTCGAGGAAACGTTCCTCCAAGGGTTATTGAACAAACTGGCCCAACCAGTAAGATTTTACGTCGAAGATCGAGGATGCGCAAATATCTCCGAGTTGCTTACATTGCTCCGCAAGCGCTATGCACCAAATCGAACCCATCAGGAGATCCGTTACGACCTAGAAAATTTAGCTATGCGGCCCGGCGAATCTGTAATCGAATATATACACCGTTGCACGCGATTGATGCACCAAGCTAAAGCCAGCGCTAACGACGAGATGGGCAACCATTGGGACCCCAGCTCGCTAGAACGTTTAGCACGCGTATCTTTTGTTCGGGGATTACCGCCTCATTTGGCCCAATCCGTCGTCGCAGCGTCACCCCGTACGTTAGAAGACGCCATGGATGACGCTCTTTACGCCGAAAAGAGCGAAATCAGAAGGAAGAGCGTCCTCCCCGCGAACCCTTACCCGTATCCTCTCCCCGCGCGCCCCCCTGCTCCCTACGACTATGACAGGAGCTGGACCGAATGGCGAGAGCCACCTCGCCCATTGGAACACCCGCAGGAATATCCCAGATCGTCCTATTACGTAGATATTCGAGAACGCCAACAATATGGCACGGCGCAGCACCCTAAGTGCAACCACGAATGCTCCGCCTGCCACTGCTGTGGTGACTTCGCTCGAGGGCCGACTTGCCAGGGACACTGTTGCCAGCAAGACCCTTACCACCACCGTGAGCCCTACATCCGAGAACAATATAGGCCACAAGAGCGACACTGGCCGCGCGAACCGCGAAATTCCTGGGAATCAAACGAGAAGCGTAGCTTTAACCAACGTCAAGAACCACGTTCGCCGCGTAAAAACGATCCCCCTCCCGGCCGAGGAGGCGATTCTTCCCCGCGCCGAGAAAACCGATCGCGAAACAATTCCCTCGAACGAAATACTTTAAACTCCCAGCGCGCCCGTTCACCCGCCCCGTCCCGAACGGGCGCACGTTATACACCTCCGCGAGAAACGTTTCAGAACCGAGCGAACTCCCCTGCCTACTACAGGCACCCTCCCCCCGAATCCGGATTCGGGCAAAAGAATTGATTAACGGGAACGGCGAATTCATAATCGACACCGGCTCGATGCTGAACCTGATTAAATTGGACGCCCTCCGATCCGACGCGCCGATCTTTAATAGCGAGAGCGTCAGCGTGAGGGGCCTTCAGGGAAGCATCACCGCGGCCGGAACTATCTATCTAATAGTTAACGAAAGCCAGACTCTCTTCTACGTCGTTGACGCACCTGATTTTCCTGACGGAGTGGCAGGGCTACTGGGAAGCCCGTATCTCTTGAACGAGGAAAGCGAAATTTCATTCCACCACCGCACCCTAGTAACAAGCAAGAAGCCAGTCCACCCCATCAGGTTCTCCAATTCACGCGAAATAGAAGAAGCATTAACCTCACGTCGTAAGCATCGAGGAGCCCCTCTCACACTGATCGGTAACCGACCGACATTTAGTGCTGCAACCGCAAATTCCACAAGCAACATTGACCGCTATACGGCCCAGAACAAAGGACCGCTGACTCAGGAGGAGTCTCAACTGTCGGAAAAGGAGACGCACGACGTAACCGCTGACGCGCCAGCCCGACCGCTAACCCCGCTCACAGAGGAACAGCTGGAGGAACGCGGCGAAGAGCTGGGAGATTACGTCATTTCCCGGAAACCCGATGCCGAGAGGATCCCGATCATCATGAACTCGTTGAAATTAGATCATTTAACAGAAATGTCGCGACAGCGAATTAAAGAAATCGTGGAACGTTTTGCGGACAGGTTCTTCATACCCGGCGACCCTTTAGGGCAAACCAACGCGATAAAACACAACATTCCAGTCAGCGATAAAACTCCGGTATTCACGAGGCAATATCCGTTCACCATCGACCAGGAGGAAGAGATCAGCCAAAAGGTACGAAATCTCGAAGAATTAGGCATCATAGTCCCATCAAACTCACCCTACAACTCGCCGCTCTGGTTAGTCCCGAAAAAACCAGACTCGCAGGGAAACATACGTTGGAGAATGGTGGTAGATTTTCGTAAGCTAAACGAGAAAACCATTGACGACCGCTTCCCGCTTCCCCGCATTTCCGATATTTTGGACCGACTAGGAGGTGCAAAATACTTCTGCGTCTTCGACCTGGCCAACGGATTCCACCAGATAGCCATGGCCCCGGAAGACAGAGAGAAAACGGCCTTCACAACGCCCGAAGGGCACTTTGAATATGTTCGCATGCCTTTCGGACTAAAAAACGCGCCGGCCACATTCCAAAGACTAATGCAACAAGTTTTATGCGGACTAATTGGGAAAATCCTATATGTGTACCTTGATGATATTGTAGTTTTCGCCCGCTCCTTAGACGAAATGATCATCCGCCTCGAGGCCCTATTCGAGCGCCTCCGGGAAAACAACCTCGCGCTGCAGCCAGACAAGGTAGAATTTATGAAAACGGAAGTAACATATTTAGGGCACATAATTACCTCCAAGGGCGTGAAACCCAATCCCGAAAAGATCAGGGCGGTCGAGAAGTTTCCCGTCCCGACGAACCGGAAAACTTTGAAACAATTCCTGGGTTTGGTGAACTACTACAGACGCTTCATACCCGACTTATCAAAACGGGCCAAACCTCTAACGGAAATAACAAGTCCCAAAAAAACGTTCGCCTGGACCGAGGAGCATCAGAAGAGTTTCGAAGATTTACGCCAAGCACTTTGTAAGGAACCAGTACTACGGTACCCCAATTTCGACGAACCTTTCATCATAACCACCGACGCATCGGACATTGCCGTCGGAGCCGTCTTGAGCCAGGGGAAAATAGGTGAAGACCCACCAATCGCCTACGCCTCGCAGACCCTAACCTCGGCCCAACAAAATTACTCCACTACAGAAAAGGAATGCCTCGCGATTATCTTTGCAGTAAAACACTTCCGGACTTACGTATATGGTCGAAAATTCACGATAGTAACCGACCATCGACCTCTCCAATGGTTATTCTCCGTCAAGGATCCAATATCGCGCCTGGCACGTTGGAGAATACTCCTGGAGGACTACGACTACCAAATCGTGTACAAACCGGGACGCGTGAATGCGAACGCGGATGCCCTGTCACGAAACCCTATACCACATGCCTTGCCAGTAGTACAGGCAGACAACGTAAATACTACAGAAGAAGAAGGAATTGCGAGCCGGGTAGGAGCACGTCGTGCTGGACAACCTAGGCCTAACTACGAAGAACCACCATCACTCATCCTGGAAGACACGCTGCCGCCGGACATACCAGAAACGGAGGAACTCGAGCCGGACGCGAATTCAACGACGAGGGAGGAACACGACACGATAGAGTGGGAACCCGGGGAAATCGCGAATAGTACCTGGACTGTCCCAAAGCGCGTGTCGTGGGGAGACCCCCTCACTATCCCGGACACGCCGCGAACACCGGAGGATTCAACGACATCCTTACCAGAGACGGCCAGTCCCGACCACTCTTCCTGGAAGCCGCCGCATACGTCAGGAATACTACCGATCCCACAATCAACCGTAATCGTCAAACACCGAGAGCAAACAGAACCAAATGCCGAAAACTTCCCGGCATCGATCTTGTCATTTCCGGAACAACGACCACCGCGCAATCCTTGCAAAATTTCGATCTCGAAAGCTACTCTCACCGGAGGCCCTGGCGACATCGCACATTTCGTATCGGCCGACGGAATACTAACAAGCCCGACGAGTAAGACCCTGAAAGCCCTGGGACTGATATCAGAGGCGAAGCTATTAACTGAGGAACTAGCAGAGGGACGTATCATCATCACGCCAAACGAGGAAAAGAAAATCTTCACCATCGTCGGAACCAAACATTTCTACCATTCGATTCAATTAGACCAATTGCATAATTTACTAAACGCACTAAAACTAGCAACCAGAACCGAAGGGGTGCACCACCTCCGCATTCCGGCAAGCGGAGAAACACTATACCAAGGAAGCGCACACACTCTACAGACGCAGCTAGCACAGATCTTTTCCGACGAACCAATGACCATCACTATCTGCACAGGCGAAATCCAGATTCCACCTGAGGACCATCGGGAAAACATCATACGCCACTATCACGAGAGCCTAATCGGAGGACACAAAGGCGTAACAAAAACATACAAGAGAATTCGGGAACATTTCGATTGGCCAAAAATGCACCAAGATATAGAAAACTACATACGCAGTTGCGAGAGTTGTCAGGAACAAAAATTAGTACGAATCAAAACCCGCGAACCAATGCTCATCACCGATACACCGGCTCGACCATTTGATAAAATCGCTTTGGACACCGTCGGACCGCTGCCAATCACGCCCAGTGGAAACCGGCACATTCTCACATTACAGTGCCACCTGTCAAAATTCTGCATGGCCATCCCTCTACCAGATATTCGAGCAGAAACGGTAGCAGACGCCTTCTCACGCTACTTTATCGCGACCTTCGGCGCGCCGCGAGTAATCTTCACGGACCGGGGGAGGACATTCATTAATCAGGTTCTCACAGGTATAGCGCGAACTTTCAAAATCAAACATGTAACCACGTCAGGATACAGACCCCAGACTAACGGTTCCCTCGAAAGGAGCCACCACGTATTAATCGAATACTTGAAACATTTCCTGAAAGAACAAGTTGACTGGGATATTCTTTTGCCATTCGCAATGTACTCATATAACACCTCAGTACACGAAGCAACGAATTTCACGCCATACGAGGTGGTTTTCGGCCAATTGGCCAGAGATCCATTCATTCCTTTAGCTCAAGAAGAACTCGCAACTTACCCGCTATACGTCCAAAACTTAGTACAAAAATTGGAAAAAATCCATAATATAACCCGGGAAAGAATCGAATTAAGTAAGACACGATCCAAATTAAATTACGACAAAAAATGTAATGAAATCAGGTTCTCCCCAAACGAACTAGTATACGTGCTAAAAGAACCACGCACAGGCAAATTAGATTCGCATTATGTAGGGCCATATACAATCCTAGAGATAACGGATAACCACAATGCTATCCTCGTCGACGCTCAAGGGAAGAAATTCGCGAAACATCTCGACAAACTAAAACATGCTCACGTGAGAAAACCAATTGGGAGTCCGAAAAATACCTCAATCCCCCCTCCTGACCCTCCCCCCCTGAACAAACATGTCAAGCTAATTTGATTTCATTAATAATCACCAGATAGAAATAAGGAAAATAGGTTTAGCGGGGACGGCATGGGGCTCAAACATCTGAGCACACTAGCCGCCTTAGCATGGTTCGCGCTGCGAACTGTATTGAAGGCAACCACAGCATCACACCTCTGGTCCACAACCCAGGCATGCATCCGGAAAGACTAACCCTGATCCGCAAGAATCGGACCACACGGAGACTAGTCACGGCCCGGGATACAATCAACTTACACCCGACATCTACACTCTCGGGGTACCAACAAATCTGCCAGCCGCCCGCCCAGAGGAGCAACCACCCCCACAACACTACCTTACGCACACTCTAGCGTGGGGGGCGACACACCTACCATTGGAAGAGCAAGTAATCTCGAAACCCACCGTTCTCAGGGCCAACGACTCACCTTCCCCTTTTGTCGTTTTCTTTATCTTTTATTATATTTCAAACAGCCCGCGAATATTATAATCCATTAGCACATAAGTATTATTTTCCTATCTTCACTTAATTTCATCTTTTCTTTTATTATATTTCACACAGCTGCGTACCTTTGTATTATCGTAGTATCTTTTATTTATTTCACTTGTATTTTAAACAGCTACATAACCATGTAATCTCATAGTTCATAAGAGCAAGCACACCCTACCGCTGCGCCCGCACGTATGGATGGATGCGTGTGACACAAGGGTGCAGCGAACGACAACATGGCCGTTGCACACAAAATAGCCTCTCGAGGGTATTTTGTGTCTAGCGTGGGGGGTGTTACATCCGGCCTAGGTTTGTCCTTCGCTGCTCCGCTTTTCGGAAACGGGTCGCGTTGCCCAAGCAAGCTAAGAATGTGCAGAACAGCACTTCTGCACGGTTACCGCTCAGGCTACGGTAACAGCGTGGTGCAACACCATGACCCAAAACCTAGATTACGAAAATGCTATCCAGCAAAACTACACCAGCAATTGGGCACAGCCGCGAATATAAAAGCTTGGACAACGTGCCCCGCACGAGTTGAATTTACGATCTTTTACGAGTCGACGATACGCAACGTGCGTATCCGCGCCCGCGATCGCGTACCCGAAGGAACCCGGACGTTTGTGCTCGGACCACGGTTTACGGCGTGTGTAACGCCGCGGTCAGACAGAGCTGACCCATAATTGGATATCCTCCAGGAGTGCACACGCCGCCGTGCAGTACCACCACGAACGCCGAAGTTCCCGAAGGGCCGAGACGCCAGCCGCGACGCGATTAACGAACGAGTATACGAACGAAAGCGAACCGCGAGTGAGACGTGTGTGTGTGTCATAAACGGGAGCGAGAGGAACGCCGAGAAAGCGACCCGCAACCTGAGACGCAACGGTTGGGTATGTAAAACGCATGTTTATCAAAGAATATAAGTATACCGCAGATATCAGAGTTTGTACTACACCGAACCCTACTCCTCGCCATCCTACACCACAACCCGATAGCGCAAGGAAGGTCAAGGTGCGCTTTAGCGCTTCGACCCGGCAATACCCGCGCCGCGTTTGTAAAATACTAGAAGAAGCCCGCGGTCCCGCAACGCGGGACGTAACAGCGGGACAGGGGGATAGAATTCCCGGGCCGGGACGGGACGATGCGGAGGGAAGTGGACCGTGGGGTCCCACAGGGGTCCGTTTTGGGCCCGCTTCTGTGGGACCTCGGATACAACACGGTCCTGCAGGCCTCGCTTCCCGACGGCGCCACCTTAGTCTGCTACGCGGACGACACGCTGGTGGTGACCGTCGGGAGCACGTTCGGGAGGACCATCCGAAGAGCGGAGGTTGCGGTGGCAGCCGTCGTCCGGAGGATCCACGACCTGGGGCTGAGAATAGCCCCGGAGAAGACCGAGGCCATATGGTTTCATGGCCGGCCTCGGTCCAAGCCTCCGGCGCGGTCGTGGATCCTGGTAGGTGGAGCCAGTGTCGAGGTGGGTTCCCGGATGAAGTATCTGGGTCTCATCCTCGACAGCCACTGGAGTTTCGAGGCTCATTTCGACCGCCTCGTCCCCCGAGTTGAAAAGGCAGCGGCCTCCATGGGCCGTCTGCTGCCGAATCTCGGGGGACCTGGGGATTGGGTGCGCCGCCTGTACTTAGGCGTGGTACGGTCCATGGC
Organism: Stelis phaeoptera; assembly: GCA_943735885.1. Lineage (NCBI taxonomy): Eukaryota > Metazoa > Arthropoda > Insecta > Hymenoptera > Megachilidae > Stelis > Stelis phaeoptera. Next base: position 444,894 of record CALSEM010000132.1, read on the forward strand.
CTTGTATGGTGCCCCTATATGGGCACCGGCCGGGATGGCAAGCCGGCGCAACAAGCAACTGTTGCGTCGGCTGCAGCGGACGATGGCCATTCGCCTCGTCCGCGGGTACCGTACCACGTCCACTATGGCGGCGCTGGCTCTGGCCGGGGAACTACCCTTCGAGCTGCTGGCGGCGGTGCGCGCCTATATTTATAGGCGCAATAGCATTTGCCGCAGCGCTCGGGGGGCCCCGTTGGAGCCTGAGGCGGTCCAGGAGCTCGAACTCCAGGCCCGGGGGCGCATGTGGGAGGTTTGGCGTAGGGAGTTATCCTCCCACGCCAGCGAACGCGTCCCCGGGGCCCTCCTGCCACACCTGCAAAGGTGGCGGGAGCGGCGGCACGGTAGGCTCACCTACCGTCTGACACAGGTATTCACCGGACACGGCTGTTTCGGTGTCTACCTGTGTCGGATAGGACGGGAGGAGACGGCGGTTTGCCACCACTGTGGGGAGGAGGAGGACTCGGCGCAGCACACGCTGGAGGAATGCCCCGCCTTTTCAGCGCTGCGTCGAGTCCTCCGATGTGAGATAGGAGGAGACCTCTCGCTCCCAGCAGTAGTTGGGGCAATGCTGGAGAGCGAGAGGAACTGGAAGCAGGTGGCCTCCTTCTGCGAGGAAGTAATAAAGCAGAAGGAGGCCGCCGAGCGGGATCGGGAACGATCCGATCCCACTCGAAGAACCCGGGGGCGGCGAAGGGTGCGGCCGGCTAGAGGCCGCGCCATAGGGCCCCCGGGATAAGGAGGGTAGCTGACGGCGGGGGGTGGATCTCCTTTGGGGTCCCCTTGTTCCCCTGCCGTCAGCAGATCGAGACGTAGTAGTCGACGGGAGCGGGGGGACGGCATGTTTAACGCCATCCCCCCGGGCGGCCGTATTACCCAGGGCGGGGGCCCTGGGTAGTGGATAAACGGCCGCCGGGATGGAGCGGTGCGGGGCGCGGCCTCCCTGCACTGCGGAACCAGAGGTCATAGGAGGGGGAGGAGTAAACTCCCCCTCCTCGGGACGCGGCCGGTCATCAGAGGATAGATGACCGGCCATGGCGAGGGGGAGTCGCGGTAGTGTTCTCTAAGAGTTCCCGTGACTCCCCCGAATCCGCCAGAGGTGGAATAGCGTCCGAAGGTCGCCGTGGAGGTTTTAGTGGGTCGAACCCCACACTACCCCTCTGTCGCTCCCCCGAGCGGCAGGGGGGTGTCTGCCGTTCAGATTTCCTCCACGTAAAAAAAAAAAAAAAAAAAAAAAAAAAAAAAAAAATTAGGGTTAGGCCGGGCGCGGATGTCCACCGCAACCCGGCGCGTCCCCAGGTGGCGGATAGGGGAACGGCCAACAGATATGTTGGTTAGCTGCGAAATAAGCATCCTTCGGGGTGACGAATAAGCAGTCGCGGACCAAATGGACTAGGGGAAGGAACCCTGATTTCAAACCAACTATGGAGTCAGTCTCGTCTGGAGTATCGATTACGGTGCAGGGGCTCGGAACCCCAGTGCCGGCGTCCGCCGTGGGTGCGCAAGCAGGCCCCCGGACGTCGTTATCTTACGACTGCAGTGCTACACAGGTGGACCGCTTGGCCTGTGTAGCATCCCATGCTACAAGTGAAGGCGTGACGGCTGGGACCCCCACCGTCCGTTTGGAGCGCATCGCCGTTCCGAGGCCACGGCCTCGGTCGCGCGATGCGAGTGGAGACCGGGACCGGTCTCCGGTTCGGCGTGCCGATGGCGTGGAGAGGATAGGGGATTCCTCCCTCTCCCGTCTTGCGGCCGAACCCGGAGAGGCGAAGGAGGGGACATCGGGGGAGGGCCGCACAATGCGCAGCGGCAAGCGCTGCGCACCTCCCACCGATGGCGAGGAGGACAGTGACGCGGACTCGGACGCCTCCTTCGAGTCCGTACGATCGACGACGAGCAGGACGTCGTCGATCGCATCGAGCAAAAGGAGAGGCCGTCCGCCTACGACGGGGGAGTATGTTGGTCTCGCGGAGGCCAAGTTGAAATACGCGGAGGCGTGCCGCTTGGAGGCAGAAACGCGGGAGGCGGAGAGTATTCTCGATCCGTCCGCCCCCCCGCGCAAACCGAGTAGGGGGGCAATCCCCTTACCCGATGAAACGGCGGTGGCGCGAGACCTACGCCAGCGACCGACAGCAGACGTAGCAGCTGCTGTCCTAGAGGCCCAGGCCGACGTGGAGAAGGTGGCCGGTATCTCAAAGGGCCTCAAGGGTAATTTAGCACGTGCTCTGCGGTTGGCCGCTCTGAACACCCGAGCGGCTGTGTCGGAGCTGGCCACGAGGTCTGCCAGCGCTTCTACGCGGAAGTTGGAGGAGGAGAATTTCCTCCTCCGCGGTCAACTGGCGGAGATGCGGGCCGAGTTGGCCCGCCTCCGCCAAGAGGTGGAGAGCGGTCGGGCATTGATGCCCCCGCCGCCACGACCACCTTTGCCACCGCGGCAGCCGTCGCCGCCCCGACGGCCACCAACGCCGCCGACGCCCACGCGGCGCTCGGCGCCGGCTCCCCCGTCAGTGGAGCCCACCCAGTCAGTGCCAGCGGCCAATGACCTGCTTCAGCAGATCAGCTCCCTGATCGACGCCAAGCTGGCGTCGTTCAGGAGGGAGCTTGGGCCGCTGGCGGGCCCAGCGAGGGCGGCGCATGGCACCGCTCCTTCCTCGTCGGCAAAACCGCCGACAAAGAAGCAAAGAAGCGAAGCGGAGGGGCCTGCATCACAGGCTGCGCAGAGGAAGGCTGCGGGCCCGGCGCCAAAAGGGACCACTGTGGCCTCTCAGGCAACCAAGGCCCCAGCTCCACGTCCCCCACCTTCGGACGAATGGTCTAAGGTGGTGGGTCGGAAGGAGAAGCGAAGAATAGCGACGGCTGCTGCTGCCACGCCCCCGGCTGCTCCTGCCCACCAAGCGCAGGCAGGTAAGAAGGCCCCGGCCGCGGCAGGTGCCAGCAGCAGCAACAACAAAAAGAGGAAGGCGAAGGGAGCTGCTGCGCCGCCGAAGAAGGCCCTCCCGGCTCGTCCCCCCCGGACAGCGGCCGTCACCTTGACGGTCCCGCAGGGGGGGAAGGTCAGCTATGCGGAGGCGATGGCGACGGCCAGATCTAAGATCAACCTGGCTGACGTTGGCATCGCCTCCCTGAAGCCGAGGAGGGCAGTGACCGGCGGTCTCGTGTTGGAGGTGGCCGGTCCAGAAGGGGCTGCAAAGGCCGACCGCCTAGCGGCCAAAATGGCAGAGGCGCTGGAGGGCACGGGGGTGATAGTTGCTAGGCCCATGAAGAAGGCGGAGCTCCGACTCCGCGGCCTAGTCGACGGCATCACCCCAGAAGAGGTGGCGACGACCGTCGCCGCGGCTGGAGGGTGCCAACAGGCGGAGGTTCAGACCGGGCAAGTTCGGTCCTCCGCCTCAGGGCTTGGCACCCTATGGGTCAGATGTCCGGCTGCTGCTGCCAGGAAACTAGCGGTGGCCGGCAAAGTTCAGGTCGGATGGACCCTGGTGACGGTCGAGGCCCTCCAGGCCCGACCCCTGCAGTGCTACCGCTGCCTGGAAATGGGTCATACCAGGCAGCGGTGCACCAACGAGGCGGACCGCACGGGTCGCTGCTACGGCTGCGGCGACCCGGGTCATGCGGCGAGCGCCTGCACGGCCTCCCCCAAATGTTCCGTCTGTGCGGATAAGGGGAGGCCATCGGCGCACCGCCTAGGGGGTCGGGGGTGCCCTGCCAGTGCCGCCAAGGCGGCCGGCAGCAGGACGACGAAGAGCGGGAGAAAGAAGGGGACAGGGGCCAAGGCAGCGGCCCCCGCCTCAGCGGCAGTGGCGGGCGCATCAGCCCCCACCGCCTCAGCGGTAGGTGGGCCAGATAAGGCCCCAACGGCCGCCGCCCCGGCGGTGGCCATGGAGGTTGTCCCAGAGGTGGAGTGATGGGGCCCGCTGGCCCCGTACTCCAGGTCAACCTAAACTGCTCGGCCAGGGCGCAAGATCTGCTGATGCAGACAATGGCCGAGCAGGGGGCCGGGTTGGCCGTGGTGGCGGAGCCATATAGAGTCCCCAACCATCCAAGTTGGATGGGGGACTCCGCGGGCTCCGTCGCCACCCTCTGGGGAGGGAGGCCAGGTGCCCCGCCGTGTACGCTGCTGGAGCGTGGGCGGGGTTACCTGGCGGTAGAGTGGGAGGGCTTCGCGGTGGTGGCGGTATACGCACCTCCGAGTTGGCCCCTCGAGCAGTTCGAAGAGTACCTGGACGGGTTGGGGAGATGCGTCTCCCGCTGCCATCCCCGTCCGGTACTCGTCCTGGGAGACTTTAACGCTAAGGCCACGGCCTGGTCGTCTCCCAGGACAGACTCGAGGGGCATGGAGGTGCTCGACTGGGCGGCGGGACTGGAGCTCCGTCTGTTAAACACGGGCTCCGTCCACACGTGCGTGCGGTACAACGGGGGGTCCATCGTTGACCTTTCGTGGGCAACGCCCCCCGCCGCGCGCCGTGTTTCGGGGTGGAGGGTGGCGGAAGAGGTCGAATCGTTATCGGACCACCGATACATCGTGATCGACCTCTCCGCTGCCCCCCAAGCGACACTCCGACGTCGCCCGGGAGGACAGCAGCCACCACCGCGATGGGCGCTACGGCGCCTGGACCGGGACGCGCTGATGGCGGCAGCCCAAGTCGTGGCCTGGCCCGAACATCCGGCCGGGCCTGTCGACGGGCGGGTGGAAGCCCGATGGTTCCGGGGTGCTATGACGTCCATTTGTGACGTCGCTATGCCCCGGGCCAGGGTCCACCCGAGGAAGGCGGTGTACTGGTGGTCGAGCGAAATCGCGGAGCTACGCACGCAGTGCGTCCGCGCGCGACGCCAGTACACCCGTGCCCGTCGACGACGACGCAGGGATGAGGAGCGGGCTGCCCAGCTGTACGGGGACTACAGGGAGAAGGTAGTCGCCCTGCAGCTGGCCATCAAGCGAGTGAAAGCCCAGGCATGGAAGGATCTCCTCGGCTCTCTGAACAAAGATCCGTGGGGGCGCCCTTATAAGTTGGTGATGGGACGTTTACGTCCCTGGGCGCCTCCCATTTCAGAGAGCCTCGACCCCCAGTTTCTTGGGAGGGTCGTGGACACGTTATTCCCCCCTGGTGGGGAGTTGTCCCGACCCCGACCCGAGACGGAGGCACGTTACACGTCCTCCGACGTGGGGGTCACCGAGGAGGAGATGGTCGGCGTCATCCGCTGGCTCCGGGGCAAAAACACCGCCCCGGGGCCCGATGGGATACCCGGCCGAGCCTGGGCGCTCGCTTTGCGCGTCCTGGGGGGGAGGCTACGTTCCCTCTATGGGGAGTGTTTTATGTCGGGGATCTTCCCCGACATATGGAAGAGGAGTAGGATGGTCCTCCTGAGAAAGGAGGGGAGGCCTGCGGATTCTCCCTCCGCGTACCGGCCCATTTGTCTGCTGGATGAGGCGGGCAAGATGTTTGAACGCATCATTGCCGCCCGCCTCACCAGCCATCTGTCCCGCGTTGGCCCCGATCTGGCTGACAGCCAGTTTGGATTCCGGGAGGGACGATCGACCGTAGACGCGGTCGATCGCGTCAAGTCCCTCTCGGATAATGCTGTCAGCAGGGGCGGGGTGTGTTTGGCGGTGTCGCTCGACATCGTCAACGCCTTCAACACCCTGCCCTGGCCCGCCATAAGGGACGCACTGGTACGTCACCAAGTGCCTCCCTACCTTCAGGCGGTGCTCGGGGACTACCTGCGGGACAGGGGGATAGAATTCCCGGGCCGGGACGGGACGATGCGGAGGGAGGTGGACCGTGGGGTCCCACAGGGGTCCGTTTTGGGCCCGCTTCTGTGGGATCTCGGGTATAACACGGTCCTGCAGGCCTCGCTTCCCGACGGCGCCACCTTAGTCTGCTACGCGGACGACACGCTGGTGGTGACCGTCGGGAGCACGTTCGGGAGGACCATCCGACGAGCGGAGGTTGCGGTGGCAGCCGTCGTCCGGAGGATCCACGACCTGGGGCTGAGAATAGCCCCGGAGAAGACCGAGGCCATATGGTTTCATGGCCGGCCTCGGTCCAAGCCTCCGGCGCGGTCGTGGATCCTGGTAGGTGGAGCCAGTGTCGAGGTGGGTTCCCGGATGAAGTACCTGGGACTCATCCTCGACAGCCACTGGAGTTTCGAGGCTCATTTCGACCGCCTCGTCCCTCGAGTTGAAAAGGCAGCGGCCTCTATGGGTCGTCTGCTGCCGAATCTCGGGGGACCTGGAGATTGGGTGCGCCGCCTATACTTAGGCGTGGTACGGTCCATGGCCTTGTATGGTGCCCCTATATGGGCACCGGCCGGGATGGCAAGCCGGCGCAACAAGCAACTGTTGCGTCGGCTGCAGCGGACGATGGCCATTCGCCTCGTCCGCGGGTACCGTACCACGTCCACTATGGCGGCGCTGGCTCTGGCCGGGGAACTACCCTTCGAGCTGCTTGCGGCGGTGCGCGCCTATATTTATAGGCGCAATAGCATTTGCCGCAGCGCTCGGGGGGCCCCGCTGGAGCCTGAGGCGGTCCAGGAGCTGGAACTCCAGGCCCGGGGACGCATGTGGGAGGTCTGGCGTAGGGAGTTGTCCTCCCACGCCAGCGAGCGCGTCCCCGGGGCCCTCCTGCCACACCTGCAAAGGTGGCGGGAGCGGCGGCACGGTAGGCTCACCTACCGTCTGACACAGGTATTCACCGGACACGGCTGTTTCGGTGTCTACCTGTGTCGGATAGGACGGGAGGAGACGGCGGTCTGCCACCACTGTGGGGAGGAGGAAGACTCGGCGCAGCATACGCTGGAGGAATGCCCCGCCTTTTCAGCGCTGCGTCGAGTCCTCCGTTGTGAAATAGGAGGAGACCTCTCGCTCCCAGCAGTAGTTGGGGCAATGCTGGAGAGCGAGAGGAACTGGAAGCAGGTGGCCTCCTTCTGCGAAGAGGTGATGAGGCAGAAGGAGGCCGCCGAGCGGGATCGGGAGACTGCCGATCCCGCTCGAAGAACCCGGGGGCGACGGCGTGGTCGGCCCCCTCGTGGCCGCGCCATAGGTCCCCCGGGATAAGGAGGGTAGCTGACGGCGGGGGATGGATCTCTTTTGGGGTCCCCTTGTTCCCCCGCCGTCAGCATATCGTGATGTGGAGTCGACGGGAGCGGGGGGATGGCATGTTTAACGCCGTCCCCCCGGGCGGCCGTGTTACCCAGGGCGGGGGCCCTGGGTAGTTGATAAACGGCCGCCGGGACGGAGCGGTGCGGGGCGCGGCCTCCCTGCACTGCGGAACCAGAGGTCATAGGAGGGGGAGGAGTAAACTCCCCCTCCTCGGGACGCGGCCGGTCATCAAAGGATACATGACCGGCCATGGCGAGGGGGGAGTCGCGGTAGTGTTCTCTAAGAGTTCCCGTGACTCCCCCGAACCCGCCAGGGGTGGAATAGCGTCCGAAGGTCGCCGTGGAGGTTTTAGTGGGTCGAACCCCACACTACCCCTCTGTCGCTCCCCCGAGCGGCAGGGGGGTGTCTGCCGATCAGATTTCCTCCACGTAAAAAAAAAAAAAAAAAAAAAAAAAAAAAAATAGGGTTCCGGGCGCGGATGTCCACCGCAACCCGGCGCGTCCCCAGGTGGCGGATAGGGGAACGGCCAACAGATATGTTGGTTAGCTGCGAAATAAGCATCCTTCGGGGTGACGAATAAGCAGTCGCGGACCAAATGGACTAGGGGAAGGAACCCTGATTTCAAACCAACTATGGAGTCAGTCTCGTCTGGAGTATCGATTACGGTGCAGGGGCTCGGAACCCCAGTGCCGGCGTCCGCCGTGGGTGCGCAAGCAGGCCCCCGGACGTCGTTATCTTACGACTGCAGTGCTACACAGGTGGACCGCTTGGCCTGTGTAGCATCCCATGCTACAAGTGAAGGCGTGACGGCTGGGACCCCCACCGTCCGTTTGGAGCGCATCGCCGTTCCGAGGCCACGGCCTCGGTCGCGCGATGCGAGTGGAGACCGGGACCGGTCTCCGGTTCGGCGTGCCGATGGCGTGGAGAGGATAGGGGATTCCTCCCTCTCCCGTCTTGCGGCCGAACCCGGAGAGGCGAAGGAGGGGACATCGGGGGAGGGCCGCACAATGCGCAGCGGCAAGCGCTGCGCACCTCCCACCGATGGCGAGGAGGACAGTGACGCGGACTCGGACGCCTCCTTCGAGTCCGTACGATCGACGACGAGCAGGACGTCGTCGATCGCATCGAGCAAAAGGAGAGGCCGTCCGCCTACGACGGGGGAGTATGTTGGTCTCGCGGAGGCCAAGTTGAAATACGCGGAGGCGTGCCGCTTGGAGGCAGAAACGCGGGAGGCGGAGAGTATTCTCGATCCGTCCGCCCCCCCGCGCAAACCGAGTAGGGGGGCAATCCCCTTACCCGATGAAACGGCGGTGGCGCGAGACCTACGCCAGCGACCGACAGCAGACGTAGCAGCTGCTGTCCTAGAGGCCCAGGCCGACGTGGAGAAGGTGGCCGGTATCTCAAAGGGCCTCAAGGGTAATTTAGCACGTGCTCTGCGGTTGGCCGCTCTGAACACCCGAGCGGCTGTGTCGGAGCTGGCCACGAGGTCTGCCAGCGCTTCTACGCGGAAGTTGGAGGAGGAGAATTTCCTCCTCCGCGGTCAACTGGCGGAGATGCGGGCCGAGTTGGCCCGCCTCCGCCAAGAGGTGGAGAGCGGTCGGGCATTGATGCCCCCGCCGCCACGACCACCTTTGCCACCGCGGCAGCCGTCGCCGCCCCGACGGCCACCAACGCCGCCGACGCCCACGCGGCGCTCGGCGCCGGCTCCCCCGTCAGTGGAGCCCACCCAGTCAGTGCCAGCGGCCAATGACCTGCTTCAGCAGATCAGCTCCCTGATCGACGCCAAGCTGGCGTCGTTCAGGAGGGAGCTTGGGCCGCTGGCGGGCCCAGCGAGGGCGGCGCATGGCACCGCTCCTTCCTCGTCGGCAAAACCGCCGACAAAGAAGCAAAGAAGCGAAGCGGAGGGGCCTGCATCACAGGCTGCGCAGAGGAAGGCTGCGGGCCCGGCGCCAAAAGGGACCACTGTGGCCTCTCAGGCAACCAAGGCCCCAGCTCCACGTCCCCCACCTTCGGACGAATGGTCTAAGGTGGTGGGTCGGAAGGAGAAGCGAAGAATAGCGACGGCTGCTGCTGCCACGCCCCCGGCTGCTCCTGCCCACCAAGCGCAGGCAGGTAAGAAGGCCCCGGCCGCGGCAGGTGCCAGCAGCAGCAACAACAAAAAGAGGAAGGCGAAGGGAGCTGCTGCGCCGCCGAAGAAGGCCCTCCCGGCTCGTCCCCCCCGGACAGCGGCCGTCACCTTGACGGTCCCGCAGGGGGGGAAGGTCAGCTATGCGGAGGCGATGGCGACGGCCAGATCTAAGATCAACCTGGCTGACGTTGGCATCGCCTCCCTGAAGCCGAGGAGGGCAGTGACCGGCGGTCTCGTGTTGGAGGTGGCCGGTCCAGAAGGGGCTGCAAAGGCCGACCGCCTAGCGGCCAAAATGGCAGAGGCGCTGGAGGGCACGGGGGTGATAGTTGCTAGGCCCATGAAGAAGGCGGAGCTCCGACTCCGCGGCCTAGTCGACGGCATCACCCCAGAAGAGGTGGCGACGACCGTCGCCGCGGCTGGAGGGTGCCAACAGGCGGAGGTTCAGACCGGGCAAGTTCGGTCCTCCGCCTCAGGGCTTGGCACCCTATGGGTCAGATGTCCGGCTGCTGCTGCCAGGAAACTAGCGGTGGCCGGCAAAGTTCAGGTCGGATGGACCCTGGTGACGGTCGAGGCCCTCCAGGCCCGACCCCTGCAGTGCTACCGCTGCCTGGAAATGGGTCATACCAGGCAGCGGTGCACCAACGAGGCGGACCGCACGGGTCGCTGCTACGGCTGCGGCGACCCGGGTCATGCGGCGAGCGCCTGCACGGCCTCCCCCAAATGTTCCGTCTGTGCGGATAAGGGGAGGCCATCGGCGCACCGCCTAGGGGGTCGGGGGTGCCCTGCCAGTGCCGCCAAGGCGGCCGGCAGCAGGACGACGAAGAGCGGGAGAAAGAAGGGGACAGGGGCCAAGGCAGCGGCCCCCGCCTCAGCGGCAGTGGCGGGCGCATCAGCCCCCACCGCCTCAGCGGTAGGTGGGCCAGATAAGGCCCCAACGGCCGCCGCCCCGGCGGTGGCCATGGAGGTTGTCCCAGAGGTGGAGTGATGGGGCCCGCTGGCCCCGTACTCCAGGTCAACCTAAACTGCTCGGCCAGGGCGCAAGATCTGCTGATGCAGACAATGGCCGAGCAGGGGGCCGGGTTGGCCGTGGTGGCGGAGCCATATAGAGTCCCCAACCATCCAAGTTGGATGGGGGACTCCGCGGGCTCCGTCGCCACCCTCTGGGGAGGGAGGCCAGGTGCCCCGCCGTGTACGCTGCTGGAGCGTGGGCGGGGTTACCTGGCGGTAGAGTGGGAGGGCTTCGCGGTGGTGGCGGTATACGCACCTCCGAGTTGGCCCCTCGAGCAGTTCGAAGAGTACCTGGACGGGTTGGGGAGATGCGTCTCCCGCTGCCATCCCCGTCCGGTACTCGTCCTGGGAGACTTTAACGCTAAGGCCACGGCCTGGTCGTCTCCCAGGACAGACTCGAGGGGCATGGAGGTGCTCGACTGGGCGGCGGGACTGGAGCTCCGTCTGTTAAACACGGGCTCCGTCCACACGTGCGTGCGGTACAACGGGGGGTCCATCGTTGACCTTTCGTGGGCAACGCCCCCCGCCGCGCGCCGTGTTTCGGGGTGGAGGGTGGCGGAAGAGGTCGAATCGTTATCGGACCACCGATACATCGTGATCGACCTCTCCGCTGCCCCCCAAGCGACACTCCGACGTCGCCCGGGAGGACAGCAGCCACCACCGCGATGGGCGCTACGGCGCCTGGACCGGGACGCGCTGATGGCGGCAGCCCAAGTCGTGGCCTGGCCCGAACATCCGGCCGGGCCTGTCGACGGGCGGGTGGAAGCCCGATGGTTCCGGGGTGCTATGACGTCCATTTGTGACGTCGCTATGCCCCGGGCCAGGGTCCACCCGAGGAAGGCGGTGTACTGGTGGTCGAGCGAAATCGCGGAGCTACGCACGCAGTGCGTCCGCGCGCGACGCCAGTACACCCGTGCCCGTCGACGACGACGCAGGGATGAGGAGCGGGCTGCCCAGCTGTACGGGGACTACAGGGAGAAGGTAGTCGCCCTGCAGCTGGCCATCAAGCGAGTGAAAGCCCAGGCATGGAAGGATCTCCTCGGCTCTCTGAACAAAGATCCGTGGGGGCGCCCTTATAAGTTGGTGATGGGACGTTTACGTCCCTGGGCGCCTCCCATTTCAGAGAGCCTCGACCCCCAGTTTCTTGGGAGGGTCGTGGACACGTTATTCCCCCCTGGTGGGGAGTTGTCCCGACCCCGACCCGAGACGGAGGCACGTTACACGTCCTCCGACGTGGGGGTCACCGAGGAGGAGATGGTCGGCGTCATCCGCTGGCTCCGGGGCAAAAACACCGCCCCGGGGCCCGATGGGATACCCGGCCGAGCCTGGGCGCTCGCTTTGCGCGTCCTGGGGGGGAGGCTACGTTCCCTCTATGGGGAGTGTTTTATGTCGGGGATCTTCCCCGACATATGGAAGAGGAGTAGGATGGTCCTCCTGAGAAAGGAGGGGAGGCCTGCGGATTCTCCCTCCGCGTACCGGCCCATTTGTCTGCTGGATGAGGCGGGCAAGATGTTTGAACGCATCATTGCCGCCCGCCTCACCAGCCATCTGTCCCGCGTTGGCCCCGATCTGGCTGACAGCCAGTTTGGATTCCGGGAGGGACGATCGACCGTAGACGCGGTCGATCGCGTCAAGTCCCTCTCGGATAATGCTGTCAGCAGGGGCGGGGTGTGTTTGGCGGTGTCGCTCGACATCGTCAACGCCTTCAACACCCTGCCCTGGCCCGCCATAAGGGAGGCACTGGTACGTCACCAAGTGCCTCCCTACCTTCAGGCGGTGCTCGGGGACTACCTGCGGGACAGGGGGATAGAATTCCCGGGCCGGGACGGGACGATGCGGAGGGAGGTGGACCGTGGGGTCCCACAGGGGTCCGTTTTGGGCCCGCTTCTGTGGGATCTCGGGTATAACACGGTCCTGCAGGCCTCGCTTCCCGACGGCGCCACCTTAGTCTGCTACGCGGACGACACGCTGGTGGTGACCGTCGGGAGCACGTTCGGGAGGACCATCCGACGAGCGGAGGTTGCGGTGGCAGCCGTCGTCCGGAGGATCCACGACCTGGGGCTGAGAATAGCCCCGGAGAAGACCGAGGCCATATGGTTTCATGGCCGGCCTCGGTCCAAGCCTCCGGCGCGGTCGTGGATCCTGGTAGGTGGAGCCAGTGTCGAGGTGGGTTCCCGGATGAAGTACCTGGGACTCATCCTCGACAGCCACTGGAGTTTCGAGGCTCATTTCGACCGCCTCGTCCCTCGAGTTGAAAAGGCAGCGGCCTCTATGGGTCGTCTGCTGCCGAATCTCGGGGGACCTGGAGATTGGGTGCGCCGCCTATACTTAGGCGTGGTACGGTCCATGGCCTTGTATGGTGCCCCTATATGGGCACCGGCCGGGATGGCAAGCCGGCGCAACAAGCAACTGTTGCGTCGGCTGCAGCGGACGATGGCCATTCGCCTCGTCCGCGGGTACCGTACCACGTCCACTATGGCGGCGCTGGCTCTGGCCGGGGAACTACCCTTCGAGCTGCTTGCGGCGGTGCGCGCCTATATTTATAGGCGCAATAGCATTTGCCGCAGCGCTCGGGGGGCCCCGCTGGAGCCTGAGGCGGTCCAGGAGCTGGAACTCCAGGCCCGGGGACGCATGTGGGAGGTCTGGCGTAGGGAGTTGTCCTCCCACGCCAGCGAGCGCGTCCCCGGGGCCCTCCTGCCACACCTGCAAAGGTGGCGGGAGCGGCGGCACGGTAGGCTCACCTACCGTCTGACACAGGTATTCACCGGACACGGCTGTTTCGGTGTCTACCTGTGTCGGATAGGACGGGAGGAGACGGCGGTCTGCCACCACTGTGGGGAGGAGGAAGACTCGGCGCAGCATACGCTGGAGGAATGCCCCGCCTTTTCAGCGCTGCGTCGAGTCCTCCGTTGTGAAATAGGAGGAGACCTCTCGCTCCCAGCAGTAGTTGGGGCAATGCTGGAGAGCGAGAGGAACTGGAAGCAGGTGGCCTCCTTCTGCGAAGAGGTGATGAGGCAGAAGGAGGCCGCCGAGCGGGATCGGGAGACTGCCGATCCCGCTCGAAGAACCCGGGGGCGACGGCGTGGTCGGCCCCCTCGTGGCCGCGCCATAGGTCCCCCGGGATAAGGAGGGTAGCTGACGGCGGGGGATGGATCTCTTTTGGGGTCCCCTTGTTCCCCCGCCGTCAGCATATCGTGATGTGGAGTCGACGGGAGCGGGGGGATGGCATGTCTAACGCCGTCCCCCCGGGCGGCCGTGTTACCCAGGGCGGGGGCCCTGGGTAGTTGTTAGGCGGCCGCCGGGATGGAGCGGTGCGGGGCGCGGCCTCCCCGCACTGCGGAAACAGAGGTCATAGGAGGGGGAGGATTAAACTCCCCCTCCTCGGGACGCGGCCGGTCGTCAGAGGATAGATGGCCGGCCATGGCGAGGGGGAGTCGCGGTTGTGTTCTCCGAGAGTTCCCGTGACTCCCCCGAATCCGCCAGAGGTGGAATAGCGTCCGAAGGTCGCCGTGGAGGTTTTAGTGGGTCGAACCCCACACTACCCCTCTGTCGCTCCCCCGAGCGGCGGGGGGGTGTCTGCCGATCAGATTTCCTCCACGTAAAAAAAAAAAAAAAAAAAAAAAAAAAGGGTTAGGGTTAGGGTTAGGGTTAGGGTTAGGTTAGGGTTAGGGTTAGGGTCTCCGGCCGGACGGCGTAGCGGTCGGACGTGTTTCGCGTCGCTCCGCGGTCGATCACTATTAAATCGGGTAATAACGCGTTTCCAGTTGCGAATTAGGTATTAAAATGTTCGGCTAGTGATCGCGAGTGCGTACATATATTAATTAGGCCGGACGCGATCCTAATTAACGCGGAAATTGCAATTATAAGTTGCTCGGGGTGTCATGGCGGCCGCGTCATGACGCGACGACACGCGATAGATTCTCGATTCAGCCGAATATCGATTCACGGGTGCAAAACGGCCTCGATTAGTGTTCGCAGTCGACCGATAAGACGTATTATCGGGTTTTATGCAGGTGATCGGGTGCAATTAGCGCGATAATCAATAAAGACGCCGTGGTCGTGCACGCGGTTTGACAGGCCATCATGGCCGCCAACATGGACGCTTCAACCGACGAGACGAGCGAGGAAGAAGAAGACGCGGGTGTCATGGCCGTTCGATATATCGAAGTAGGTGACGTCAGAGGGTCAGCTTGATGCACGAGACTGAGGGAGAGCGATATAGAGTGAGTAAGAGACAACACGCGAAGACATCGTAAGGTAAGATCTCATCAGGAAAATTATTAAAATTATCATAGAGTCGAGTCCAGATAGTTCGAGATAAATCGATTGCGTATATCGATAGTTAGGAACGTGTCATTCAACGGGACACGCGACGCGAGTGACGCGAGTGACGTGATGCGCGATATGGGTGCGCGGCGAATCGTAACATCGCGCCGAGTAAACGCACGACGCAAAGGTTATGAATGACTGGTGTAGGTTATGTAGATCGAAAAGGTTAGAACCGCAAGTCGGGAAGACGGACGCGATCGTGACGTAGGCGCGTGATGCGATGCGCGAATAGGGTGCGCGGGGCTTCGTAATAGTACGCGGAGTAGAAAAAGGTTATGGCCGACGGTTTTTAGGCTAAATACATCGAAGAGGTTAGGCACGAAATATTTTGACAGGTGAAAGATGGCTGCGCGAAGCGAGCGTGACGCGGTGCGCGAAAAGTGTGCGCGACGTATCGAACTATTGCGAGCGACGAAGTAGGTTATGGGCAACGAACATAGGTTAGATAGATCGAACAGGTTATATCGAAATTGTGACAGGCGAAAAGATGGACGCGAGTAGATGGCGTAGTGCGAGCGTGACGCGATGCGCAAACAGGGGGCGCGTAGTTCCGTGATAGATCGCGAAGTAAAGAAGGTTATGGAGGGAAAAGTTTAGGTTAAGCAGATCGAGGAGGTTAGACCTGTCACTTTGACAGGCGGGAAGAAGGCCGCGAATAGATGGCGCGAGGGGAGATCGTGACGTAGGCGAAGCGTGCGTGACGCGGTGCGCGAATAGGGTGCGCGGTGCTTCGTAACTACGTGCGAAGTAAAAGAAGGTTATGGGCGATAGAATTAGGTTAAATAGATCGAAAAGGTTAGACTCGAAATTTTGACAGGCGGGAAGATGGTCGCGAGTAGATGGCGCGAGGGGACCGTGATGTAGGCGACGCGGTGATGACGCGGTGCGCGGGCAGGATGCGCGTTGACACGATAAAGCGACAGAATGTAACGAAACAGGTCAGGAGCGATATTTCGAGGTTAGGTGAAGCGGTTAGGTTAAGAAATGCCACGAGGCAAGGGAACGAAGAACCGCGATAGATGGCGCTTTTGGCAGGGTGACGTAGGCAGCTCTCGCGTGTAGGGTGAAATTATAGGTAACGGGTGGGCAATTAGTGCTCATCGTGTTACGAGGGGGTTTAGGGCGTTCGTTTGATGGGGGGGAGGCGGCTCGGGGGGAAGGGGTATCGGGGTGATTAGATAAGGGTTGTAGACGCGTCAGACGGTCGAGGGGGGGGTCGAATTGGGCCAAAATTAAATTTCGAAAATGTTTTTGGGGGTAAAATTTTTTATTCGATTTTTGAATAGCCAGACGGTGGTTTTATGGGTTAGGTCAACACCCGAGGTCTCCTAGGGCGCCGCCGGCGGCGTAAATTTGAGTTAAAATTTTTATCGGCGTATCGGGATCAGGGGGTCGGATTACCCCCACTGCCAAAACTTGAGCCTTCCAAGATGGCGGAAAGTCTTGTTTTGCGGTTTTTCGCGATTTTGAGCTTTAAACTCAAGCTTTTTTCAAAATTAGGGATGGATAATTAAATTGGGCAACCACCGGAACAGTTTGCGTCCCCCCCGGGCGAGCCTCCGAAATGTCGCGGGGCGGGTGGGGGGGGTGGAATGAAGTAAATTTTGAATCTTCCTGTAGTTTTTGTGCGAGGGGTCGAGGGTGGGGCGGGGTGCGTCCAGCCCTTGGCCCGCTCAAGATTTTCATCCCCCCTCTAGCCCCGCGATTCGTATCAACGAACGCACAACGGCGCGCTTCGCCCGCGCGCGCATGCGCGCGCGGGCGAACACGCGGTGTACAGTGTCGAGAATGTGTGCGCGCTGGACATCGCGGAGGGTGGCCTATGACCGGGAACCTGGCCGGCCAGGGCCCTGGGCGTTCGCCGTACACCCAACGTTTCTTTTCAGGAGGGCTGGGTGCCGGCCCGATGGCTCCCCGGTCTCCCCTCGCGGGCTGCGGGTTGGGGGCGTCCCGCGCTGTCTGAAGCCTGTGCTTGCGCAGGATGGGACAGCGCGGTGGCGCCTGGGACCCGGGTGCGCGGCGGGGGTTGGGGATGAGTCGGGCGGCGGTCGATAAGTCCCGGGAGGGGCGGACTCCGGGGCCGCGAGTGGCCGTCGACATTTGCGAGCGCAGCCGGCCTAACGGTCGAGGGCGCTGGCGAATGGAGGCGGGGCGGGCCCGGGGTGTACCCCCTCCAGGCCGTGGAGCAGAGTCGTTCCACCCAAACTCTGCATAAGGGTGTGCCAGGAGTTGCATCCATAAGACGGATGACCTGAGGCCTGGTAGCCGTCGTGGTGGATCCAGGAGTCTGGTCGTCCGTGTGGGAACCCTTTTCTTTCAGTGACGATTTGTAGAGGTTCGGCAAGGTCCGTGGTCTGGGCGTGCGCTGGGACGGGGGCGTGTCCATCTCCCTAAAGCCTGCGCAAGCAGGATGAGGCAGTCTTGGCATGCCCCAACGCCCTAGCACGCTACAGGGCGGTTACGCGTCTTGAGCCCGGGTGAGACCCCGTAGATGGGGGGTGATATCCCCAGTCTAGCCGGGTGATCCGTCCTAGTTGGACGGCTTCGAGAAGGGGATTAAGCTGTGGGGCGATCACGCAATCTCTCCACGAGAATTCCGGTACCCCCAGCGGCCCCGTAGGGGCTGAAAAAAGCCCTGGCGAGGTGGTTTAGTGAGTATGCCCTTTATGTGATGTAAAGGTCGCCACTGCTTGTGGGTGCAGCCTGTCCCCCATGACAGTGGGCGCCAGCAAGTGGTGGGGTGAGTCCCTGGGTGGGGCTTGTGAGCCTCACACTGTTCCCGCGGTAGCCCACCAATGCGCTGCGGGTTCGCCCATAAGGTGGGTTCCACCTTGGTGTCAAAAAAAAAAAAAAAAAAAAAAAAAAAAAAAAAAAAAAAAAAAGGGTTAGGGTTAGGGTTAGGGTTAGGGTTAGGTTAGGGTTAGGTTAGGGTTAGGTTAGGGTTAGGGTTAGGGTCCCCGCCGGCCCGGGCGCGGATGTCCACCGCAACCCGGCGCGTCCCCAGGTGGCGGATAGGGGAACGGCCAACAGATATGTTGGTTAGCTGCGAAATAAGCATCCTTCGGGGTGACGAATAAGCAGTCGCGGACCAAATGGACTAGGGGAAGGAACCCTGATTTTTAAACCAACTATGGAGTCAGTCTCGTCTGGAGTATCGATTACGGTGCAGGGGCTCGGAACCCCAGTGCCGGCGTCCGCCGTGGGTGCGCAAGCAGGCCCCCGGACGTCGTTATCCTACGACTGCAGTGCTACGCAGGTGGACCACTTGGCCTGCGTAGCATCCCATGCTACAAGCGAAGACGCGACGGTTGGGACTCCCACCGTCCGTTTGGAGCGCATCGCCGTTCCGAGGTCACGGCCTCGGTCGCGCGATGCGAGTGGAGACAGGGATCGGTCTCCGGTTCGGCGAGCAGATGGCGCGGAGAGGGTAGGGGCTTCCTCCCTCTCCCGTCTTGCCGCCGAACATGGTGAGGCGAAGGAGGGGACATCGGGGGAGGGCCGCACAATGCGCAGCGGCAAGCGTTGCGCACCTCCCACCGATTACGACGATAGTGATGCGGACTCGGACGCCTCGTTCGAGTCCGTACGATCGACGACTAGCTTGGCGTCGTCGGTCGCATCGGGAAAAAGGAGAGGCCGGCCGCCTACGACAGGAGAGTATGTTGGCCTCGCTGAGGCCAAGCTGAAATACGCGGAGGCGTGCCGCCTGGAGGCGGAAACGCGGGAAGCGGAGGACCTTCTCGACCCGTCCGCCACTCCGCGCAGACCTAGTAAGGGGGCAATACCATTGCCGGACGAGACTACGGTTGCACGTGACCTTCGCCAGCGCCCGACGGCCGACGTGGCGGCAGCCGTCCTGGAGGCCCAAGCCGACGTGGAGAAGGTGGCGGGTGTGTCAAAGGGCCTAAAGGGCAACCTCGCCCGCGCCCTGCGACTGGCCGCCCTAAACACTCGCGCGGCTGTCACGGAGCTGGCCACCAGATCGGCCAGCGCCGCCACGCGGAAGCTGGAGGAGGAGAACAACCTCCTCCGCGGACAACTGGCAGAGATGAGGGCCGAACTGGCCCGCCTGCGACAGGAGATAGAAAGCGGCCGGGCACTGATGCCGCCGCCGCCGCCGCCACGACAACCTTCCCCGCCGCGGCAGACGTCGCCGCCTCGACGGCCACCGTCGCCGCCGACACCCACGCGGTGCCCGGCGCCAGTACGGAGGGCGACTCCAACTCCCCCGCCGGCGGAGACCCCACGGTCAGCGCCAGCGGCCAATGATTTGCTTCTGCAGATCAGCTCCTTGATCGACGCCAAGCTGGCGTCGTTCAGGAAGGAGCTTGGGCCGCTGGCGGGCCCAGCACAAGCGGCGCCCACACCCGCTCCCTCAGCGCCGGTCAAGCCGCCGGCGAAGAGGACGAAAAAGGGGGACGACGGGCCTGCCCAGCGCGCGGGCCAAAGCAAGGCGCCGGGCCCGGCAGCAAAAGAGGCCAGGACGGCGTCCCAGCCGGCAAAGGCGGCGGCCCCTCGACCCCCACCAACGGAAGAGTGGGCGAAGGTGGTGGGTCGAAAGGAGCGGCGACGGGCCGCGGCTGCAGCAATCGCTGCTGCCACAGCACCCGCCCACCCGGAACAGGCGGGTAAAAAGGCCCCGGCCAAGGCAGGGCCCAAAAAGAAACAAAATGGCAAAAATGGCAAGGGAGCAGCAGGGCTCCCGAAGAAGAAGGCCCTCCCGGCTCGTCCCCCCCGAACAGCGGCCGTCACCTTGACGGTCCCGCAGGGGGGGAAGGTATCTTATGCGGAGGCGATGGCGACCGCCAGGTCGAAGATAAACCTGGCGGACGTGGGCATCGCCTCCCTAAAGCCGAGGAGGGCAGTGACCGGCGGCCTCGTTTTGGAGGTCGCCGGGCCGGAGGGTGCCGCGAAGGCCGACGCATTGGCGGCCAAGATGGCAGAGGCGCTGGAGGGCACCGGGGTGAAGGTGGCCAGGCCGACCAAGACGGCGGAACTGAGGATCCGCGGCCTGGTCGACGGCTCCACCCCGGACGAAGTTGCGGCGACCGTCGCTGCGACTGGAGGGTGCCGGAAGGAGGAAGTGCAGACCGGACAGATCCGGTCTTCCGCCTCCGGTCTTGGCACCCTATGGGTCCGATGCCCGGCCGCTGCCGCCAGGAAACTGGCGGTAGCTGGGAAGGTGCTGGTCGGGTGGACCCAGGCGACGGTCGAGGCCCTCCAGGCCCGACCCCTGCAGTGCTACCGCTGCCTAGAACTGGGTCATACCAGGCAGCGGTGCACAAATGAGGCGGACCGCACGGGTCGCTGCTATGTGTGCGGCGACCCGGGTCATGCGGCGAGCGCCTGTACGGCTCCCCCGAAGTGCTCCGTGTGTTCGGATCAGGGGAGACCGTCAGCGCACCGCCTCGGGGGTCGGGGGTGCCATGCCAGTGCTGCCAAGGCGGCCGGCGGCAAGGCGAAGACCGGGAAGAAGAAGAGGGCGGGGGCCAAGGCAGCGGCCCCCGCTCCAGCGGCAGTGGCGGGCGCATCAGCCCCCACTGCACCCGTCGAAGGCGGGCCCGATAAGGCCCCAGCGGCCGCCGCCCCGGCGGTCGCAATGGAGGTTGTCCCAGAGGTGGAGTGATGGGGCCCGCTGGCCCCGTACTCCAGGTCAACCTGAACTGCTCGGCCAGAGCTCAGGATCTGCTGATGCAGACAATGGCCGAGCAGGGGGCCGGGTTGGCCGTGGTGGCGGAGCCATATAGAGTCCCCAACCATCCAAGTTGGATGGGGGACTCCGCGGGCTCCGTCGCCACCCTCTGGGGAGGGAGGCCAGGTGCCCCGCCGTGTACGCTGCTGGAGCGTGGGCGGGGTTACCTGGCGGTAGAGTGGGAGGGTTTCGCGGTGGTGGCGGTATACGCACCTCCGAGTTGGCCCCTCGAGCAGTTCGAAGAGTACTTGGACGGGTTGGGGAGATGCGTCTCCCGCTGCCATCCCCGTCCGGTACTCGTCCTGGGAGACTTTAACGCCAAGGCCACGGCCTGGTCGTCTCCCAGGACAGACTCGAGGGGCAGTGAGGTGCTCGACTGGGCGGCGGGACTGGAGCTCCGCTTGCTAAACACGGGCTCCGTCCACACGTGCGTGCGGTACAACGGGGGGTCAATCGTTGACCTATCATGGGCAACGCCCCCCGCCGCGCGCCGTGTTTCGGGGTGGAGGGTGGCGGTAGAGGTCGAATCGTTATCGGATCATCGATACATCGTGATCGACCTCTCCGCTGCCCCCCAAGCGACACCCCGACGTCGCCCGGGAGGACAGCAGCCACCACCGCGATGGGCGCTACGGCGCCTGGACCGGGACGCGCTGATGGCGGCAGCACAAGTCGTGGCCTGGCCCGAACATCCGGCCGGGCCTGTCGACGGGCGGGTGGAAGCCCGATGGTTCCGGGGTGCTATGACGTCCATATGTGACGTCGCTATGCCCCGGGCCAGGGTCCACCCGAGGAAGGCGGTTTACTGGTGGTCGAGCGAAATCGCGGAACTACGCACGCAGTGCGTCCGCGCGCGACGCCAGTACACCCGCGCCCGTCGACGACGACGACGAGACGAACATCGGGCTGCCCAGCTGTACGGGGACTACAGGGAGAAGGTAGTCGCCCTGCAGCTGGCCATCAAGCGAGCGAAAGCCCAGGCATGGAAGGATCTCCTCGGCTCTCTGAACAAAGATCCGTGGGGGCGCCCTTACAAGATGGTGATGGGACGTTTACGTCCCTGGGCGCCTCCCATTTCAGAGAGCCTCGACCCCCAGTTTCTCGGGAGGGTCGTGGACACGTTATTCCCCCCTGGTGGGGAGTTGTCCCGACCCCGACCCGAGACGGAGGCACGCTACACGTCCTCCGACGTGGGGGTCACCGAGGAGGAGATGGTCGGTGTCATCCGCTGGCTCCGGGGCAAGAACACCGCCCCGGGGCCCGATGGGATACCCGGCCGAGCCTGGGCGCTCGCTTTGCGCGTCCTGGGGGGGCGGATGAAGGCCCTCTTTGAGGAGTGCCTGAGATCGGGGGTGTTCCCCGACCTCTGGAAGGAGAGTAGGATGGTCCTCCTGAGAAAGGAGGGGAGGCCTGCGGATTCTCCCTCCGCGTACCGGCCCATTTGTCTGCTGGATGAGGCGGGCAAGATGTTTGAACGCATCATTGCCGCCCGCCTCACCAGCCACCTGTCCCGTGTTGGCCCCGATCTGGCTGACAGCCAGTTTGGATTCCGGGAGGGACGATCGACCGTAGACGCGGTCGATCGCGTCAAGTCCCTCTCGGACAATGCTGTCAGCAGGGGCGGGGTGTGTTTGGCGGTGTCGCTTGACATCGTCAACGCCTTCAACACCCTGCCCTGGCCCGCCATAAGGGAGGCACTGGTACGTCACCAAGTGCCTCCCTACCTTCAGGCGGTGCTCGGGGACTACCTGCGGGACAGGGGGATAGAATTCCCGGGCCGGGACGGGACGATGCGGAGGGAGGTGGACCGTGGGGTCCCACAGGGGTCCGTTTTGGGCCCGCTTCTGTGGGATCTCGGGTATAACACGGTCCTGCAGGCCTCGCTTCCCGACGGTGCCACCCTAGTCTGCTACGCGGACGACACGCTGGTGGTGACCGTCGGGAGCACGTTCGGGAGGACCATCCGAAGAGCGGAGGTTGCGGTGGCAGCCGTCGTCCGGAGGATCCACGACCTGGGGCTGAGAATAGCCCCGGAGAAGACCGAGGCCATATGGTTTCACGGCCGGCCTCGGTCCAAGCCTCCGGCGAGGTCGTGGATCCTGGTAGGTGGAGCCAGTGTCGAGGTGGGTTCCCGGATGAAGTATCTGGGACTCATCCTCGACAGCCACTGGAGTTTCGAGGCTCATTTCGACCGCCTCGTCCCCCGAGTTGAAAAGGCAGCGGCCTCCATGGGCCGTCTGCTGCCGAATCTCGGGGGACCTGGGGATTGGGTGCGCCGCCTGTACTTAGGCGTGGTACGGTCCATGGCATTGTATGGTGCCCCTATATGGGCACCGGCCGGGATGGCAAGCCGGCGCAACAAGCAACTGTTGCGTCGGCTGCAGCGGACGATGGCCATTCGCCTCGTCCGCGGGTACCGTACCACGTCCACTATGGCGGCGCTGGCTCTGGCTGGGGAACTACCTTTCGAGCTGCTCGCGGCGGTGCGCGCCTACATTTATAGGCGCAATAGCATTTGCCGCAGCGCTCGGGGGGCCCCGCTGGAGCCTGAGGCGGTCCAGGAGCTGGAACTCCAGGCCCGGGGACGCATGTGGGAGGTCTGGCGGAGGGAGTTGTCCTCCCACGCCAGCGAACGCGTCCCCGGGGCCCTCCTGCCACACCTGCAAAGGTGGCGGGAGCGGCGGCACGGTAGGCTCACCTACCGTCTGACACAGGTATTCACCGGACACGGCTGTTTCGGTGTCTACCTGTGTCGGATAGGACGGGAGGAGACGGCGGTTTGCCACCACTGTGGGGAGGAGGAAGACTCGGCGCAGCATACGCTGGAGGAATGCCCCGCCTTTTCAGCGCTGCGTCGAGTCCTCCGTTGTGAAATAGGAGGAGACCTCTCGCTCCCAGCAGTAGTTGGGGCAATGCTGGAGAGCGAGAGGAACTGGAAGCAGGTGGCCTCCTTCTGCGAGGAAGTAATAAAGCAGAAGGAGGCCGCCGAGCGGGATCGGGAACGATCCGATCCCGCTCGAAGAACCCGGGGGCGGCGGCGTGTGCGGCCTGTGAGAGGCCGCGCCGTGGGACCCCCGGACTAAGGAGGGTAGCTGACGGCGGGGGGTGGAGCTCTTTTGGGGTCCCCCTTGTTCCCCCGCCGTCAGCAGATCGAGACGTGGTAGTCGACGGGAGCGGGGGGACGGCATGTTGAAAGCCGTCCCCCCGGGCGGCCGTGTTACCCAGGGCGGGGGCCCTGGGTAGTTGATAAACGGCCGCCGGGATGGAGCGGTGCGGGGCGCGGCCTCCCTGCACTGCGGAACCAGAGGGTATAGGAGGGGGAGGATTGAACTCCCCCTCCTCGGGACGCGGCCGGTCATCAAAGGATAGATGACCGGCCATGGCGAGGGGGAGTCGCGGTTGTGTTCTCCGAGAGTTCCCGTGACTCCCCCGAATCCGCCAGATGCGGAAGAGCGTCCGAAGGTCGCCGTGGAGGTTTTAGTGGGTCGAACCCCACACTACCCCTCTGTCGCTCCCCCGAGCGGCAGGGGGGTGTCTGCCGTTCAGATTTCCTCCACGTAAAAAAAAAAAAAAAAAAAAAAAAAAAAAAAATAGGGTCCCCGCCGGTGTTCCCTCTATGGGGAGTGTTTTATGTCGGGGATGTTCCCCGACATATGGAAGAGGAGTAGGATGGTCCTCCTGAGAAAGGAGGGGAGGCCTGCGGATTCTCCCTCCGCGTACCGGCCCATTTGTCTGCTGGATGAGGCGGGCAAGATGTTTGAACGCATCATTGCCGCCCGCCTCACCAGCCACCTGTCCCGCGTTGGCCCCGATCTGGCTGACAGCCAGTTTGGATTCCGAGAGGGACGATCGACCGTAGACGCGGTCGATCGCGTCAAGTCCCTCTCGGACAATGCTGTCAGCAGGGGCGGGGTGTGTTTGGCGGTGTCGCTTGACATCGTCAACGCCTTCAACACCCTGCCCTGGCCCGCCATAAGGGAGGCACTGGTACGTCACCAAGTGCCTCCCTACCTTCAGGCGGTGCTCGGGGACTACTTGCGGGACAGGGGGATAGAATTCCCGGGCCGGGACGGGATGATGCGGAGGGAGGTGGACCGTGGGGTCCCACAGGGGTCCGTTTTGGGCCCGCTTCTGTGGGACCTCGGATACAACACGGTCCTGCAGGCCTCGCTTCCCGACGGCGCCACCTTAGTCTGCTACGCGGACGACACGCTGGTGGTGACCGTCGGGAGCACGTTCGGGAGGACCATCCGACGAGCGGAGGTTGCGGTGGCAGCCGTCGTCCGGAGGATCCACGACCTGGGGCTGAGAATAGCCCCGGAGAAGACCGAGGCCTTATGGTTTCATGGCCGGCCTCGGTCCAAGCCTCCGGCGCGGTCGTGGATCCTGGTAGGTGGAGCCAGTGTCGAGGTGGGTTCCCGGATGAAGTATCTGGGACTCATCCTCGACAGCCACTGGAGTTTCGAGGCTCATTTCGACCGCCTCGTCCCTCGAGTTGAAAAGGCAGCGGCCTCTATGGGTCGTCTGCTGCCGAATCTCGGGGGACCTGGAGATTGGGTGCGCCGCCTATACTTAGGCGTGGTACGGTCCATGGCCTTGTATGGTGCCCCTATATGGGCACCGGCCGGGATGGCAAGCCGGCGCAACAAGCAACTGTTGCGTCGGCTGCAGCGGACGATGGCCATTCGCCTCGTCCGCGGGTACCGTACCACGTCCACTATGGCGGCGCTGGCTCTGGCCGGGGAACTACCCTTCGAGCTGCTTGCGGCGGTGCGCGCCTATATTTATAGGCGCAATAGCATTTGCCGCAGCGCTCGGGGGGCCCCGCTGGAGCCTGAGGCGGTCCAGGAGCTGGAACTCCAGGCCCGGGGACGCATGTGGGAGGTCTGGCGTAGGGAGTTGTCCTCCCACGCCAGCGAGCGCGTCCCCGGGGCCCTCCTGCCACACCTGCAAAGGTGGCGGGAGCGGCGGCACGGTAGGCTCACCTACCGTCTGACACAGGTATTCACCGGACACGGCTGTTTCGGTGTCTACCTGTGT
Organism: Stelis phaeoptera; assembly: GCA_943735885.1. Taxonomy (NCBI): domain Eukaryota; kingdom Metazoa; phylum Arthropoda; class Insecta; order Hymenoptera; family Megachilidae; genus Stelis; species Stelis phaeoptera. The sequence goes on from CALSEM010000132.1 coordinate 470,226, forward strand.
CGGATAGGACGGGAGGAGACGGCGGTTTGCCACCACTGTGGGGAGGAGGAGGACTCGGCGCAGCACACGCTGGAGGAATGCCCCGCCTTTTCAGCGCTGCGTCGAGTCCTCCGATGTGAGATAGGAGGAGACCTCTCGCTCCCAGCAGTAGTTGGGGCAATGCTGGAGAGCGAGAGGAACTGGAAGCAGGTGGCCTCCTTCTGCGAGGAAGTAATAAAGCAGAAGGAGGCCGCCGAGCGGGATCGGGAACGATCCGATCCCGCTCGAAGAACCCGGGGGCGGCGACGGGTGCGGCCGGCCAGAGGCCGCGCCATAGGGCCCCCGGACTACGGAGGGTAGCTGACGGCGGGGGGTGGATCTCTTTTGGGGTCCCCTTGTTCCCCCGCCGTCAGCAGATCGTGAAGATGAGTCGACGGGAGCGGGGGGACGACATGTTGAACGCCGTCCCCCCGGGCGGCCGTGTTACCCAGGGCGGGGGCCCTGGGTAGTTGATAAACGGCCGCCGGGATGGAGCGGTGCGGGGCGCGGCCTCCCTGCACTGCGGAACCAGAGGTTATAGGAGGGGGAGGAGTAAACTCCCCCTCCTCGGGACGCGGCCGGTCATCAAAGGACAGATGACCGGCCATGGCGAGGGGGAGTCGCGGTTGTGTTCTCCGAGAGTTCCCGTGACTCCCCCGAATCCGCCAGATGCGGAAGAGCGTCCGAAGGTCGCCGTGGAGGTTTTAGTGGGTCGAACCCCACACTACCCCTCTGTCGCTCCCCCGAGCGGCAGGGGGGTGTCTGCCGTTCAGATTTCCTCCACGTAAAAAAAAAAAAAAAAAAAAAAAAAAAAAAAAAAAAAAAAATAGGGTCCCCGCCGGTGGAGCCCACACGGTCGGCGCCAGCGGCCAATGATCTGCTTCAGCAGATCAGCTCCCTGATCGACGCCAAGCTGGCGTCGTTCAGGAGGGAGCTTGGGCCGCTGGCGGGCCCAGCACGCGCGGCACCCACAGCCGCTCCCTCTGCGCCGGCCAAACCGCCAGCGAAGAGGAAAAAGGAGGACAACGGGCCCGCCCAGCGTGCGGGTCCGAGCAAGGCGCCGAGCGCAGCGACTAAGGAGGCCAAGCCGGCGCCACAGCCGCTAAAGGCGAAAGCCCCCCGACCCCCAGCGGAAGAGTGGGCTAAGGTCGTGGGGCGAAAGGAGCGGCGTCGGGCCGCGGCTGTTGCAACGGCCGGCGCCGCAGCCCCCACCCGGCCGGAACAGGCCGGCAAAAAGGCTCCAGCCACGGCGGGGACCAGCGGCATGAAGAAGAAAGCGAAGGGAGCTGCTGGTCAGACGAAGAAGGCCCTCCCGGCTCGTCCCCCCCGGACAGCGGCCGTCACCTTGACGGTCCCGCAGGGGGGGAAGGTGTCTTATGCGGAGGCGATGGCGACCGCCAGGTCGAAGATAAACCTGGCGGACATGGGCATCGCCTCCCTAAAGCCGAGGAGGGCGGTGACCGGCGGCCTCGTGCTTGAGGTCGCTGGACCGGAGGGGGCAGCCAAGGCCGATGCCTTGGCGGCAAAGATGGCGGAGGCCCTGGAGGGAACCGGGGTGAAGGTGGCCAGGCCAACGAAAACGGCGGAGCTGAGAATCCGTGGCCTGGTTGATGGCATCACCCCGGAGGAAGTTGCGGAGACCGTCGCCGCGACTGGAGGGTGCCGGAAGGAGGACGTACAGACCGGAGAAATCCGGTCCTCTGCCTCCGGTCTTGGCACCCTTTGGGTCCGGTGCCCGGCTGCTGCCGCCAGGAAACTGGCAGTGGCCGGCAAGGTCACCGTTGGGTGGACCCGGGCGACGGTCGAGGCCCTCCAGGCCCGACCCCTACAGTGTTACCGCTGTCTGGAAATGGGACACACCAGACAGCGGTGCACAAACGAGGCGGACCGCACGGGTCGCTGCTACGTCTGCGGCGACCCGGGCCACGCGGCGAGCGCCTGCAGGGCCTCCCCGAAGTGTCCGGTCTGTGCGGACCAGGGGAGGCCCTCGGCGCACCGCCTCGGGGGTCGGGCGTGCCCCGCCGGCGCCGCCAAGGCGGCCGGCAAAAAGAATACCGGGAAGAAGAAGAGGGCGGGGGCCAAGGCAGCGGCCCCCGCCCCAACGTCAGTGAAGGGCGCGTCAGCCCCCACTGCAGCAGCAGGAGGTGGGCCCGATAAGGCCCCGGCGGCCGCCCCTCCGGCGGTCGCCATGGAGGTTGTACCAGAGGTGGAGTGATGGGGCCCGCTGGCCCCGTACTCCAGGTCAACCTAAACTGCTCGGCCAGGGCGCAAGATCTGCTGATGCAGACAATGGCCGAGCAGGGGGCCGGGTTGGCCGTGGTGGCGGAGCCATATAGAGTCCCCAACCATCCAAGTTGGATGGGGGACTCCGCGGGCTCCGTCGCCACCCTCTGGGGAGGGAGGCCAGGTGCCCCGCCGTGTACGCTGCTGGAGCGTGGGCGGGGTTACCTGGCGGTAGAGTGGGAGGGTTTCGCGGTGGTGGCGGTATACGCACCTCCGAGTTGGCCCCTCGAGCAGTTCGAAGAGTACTTGGACGGGTTGGGGAGATGCGTCTCCCGCTGCCATCCCCGTCCGGTACTCGTCCTGGGAGACTTTAACGCCAAGGCCACGGCCTGGTCGTCTCCCAGGACAGACTCGAGGGGCAGTGAGGTGCTCGACTGGGCGGCGGGACTGGAGCTCCGCTTGCTAAATACGGGCTCCGTCCATACGTGCGTGCGGTACAACGGGGGGTCAATCGTTGACCTATCATGGGCAACGCCCCCCGCCGCGCGCCGTGTTTCGGGGTGGAGGGTGGCGGTAGAGGTCGAATCGTTATCGGATCATCGATATATCGTGATCGACCTCTCCGCTGCCCCCCAAGCGACGCCCCGACGTCGCCCGGGAGGACAGCAGCCACCACCGCGATGGGCGCTACGGCGCCTGGACCGGGACGCGCTGATGGCGGCAGCCCAAGTCGTGGCCTGGCCCGAACAACCGGCCGGGCCTGTCGACGGGCGGGTGGAAGCCCGATGGTTCCGGGGTGCTATGACGTCCATATGTGACGTCGCTATGCCCCGGGCCAGGGTCCATCCGAGGAAGGCGGTGTACTGGTGGTCGAGCGAAATCGCGGAGCTACGCACGCAGTGCGTCCGCGCGCGACGCCAGTACACCCGCGCCCGTCGACGACGACGACGAGACGAACATCGGGCTGCCCAGCTGTACGGGGACTACAGGGAGAAGGTAGTCGCCCTGCAGCTGGCCATCAAGCGAGCGAAAGCCCAGGCATGGAAGGATCTCCTCGGCTCTCTGAACAAAGATCCGTGGGGGCGCCCTTATAAGTTGGTGATGGGACGTTTACGTCCCTGGGCGCCTCCCATTTCAGAGAGCCTCGACCCCCAGTTTCTCGGGAGGGTCGTGGACACGTTATTCCCCCCTGGTGGGGAGTTGTCCCGACCCCGACCCGAGACGGAGGCACGTTACACGTCCTCCGACGTGGGGGTCACCGAGGAGGAGATGGTCGGCGTCATCCGCTGGCTCCGGGGCAAGAACACCGCCCCGGGGCCCGATGGGATACCCGGCCGAGCCTGGGCGCTCGCTTTGCGCGTCCTGGGGGGGAGGCTACGTTCCCTGTACGGGGAGTGTTTTATGTCGGGGATGTTCCCCGACATATGGAAGAGGAGTAGGATGGTCCTCCTGAGAAAGGAGGGGAGGCCTGTGGATTCTCCCTCCGCGTACCGGCCCATTTGTCTGCTGGATGAGGCGGGCAAGATGTTTGAACGCATCATTGCCGCCCGCCTCACCAGCCATCTGTCCCGCGTTGGCCCCGATCTGGCTGACAGCCAGTTTGGCTTCCGAGAGGGACGATCGACCGTAGATGCGGTCGATCGCGTCAAGTCCCTCTCGGACAATGCTGTCAGCAGGGGCGGGGTGTGTTTGGCGGTGTCGCTCGACATCGTCAACGCCTTCAACACCCTGCCCTGGCCCGCCATAAGGGAGGCACTGGTACGTCACCAAGTGCCTCCCTACCTTCAGGCGGTGCTCGGGGACTACCTGCGGGACAGGGGGATAGAATTCCCGGGCCGGGACGGGACGATGCGGAGGGAGGTGGACCGTGGGGTCCCACAGGGGTCCGTTTTGGGCCCGCTTCTGTGGGACCTCGGATACAACACGGTCTTGCAGGCCTCGCTTCCCGATGGCGCCACCTTAGTCTGCTACGCGGACGACACGCTGGTGGTGACCGTCGGGAGCACGTTCGGGAGGACCATCCGAAGAGCGGAGGTTGCGGTGGCAGCCGTCGTCCGGAGGATCCACGACCTGGGGCTAAGGATAGCCCCGGAGAAGACCGAGGCCATATGGTTTCATGGCCGGCCTCGGTCCAAGCCTCCGGCGCGGTCGTGGATCCAGGTAGGTGGAGCCAGTGTCGAGGTGGGTTCCCGGATGAAGTATCTGGGACTCATCCTCGACAGCCACTGGAGTTTCGAGGCTCATTTCGACCGCCTCGTCCCCCGAGTTGAAAAGGCAGCGGCCTCTATGGGCCGTCTGCTGCCGAATCTCGGGGGACCTGGGGATTGGGTGCGCCGCTTATACTTAGGCGTGGTACGGTCCATGGCCTTGTATGGTGCCCCTATATGGGCACCGGCCGGGATGGCAAGCCGGCGCAACAAGCAACTGTTGCGTCGGCTGCAGCGGACGATGGCTATTCGCCTCGTCCGCGGGTACCGTACCACGTCCACTATGGCGGCGCTGGCTCTGGCTGGGGAACTACCCTTCGAGCTGCTCGCGGCGGTGCGCGCCTATATTTATAGGCGCAACAGCATTTGCCGCAGCGCTCGGGGGGCCCCGCTGGAGCCTGAGGCGGTCCAGGAACTGGAGCTCCAGGCCCGGGGACGCATGTGGGAGGTCTGGCGGAGGGAATTGTCCTCCCACGCCAGCGAGCGCGTCCCCGGGGCCATCCTGCCACACCTGCAAAGGTGGCGGGATCGGCGGCATGGTAGGCTCACCTACCGGCTGACGCAGGTATTCACCGGACATGGTTGTTTCGGTGTCTACCTGCGTCGCATTGGACGGGAGGAGACGGCGGTTTGCCACCATTGTGGGGAGGAGGAGGACTCGGCGCAGCACACGCTGGAGGAATGCCCCGCCTTTTCAGCGCTGCGTCGAGTCCTCCGGTGTGAGATTGGAGGAGACCTCTCGCTCCCAGCAGTAGTTGGGGCAATGCTGGAGAGCGAGAGGAACTGGAAGCAGGTGGCCTCCTTCTGCGAGGAAGTAATAAAGCAGAAGGAGGCCGCCGAGCGGGATCGGGAACGATCCGATCCCGCTCGAAGAACCCGGGGGCGGCGACGGGTGCGGCCGGCCAGAGGCCGCGCCATAGGGCCCCCGGACTAAGGAGGGTAGCTGACGGCGGGGGGTGGATCACGACTGGGGTCCCCTTGTTCCCCCGCCGTCAGCAGATCGAGATGTTGTGTTCGACGGGAGCGGGGGGACGGCAAGCTTAAAGCCGTCCCCCCGGGCGGCCGTATTACCCAGGGCGGGGGCCCTGGGTAGTGGATAAGCGGCCGCCGGGATGGAGCGGTGCGGGGCGCGGCCTCCCTGCACTGCGGAAACAGAGGTCATAGGAGGGGGAGGATTAAACTCCCCCTCCTCGGGACGCGGCCGGTCATCAAAAGATAGATGACCGGCCATGGCGAGGGGGAGTCGCGGTTGTGTTCTCTAAGAGTTCCCGTGACTCCCCCGAATCCGCCAGAGGTGGAAGAGCGTCCGAAGGTCGCCGTGGAGGTCTTAGTGGGTCGAACCCCACACTACCCCTCTGTCGCTCCCCCGAGCGGCAGGGGGGTGTCTGCCGATCAGATTTCCTCCACGTAAAAAAAAAAAAAAAAAAAAAAAAAAAAAAAAAAGGGTTAGGGTTAGGGTTAGGGTTAGGATTAGGTTAGGGTTAGGGTTAGGGTGGTCTCCGGCCGGACGGCGTAGCGGTCGGACGTGTTTCGCGTCGCTCCGCGGTCGATCACTATTAAATCGGGTAATAACGCGTTTTGTGTTACGAATTAGGTACTAAAATGTTCGGCTAGTGATCGCGAGTGCGTACATATATTAATTAGGCCGGGCGCGATCCTAATTAACGCGGAAATTGTAATTATAAGTTGTTCGGGGTGTCATGGCGGCCGCGTCATGACGCGACGACACGCGATAGATTCTCGATTCAGCCGAATATCGATTTACGGGTGTAAAACGGCCTCGATTAGTGTTCCTAATTGATAGATAAGACTTATTATCGGGTTTTATGCAAGTGATCGGGTGCAATTAACGCGATAAACGATAAAGTCGCTGTGATCGTGCACGCGGTTTGACAGGCCATCATGGCCGCCAACATGGACGCTTCAACCGACGCGACGAGCGAGGAAGAAGAAGACGCGGGTGTCATGGCCGTTCGAGATATATCGAAGTAGGTGACGTCAGAGGGTCAACTTGATGCACGAGACTGAGGGAGAACGAGATAGAGAGAGTAAGAGACAACACGCGAAGACAACGTAAGGTAGTATTTCAACAGAGAAATTATAAAATTTTAATAGAGTCGAGTCGAGATAGTTCGATATAAATCGATAGCGTATATCGATAGATAGGAACTTGTCATTCAACGGGACAAGTGACGCGAGTGACGTAATGCGCGATTTGGATGCGCGGTGGTGCGGAACACCGCGTCGAGTAAATGCACGACGTAAAGGTTATGAATGACAGGTGTAGGTTATGTAGATCGAAAAGGTTAGAACCGCCAGTCGGGAAGACGGTCGCGATCGTGACGTAGGCGAGCGGCGCGTGACGCGATGCGTGAACAGGATGCGCGCGGCTTCGTGATAGTACGCGGAGTAGCAAAAGGTTATGGCCGAGGGAATTTAGGTTAAATACATCGAAGAGGTTAGACGCGACAATTTTGACAGGCGAAAGATGGCCGCGAGTAGGTGGCGCGAAGCGAGCGTGACGCGATGCGCGAAAAGTGTGCGCGGGGAATCGAATTATTACGAAGGTTTCATGGGTTATGGACAACGATTATAGGTTAAATAGATCGAAAAGGTTATATCGAAATTATGACAGGCGAAAAGATGGTCGCGAGTAGATGGCGTAGTGCGAGCGTGACGCGATGCGCGAACAGGGTGCGCGGCGACTCGTAATAGATCGCGGAATAAAGAAAGGTTATGGGGGAAAAAAGTATAGGTTAAATAGATCGAAGAGGTTAGACCTGTCACTTCGACAGGCGGGTAGATGGCCGCGAATAGATGGCGCAAGGGGAGATCGTGACGTAGGCGAAGCGAGCGTGACGCGGTGCGCGAATAGGGTGCGCGGAGGATCGTAATAGTACGCGATGTAAAAGAAGGTTATGGGCGACAGATTTAGGTTAAATAGATCGAAAAGGTTATACTCGTAATTTTGACAGGCGATAAATGGCGGCGACTAGATGGCGCGAGGGGATCGTGACGTAGGCGAAGCGAGCGTGACGCGGTGCGTGAATAGGATGCGCGGTGGTTCGTAATAACGCGCGAAGTAAAAGAAGGTTATGGGCGATAGAATTAGGTTATATAGACCGAAAAGGTTAGACTTGAAATTTTTGACAGGCGATAGATGGCCGCGAATAGATGGCGCGAGGGGAGATCGTGACGTAGGCGAAGCGAGCGTGACGCGGTGCGCGAATAGGGTGCGCGGTGGTTCGTAACAAACGCGCGAAGTAAAAGAAGGTTATGGGCGACAGAATTAGGTTAAATAGATCGAAAAGGTTAGACTCGAAATTTTATTTTTGACAGGCGGATTGATGGCCGCGAATAGATGGCGCGAGGGGGAACGTGACGTAGGCGAAGCGAACGTGACGCGATGCGCGACGAGGGTGCGCGGTGGATCGTAACAGTACGCGAAGTAAAAGGTTATGGGCGATAGAATTAGGTTAAATAGATCGAAGAGGTTAAACTTGAAAATTTGTGACAGGCGGTTAGATGGCCGCGAATAAGATGGCGCGAGGGGGGGGAACGTGACGTAGGCGAAGCGAGCGTGACGCGATGCGCGACGAGGGTGCGCGGTCACACGATAGAACGATTGACCGTCATGAAACAGGTTAGGTGCGAAATTTCGAGGTTAGGTCAAGCGGTTAGGTTAAGAAATGCCATGTGGCAAGGGGATGCAGAACCGCGGTAGATGGCGCGTCGGTTGTGGGACGTAGGTGGCTGTCGCGGTAGTGTTCTCCGAGAGTTCCCGTGACTCCCCCGAATCCGCCAGAGGTGGAATAGCGTCCGAAGGTCGCCGTGGAGGTTTTAGTGGGTCGAACCCCACACTACCCCTCTGTCGCTCCCCCGAGCGGCAGGGGGGTGTCTGCCGATCAGATTTCCTCCACGTAAAAAAAAAAAAAAAAAAAAAAAAAAAAAAAAAAAAAAAAAACGTAGGTGGCTCTCGCGTGTAGGGTGCGATGATAGGTAGCGGGTGGGCAATTAGTGCTCATCGCGTTACGAGGGGGTTTAGGGCGTTCGTCTGATGGGGGGGAGGTGGCTCGGGGGGGGGGGTGTCTCGGGGTGACGAGATAAGGGTTGCGGACGCGTCAGACGGTCGAGGGGGGGTCGAATTCGGCCAAAATTAAATTTTGAAAATGTTTTTGGGGGTAAAATTTTTTATTTGATTTTCGAGTAGCCAGACGGTGGTTTTATGGGTTAGGTTCACATCCGAGGTCTCCCAGGGCGCCGCCGGCGGCGTAATTTTGAGTTAAAATTTTTATCGGCCTATCGGGTTCAGGGGGTCGGTTTACCCCCACCGCCAAAACTTGAGCCTTCCAAGATGGCGGAAAGCCTTGTTTTCCGGTTTTTCGCGATTTTGAGCTTTAAATTCAAGCTTTTTTCAAAATTAGGGATGGGTAATTAAATTGGGCAACCACCGGAACAATCTGCGTCCCCCCGGGCGAGCCTCCGAAATGTCGCGGGGCGGGTGGGGGGGGTGGAATGAATTAAATTTTGAATCTCCCTGTAGTTTTCGTACGAGGGGTTGAGGGTGGGGCGGGGTGCGTCCAGCCCTTGGCCCGCTCGAGATTTTCATCCCCCCTCTAGCCCCGCGATTCGTATCAACGAACGCACAACGGCGCGCTTCGCCCGCGCGCGCATGCGCGCGCGGGCGAACACGCGGTGTACAGTGTCGAGAATGTGTGCGCGCTGGACATCGCGGAGGGTGGCCTATGACCGGGAACCTGGCCGGCCAGGGCCCTGGGCGTTCGCCGTACACCCAACGTTTCTTTTCAGGAGGGCTGGGTGCCGGCCCGATGGCTCCCCGGTCTCCCCTCGCGGGCTGCGGGTTGGGGGCGTCCCGCGCTGTCTGAAGCCTGTGCTTGCGCAGGATGGGACAGCGCGGTGGCGCCTGGGACCCGGGTGCGCGGCGGGGGTTGGGGATGAGTCGGGCGGCGGTCGATAAGTCCCGGGAGGGGCGGACTCCGGGGCCGCGAGTGGCCATCGACATTTGCGAGCGCAGCCGGCCCAACGGTCGCGGGCGCTGGCGAATGGAGGCGGGGCGGGCCCGGGGTGTACCCCCTCCAGGCCGTGGAGCAGAGTCGTTCCACCCAAACTCTGCATAAGGGTGTGCCAGGAGTTGCATCCATAAGACGGATGACCTGAGGCCTGGTAGCCGTCGTGGTGGATCCAGGAGTCTGGTCGTCCGTGTGGGAACCCTTTTCTTTCAGTGACGATTTGTAGAGGTTCGGCAAGGTCCGTGGTCTGGGCGTGCGCTGGGACGGGGGCGTGTCCATCTCCCTAAAGCCTGCGCAAGCAGGATGAGGCAGTCTTGGCACGCCCCAACGCCCTAGCACGCTACAGGACGGTTACGCGTCTTGAGCCCGGGTGAGACCCCGTAGATGGGGGGTGATATCCCCAGTCTAGCCGGGTGATCCGTCCTAGTTGGACGGCTTCGAGAAGGGGATTAAGCTGTGGGGCGATCACGCAATCTCTCCACGAGAATTCCGGTACCCCCAGCGGCCCCGTAGGGGCTGAAAAAAGCCCTGGCGAGGTGGTTTAGTGAGTATGCCCTTTATGTGATGTAAAGGTCGCCACTGCTTGTGGGTGCAGCCTGTCCCCCATGACAGTGGGCGCCAGCAAGTGGTGGGGTGAGTCCCTGGGTGGGGCTTGTGAGCCTCACACTGTTCCCGCGGTAGCCCACCAATGCGCTGCGGGTTCGCCCATAAGGTGGGTTCCACCTTGGTGTCAAAAAAAAAAAAAAAAAAAAAAAAAAAAAAAAAAAAAAAAAAAAAAAGGGTTAGGGTTAGGTTAGGGTTAGGGTTAGGTTAGGGTTAGGGTTAGGGTTAGGTTAGGGTTAGGTTAGGGTTAGGTTAGGGTTAGGTTAGGGTTACACGGGCTCAGCCTCCGGCGAGGTCGTGGATCCAGGTAGGTGGAGCCAGTGTCGAGGTGGGTTCCCGGATGAAGTATCTGGGACTCATCCTCGACAGCCACTGGAGTTTCGAGGCTCATTTCGACCGCCTCGTCCCCCGAGTTGAAAAGGCAGCGGCCTCCATGGGCCGTCTGCTGCCGAATCTCGGGGGACCTGGGGATTGGGTGCGCCGCCTGTACTTAGGCGTGGTACGGTCCATGGCCTTGTATGGTGCCCCTATATGGGCACCGGCCGGGATGGCAAGCCGGCGCAACAAGCAACTGTTGCGTCGGCTGCAGCGGACGATGGCCATTCGCCTCGTCCGCGGGTACCGTACCACGTCCACTATGGCGGCGCTGGCTCTGGCTGGGGAACTACCCTTCGAGCTGCTCGCGGCGGTGCGCGCCTATATTTATAGGCGCAACAGCATTTGCCGCAGCGCTCGGGGGGCCCCGCTGGAGCCTGAGGCGGTCCAGGAACTGGAACTCCAGGCCCGGGGACGCATGTGGGAGGTCTGGCGGAGGGAATTGTCCTCCCACGCCAGCGAGCGCGTCCCCGGGGCCATCCTGCCACACCTGCAAAGGTGGCGGGATCGGCGGCACGGTAGGCTCACCTACCGTCTGACACAGGTATTCACCGGACACGGCTGTTTCGGTGTCTACCTGTGTCGGATAGGACGGGAGGAGACGGCGGTTTGCCACCACTGTGGGGAGGAGGAGGACTCGGCGCAGCACACGCTGGAGGAATGCCCCGCCTTTTCAGCGCTGCGTCGAGTCCTCCGATGTGAGATAGGAGGAGACCTCTCGCTCCCAGCAGTAGTTGGGGCAATGCTGGAGAGCGGGAGGAACTGGAAGCAGGTGGCCTCCTTCTGCGAGGAAGTAATAAAGCAGAAGGAGGCCGCCGAGCGGGATCGGGAACGATCCGATCCCGCTCGAAGAACCCGGGGGCGGCGGCGTGTGCGGCCTGTGAGAGGCCGCGCCGTGGGACCCCCGGACTAAGGAGGGTAGCTGACGGCGGGGGGTGGAGCTCTTTTGGGGTCCCCCTTGTTCCCCCGCCGTCAGCAGATCGTGACGTGGTAGTCGACGGGAGCGGGGGGACGGCATGTTGAAAGCCGTCCCCCCGGGCGGCCGTGTTACCCAGGGCGGGGGCCCTGGGTAGTTGATAAACGGCCGCCGGGATGGAGCGGTGCGGGGCGCGGCCTCCCTGCACTGCGGAAACAGAGGTCATAGGAGGGGGAGGATTAAACTCCCCCTCCTCGGGACGCGGCCGGTCGTCAGAGGATAGATGGCCGGCCATGGCGAGGGGGAGTCGCGGTTGTGTTCTCCGAGAGTTCCCGTGACTCCCCCGAATCCGCCAGAGGTGGAAGAGCGTCCGAAGGTCGCCGTGGAGGTTTTAGTGGGTCGAACCCCACACTACCCCTCTGTCGCTCCCCCGAGCGGCAGGGGGGTGTCTGCCGATCAGATTTCCTCCACGTAAAAAAAAAAAAAAAAAAAAAAAAAAAAAAAAAAAAAAAAAAAAAAAAAAAAAGGGTTACACGGGCTCCGTCCACACGTGCGTGCGGCACAACGGGGGATCTATCGTTGACCTGTCATGGGCAACGCCCCCCGCCGCGCGACGTGTTTCGGGGTGGAGGGTGGCGGAAGAGGTCGAATCGTTATCGGATCATCGATACATCGTGATCGACCTCTCCGCTGCCCCCCAAGCGACGCCCCGACGTCGCCCGGGAGGACAGCAGCCACCACCGCGATGGGCGCTACGGCGCCTGGACCGGGACGCGCTGATGGCGGCAGCCCAAGTCGTGGCCTGGCCCGAACATCCGGCCGGGCCTGTCGACGGGCGGGTGGAAGCCCGATGGTTCCGGGGTGCTATGACGTCCATTTGTGACGTCGCTATGCCCCGGGCCAGGGTCCACCCGAGGAAGGCGGTGTACTGGTGGTCGAGCGAAATCGCGGAGCTACGCACGCAGTGCGTCCGCGCGCGACGCCAGTACACCCGTGCCCGTCGACGACGACGCAGGGATGATGAGCGGGCTGCCCAGCTGTACGGGGACTACAGGGAGAAGGTAGTCGCCCTGCAGCTGGCCATCAAGCGAGCGAAAGCCCAGGCATGGAAGGATCTCCTCGGCTCTCTGAACAAAGATCCGTGGGGGCGCCCTTATAAGATGGTGATGGGACGTTTACGTCCCTGGGCGCCTCCCATTTCAGAGAGCCTCGACCCCCAGTTTCTCGGGAGGGTCGTGGACACGTTATTCCCCCCTGGTGGGGAGTTGTCCCGACCCCGACCCGAGACGGAGGCACGCTACACGTCCTCCGACGTGGGGGTCACCGAGGAGGAGATGGTCGGTGTCATCCGCTGGCTCCGGGGCAAGAACACCGCCCCGGGGCCCGATGGGATACCCGGCCGAGCCTGGGCGCTCGCTTTGCGCGTCCTGGGGGGGAGGCTTCGTTCCCTCTATGGGGAGTGTTTTATGTCGGGGATGTTCCCCGACATATGGAAGAGGAGTAGGATGGTCCTCCTGAGAAAGGAGGGGAGGCCTGCGGATTCTCCCTCCGCGTACCGGCCCATTTGTCTGCTGGATGAGGCGGGCAAGATGTTTGAACGCATCATTGCCGCCCGCCTCACCAGCCACCTGTCCCGCGTTGGCCCCGATCTGGCTGACAGCCAGTTTGGATTCCGAGAGGGACGATCGACCGTAGACGCGGTCGATCGCGTCAAGTCCCTCTCGGACAATGCTGTCAGCAGGGGCGGGGTGTGTTTGGCGGTGTCGCTTGACATCGTCAACGCCTTCAACACCCTGCCCTGGCCCGCCATAAGGGAGGCACTGGTACGTCACCAAGTGCCTCCCTACCTTCAGGCGGTGCTCGGGGACTACTTGCGGGACAGGGGGATAGAATTCCCGGGCCGGGACGGGATGATGCGGAGGGAGGTGGACCGTGGGGTCCCACAGGGGTCCGTTTTGGGCCCGCTTCTGTGGGACCTCGGATACAACACGGTCCTGCAGGCCTCGCTTCCCGACGGCGCCACCTTAGTCTGCTACGCGGACGACACGCTGGTGGTGACCGTCGGGAGCACGTTCGGGAGGACCATCCGACGAGCGGAGGTTGCGGTGGCAGCCGTCGTCCGGAGGATCCACGACCTGGGGCTGAGAATAGCCCCGGAGAAGACCGAGGCCATATGGTTTCATGGCCGGCCTCGGTCCAAGCCTCCGGCGCGGTCGTGGATCCTGGTAGGTGGAGCCAGTGTCGAGGTGGGTTCCCGGATGAAGTATCTGGGACTCATCCTCGACAGCCACTGGAGTTTCGAGGCTCATTTCGACCGCCTCGTCCCTCGAGTTGAAAAGGCAGCGGCCTCTATGGGTCGTCTGCTGCCGAATCTCGGGGGACCTGGAGATTGGGTGCGCCGCCTATACTTAGGCGTGGTACGGTCCATGGCCTTGTATGGTGCCCCTATATGGGCACCGGCCGGGATGGCAAGCCGGCGCAACAAGCAACTGTTGCGTCGGCTGCAGCGGACGATGGCTATCCGCATCGTCCGCGGGTACCGTACCACGTCCACTATGGCGGCGCTGGCTCTGGCGGGGGAACTACCCTTCGAGCTGCTCGCGGCGGTGCGCGCCTATATTTATAGGCGCAACAGCATTTGCCGCAGCGCTCGGGGGGCCCCGCTGGAGCCTGAGGCGGTCCAGGAACTGGAACTCCAGGCCCGGGGACGCATGTGGGAGGTCTGGCGGAGGGAATTGTCCTCCCACGCCAGCGAGCGCGTCCCCGGGGCCCTCCTGCCACACCTGCAAAGGTGGCGGGATCGGCGGCATGGTAGGCTCACCTACCGGCTGACGCAGGTATTCACCGGACATGGTTGTTTCGGTGTCTACCTGCGTCGCATTGGACGGGAGGAGACGGCGGTTTGCCACCATTGTGGGGAGGAGGAGGACTCGGCGCAGCACACGCTGGAGGAATGCCCCGCCTTTTCAGCGCTGCGTCGAGTCCTCCGTTGTGAAATAGGAGGAGACCTCTCGCTCCCAGCAGTAGTTGGGGCAATGCTGGAGAGCGAGAGGAACTGGAAGCAGGTGGCCTCCTTCTGCGAGGAAGTAATAAAGCAGAAGGAGGCCGCCGAGCGGGATCGGGAACGATCCGATCCCGCTCGAAGAACCCGGGGGCGGCGACGGGTGCGGCCGGCCAGAGGCCGCGCCATAGGGCCCCCGGGATAAGGAGGGTAGCTGACGGCGGGGGGTGGATCACATCTGGGGTCCCCTTGTTCCCCCGCCGTCAGCAGATCGTGAAGTTGAGTCGACGGGAGCGGGGGGATGGCATGTTCAACGCCGTCCCCCCGGGCGGCCGTATTACCCAGGGCGGGGGCCCTGGGTAGCTGATAAACGGCCGCCGGGATGGAGCGGTGCGGGGCGCGGCCTCCCTGCACTGCGGAACCAGAGGTCATAGGAGGGGGAGGAGTAAACTCCCCCTCCTCGGGACGCGGCCGGTCATCAAAGGATAGATGACCGGCCATGGCGAGGGGGAGTCGCGGTAGTGTTCTCTAAGAGTTCCCGTGACTCCCCCGAATCCGCCAGAGGTGGAAGAGCGTCCGAAGGTCGCCGTGGAGGTTTTAGTGGGTCGAACCCCACACTACCCCTCTGTCGCTCCCCCGAGCGGCAGGGGGGTGTCTGCCGTTCAGATTTCCTCCACGTAAAAAAAAAAAAAAAAAAAAAAAAAAAAAAAAAAAAAAAAGGGTTAGGTTAGGGTTCCGGGCGCGGATGTCCACCGCAACCCGGCGCGTCCCCAGGTGGCGGATAGGGGAACGGCCAACAGATATGTTGGTTAGCTGCGAAATAAGCATCCCTCGGGGTGACGAATAAGCAGTCGCGGACCAAATGGACTAGGGGAAGGAACCCTGATTTCAAACCAAGTATGGATTCAGTTTCGTCAGAAGTGAAGGCTACGGTGCAGGGGCTCGGAACCCCAGTACCGGCGTCCGTTGTGGGTGCGAAAGCAGGCCCCCGGACGTCGTTATCCTACGACTGCAGTGCTACGCAGGTGGACCACTTGGCCTGCGTAGCATCCCATGCTACAAGCGAAGACGCGACGGTTGGGACTCCCACCGTCCGTTTGGAGCGCATCGCCGTTCCGAGGTCACGGCCTCGGTCGCGCGATGCGAGTGGAGACAGGGATCGGTCTCCGGTTCGGCGAGCAGATGGCGCGGAGAGGGTAGGGGCTTCCTCCCTCTCCCGTCTTGCCGCCGAACATGGTGAGGCGAAGGAGGGGACATCGGGGGAGGGCCGCACAATGCGCAGCGGCAAGCGTTGCGCACCTCCCACCGATGGCGAGGACAGTGATGCGGACTCGGACGCCTCGTTCGAGTCCGTGAGATCGACGACGAGCAGGGCGTCGTCGGTCACGTCGACGAAGAGGAGGGGCCGGCCACCAACCACCGGCGCATATGTTGGCCTCGCGGAGGCCAAGATAAAATACGTGGAGGCGTGCCGCTTGGAGGCAGAGACCCGGGAGGCGGAAGACATCCTCGACCCGACCGCCGCCCCGCGCAGACCGAGCAAGGGGGCAATCCCCTTGCCGGACGAAACTGAGGTCGCGCGGGACCTGCGCCACCGCCCGACGGCAGATGTGGCGGCTGCCGTCCTAGAGGCCCAGGCGGAGGTCGAAAAGGTGGCCGGGGTCTCGAAAGGTCTGAAGGGGAACTTGGTCCGGGCCCTGAGACTGGCGGCCCTTAACACCCGCGCGGCGGTGTCCGAACTGGCCACAAGGTCAGCCAGCGCCGCCACGCGGAAACTGGAGGAGGAGAATAACGTCCTCCGCGGGCAGATGTCGGAGCTGCGGGCCGAGTTGGCCCGCCTCCGCAAGGAAGTTGAGAGTGGCCGGGCACTAATGCCCCCGCCGCCGCGCCCGCCATCGCCGCCCCGACGACCGCCGACGCCTCCGACCCCTACGCGTCGCCCCGTGCCTCAGGGGAGGACGGCAACGGCTCCCCCATCGGCGGAGCCGCAGCGGCCTGCGCCAGCGGCTGGTAATCTGCTGGAGCAGATCAGCTCCCTCATTGACGCCAAATTGGCGTCATTCAGGAGGGAGCTGGTGCCGCTGGCGGGTCCGTCGTCATATGCGGCGGCCGCCGAAGCAGCCCCCTCGTCGGTGAAACAGCCGGCGAAAAAGAAGAAGAAGGAGGCGGAGGGCCCGGCGCCGCAATCGCGGCAGCCGAAACCTTCGGCCCCAGCAGCGGCGAAGCAGGCCAATGCGGCGTCCAAGCCGCCCAAGGCGACGGCACCTCGGTCCCCACCAGCGGACGAATGGTCCAAGGTGGTGGGCCGAAAGGAGCGGCGGCAAAACGCGGCTGCGGCAGCTGCTGCTACTGCCGCGCCCAATCGCCCCAAGCAGGCGAACAAAAACGCCCCAACTGGGGCCAAAAAACAGGGCAAGGGGGCTGCAACACAGCCCACACAGAGGAGGGCCCTCCCGGCTCGTCCCCCCCGGACCGCGGCCGTCACATTGACGGTTCCGCAGGGGGGGAAAATCAGCTACGCGGAGGCGATGGCGACCGCCAGGTCGAAAATAAACCTGGCGGACATTGGCATCGCCTCCCTGAAGCCGAGGAGGGCGGTGACCGGCGGCCTCGTGCTTGAGGTCGCTGGACCGGAGGGGGCAGCCAAGGCCGATGCCTTGGCGGCAAAGATGGCGGAGGCCCTGGAGGGAACCGGGGTGAAGGTGACCAGGCCAACGAAAACGGCGGAGCTGAGAATCCGTGGCCTGGTTGATGGCATCACCCCGGAGGAAGTTGCGGAGACCGTCGCCGCGACTGGAGGGTGCCGGAAGGAGGACGTACAGACCGGAGAAATCCGGTCCTCTGCCTCCGGTCTTGGCACCCTTTGGGTCCGGTGCCCGGCTGCTGCCGCCAGGAAAGTGGCAGTGGCCGGCAAGGTCACCGTTGGGTGGACCCGGGCGACGGTCGAGGCCCTCCAGGCCCGACCCCTACAGTGTTACCGCTGTCTCGAAATGGGACACACCAGACAGCGGTGCACAAACGAGGCGGACCGCACGGGTCGCTGCTACGTCTGCGGCGACCCGGGCCACGCGGCGAGCGCCTGCAAGGCCTCCCCGAAGTGTCCGGTCTGTGCGGACCAGGGGAGGCCCTCGGCGCACCGCCTCGGGGGTCGGGCGTGCCCCGCCGGCGCCGCTAAGGCGGCCGGCAAAAAGAATACCGGGAAGAAGAAGAGGGCGGGGGCCAAGGCAGCGGCCCCCGCCCCAACGTCAGTGAAGGGCGCGTCAGCCCCCACTGCAGCAGCAGGAGGTGGGCCCGATATGGCCCCGGCGGCCGCCCCTCCGGCGGTCGCCATGGAGGTTGTACCAGAGGTGGAGTGATGGGGCCCGCTGGCCCCGTACTCCAGGTCAACCTAAACTGCTCGGCCAGGGCGCAAGATCTGCTGATGCAGACAATGGCCGAGCAGGGGGCCGGGTTGGCCGTGGTGGCGGAGCCATATAGAGTCCCCAACCATCCAAGTTGGATGGGGGACTCCGCGGGCTCCGTCGCCACCCTCTGGGGAGGGAGGCCAGGTGCCCCGCCGTGTACGCTGCTGGAGCGTGGGCGGGGTTACCTGGCGGTAGAGTGGGAGGGTTTCGCGGTGGTGGCGGTATACGCACCTCCGAGTTGGCCCCTCGAGCAGTTCGAAGAGTACTTGGACGGGTTGGGGAGATGCGTCTCCCGCTGCCATCCCCGTCCGGTACTCGTCCTGGGAGACTTTAACGCCAAGGCCACGGCCTGGTCGTCTCCCAGGACAGACTCGAGGGGCAGTGAGGTGCTCGACTGGGCGGCGGGACTGGAGCTCCGTTTGCTAAACACGGGCTCCGTCCACACGTGCGTGCGGTACAACGGGGGGTCAATCGTTGACCTATCATGGGCAACGCCCCCCGCTGCGCGCCGTGTTTCGGGGTGGAGGGTGGCGGTAGAGGTCGAATCGTTATCGGATCATCGATATATTGTGATCGACCTCTCCGCTGCCCCCCAAGCGACGCCCCGACGTCGCCCGGGAGGACAGCAGCCACCACCGCGATGGGCGCTACGGCGCCTGGACCGGGACGCGCTGATGGCGGCAGCCCAAGTCGTGGCCTGGCCCGAACAACCGGCCGGGCCTGTCGACGGGCGGGTGGAAGCCCGATGGTTCCGGGGTGCTATGACGTCCATATGTGACGTCGCTATGCCCCGGGCCAGGGTCCACCCGAGGAAGGCGGTGTACTGGTGGTCGAGCGAAATTGCGGAACTACGCACGCAGTGCGTCCGCGCGCGACGCCAGTACACCCGTGCCCGTCGACGAAGACGACGCGACGAACATCGGGCTGCCCAGCTGTACGGGGACTACAGGGAGAAGGTAGTCGCCCTGCAGCTGGCCATCAAGCGAGCGAAAGCCCAGGCATGGAAGGATCTCCTCGGCTCTCTGAACAAAGATCCGTGGGGGCGCCCTTATAAGTTGGTGATGGGACGTTTACGTCCCTGGGCGCCTCCCATTTCAGAGAGCCTCGACCCCCAGTTTCTCGGGAGGGTCGTGGACACGTTATTCCCCCCTGGTGGGGAGTTGTCCCGACCCCGACCCGAGACGGAGGCACGTTACACGTCCTCCGACGTGGGGGTCACCGAGGAGGAGATGGTCGGCGTCATCCGCTGGCTCCGGGGCAAGAACACCGCCCCGGGGCCCGATGGGATACCCGGCCGAGCCTGGGCGCTCGCTTTGCGCGTCCTGGGGGGGAGGCTTCGTTCCCTCTATGCGGAGTGTTTTATGTCGGGGATGTTCCCTGACATATGGAAGAGGAGTAGGATGGTCCTCCTGAGAAAGGAGGGGAGGCCTGCGGATTCTCCCTCCGCGTACCGGCCCATATGTCTGCTGGATGAGGCGGGCAAGATGTTTGAACGCATCATTGCCGCCCGCCTCACCAGCCACCTGTCCCGTGTTGGCCCCGATCTGGCTGACAGCCAGTTTGGATTCCGGGAGGGACGATCGACCGTAGATGCGGTCGATCGCGTCAAGTCCCTCTCGGACAATGCTGTCAGCAGGGGCGGGGTGTGTTTGGCGGTGTCCCTTGACATCGTCAACGCCTTCAACACCCTGCCCTGGCCCGCCATAAGGGAGGCACTGGTACGTCACCAAGTGCCTCCCTACCTTCAGGCGGTGCTCGGGGACTACCTGCGGGACAGGGGGATAGAATTCCCGGGCCGGGACGGGACGATGCGGAGGGAAGTGGACCGTGGGGTCCCACAGGGGTCCGTTTTGGGCCCGCTTCTGTGGGACCTCGGATACAACACGGTCCTGCAGGCCTCGCTTCCCGACGGCGCCACCTTAGTCTGCTACGCGGACGACACGCTGGTGGTGACCGTCGGGAGCACGTTCGGGAGGACCATCCGAAGAGCGGAGGTTGCGGTGGCAGCCGTCGTCCGGAGGATCCACGACCTGGGGCTGAGAATAGCCCCGGAGAAGACCGAGGCCATATGGTTTCATGGCCGGCCTCGGTCCAAGCCTCCGGCACGGTCGTGGATCCTGGTAGGTGGAGCCAGTGTCGAGGTGGGTTCCCGGATGAAGTATCTGGGACTCATCCTCGACAGCCACTGGAGTTTCGAGGCTCATTTCGACCGCCTCGTCCCCCGAGTTGAAAAGGCAGCGGCCTCCATGGGCCGTCTGCTGCCGAATCTCGGGGGACCTGGGGATTGGGTGCGCCGCCTGTACTTAGGCGTGGTACGGTCCATGGCCTTGTATGGTGCCCCTATATGGGCACCGGCCGGGATGGCAAGCCGGCGCAACAAGCAACTGTTGCGTCGGCTGCAGCGGACGATGGCCATTCGCCTCGTCCGCGGGTACCGTACCACGTCCACTATGGCGGCGCTGGCTCTGGCTGGGGAACTACCCTTCGAGCTGCTCGCGGCGGTGCGCGCCTATATTTATAGGCGCAACAGCATTTGCCGCAGCGCTCGGGGGGCCCCGCTGGAGCCTGAGGCGGTCCAGGAGCTGGAACTCCAGGCCCGGGGGCGCATGTGGGAGGTTTGGCGTAGGGAGTTGTCCTCCCACGCCAGCGAGCGCGTCCCCGGGGCCCTCCTGCCACACCTGCAAAGGTGGCGGGAGCGGCGGCACGGTAGGCTCACCTACCGTCTGACACAGGTATTCACCGGACACGGCTGTTTCGGTGTCTACCTGTGTCGGATAGGACGGGAGGAGACGGCGGTTTGCCACCACTGTGGGGAGGAGGAGGACTCGGCGCAGCACACGCTGGAGGAATGCCCCGCCTTTTCAGCGCTGCGTCGAGTCCTCCGATGTGAGATAGGAGGAGACCTCTCGCTCCCAGCAGTAGTTGGGGCAATGCTGGAGAGCGAGAGGAACTGGAAGCAGGTGGCCTCCTTCTGCGAGGAAGTAATAAAGCAGAAGGAGGCCGCCGAGCGGGATCGGGAACGATCCGATCCCGCTCGAAGAACCCGGGGGCGGCGACGGGTGCGGCCGGCCAGAGGCCGCGCCATAGGGCCCCCGGGATAAGGAGGGTAGCTGACGGCGGGGGGTGGATCACATCTGGGGTCCCCCTTGTTCCCCCGCCGTCAGCAGATCGAGGCGTGGTAGTCGACGGGAGCGGGGGGACGGCATGTTTTAACGCCGTCCCCCCGGGCGGCCGTATTACCCAGGGCGGGGGCCCTGGGTAGTGGATAAGCGGCCGCCGGGATGGAGCGGTGCGGGGCGCGGCCTCCCCGCACTGCGGAAACAGAGGTCATAGGAGGGGGTGGAGTGAACACCCCCTCCTCGGGACGCGGCCGGTCATCAAAGGATAGATGACCGGCCATGGCGAGGGGGAGTCGCGGTTGTGTTCTCTAAGAGTTCCCGTGACTCCCCCGAATCCGCCAGAGGTGGAAAAGCGTCCGAAGGTCGCCGTGGAGGTTTTAGTGGGTCGAACCCCACACTACCCCTCTGTCGCTCCCCCGAGCGGCAGGGGGGTGTCTGACGATCAGATTTCCTCCACGTAAAAAAAAAAAAAAAAAAAAAAAAAAGGGTTAGGTTAGGGTTGCCTGGGCGCTTGCTTTGCGCGTCCTGGGGGGGAGGCTTCGTTCCCTCTATGGGGAGTGTTTTATGTCGGGGATGTTCCCCGACATATGGAAGAGGAGTAGGATGGTCCTCCTGAGAAAGGAGGGGAGGCCTGCGGATTCTCCCTCCGCGTACCGGCCCATTTGTCTGCTGGATGAGGCGGGCAAGATGTTTGAACGCATCATTGCCGCCCGCCTCACCAGCCATCTGTCCCGCGTTGGCCCCGATCTGGCTGACAGCCAGTTTGGATTCCGGGAGGGACGTTCGACCGTAGACGCGGTCGATCGCGTCAAGTCCCTCTCGGACAATGCTGTCAGCAGGGGCGGGGTGTGTTTGGCGGTGTCGCTTGACATCGTCAACGCCTTCAACACCCTGCCCTGGCCCGCCATAAGGGAGGCACTGGTACGTCACCAAGTGCCTCCCTACCTTCAGGCGGTGCTCGGGGACTACCTGCGGGACAGGGGGATAGAATTCCCGGGCCGGGACGGGACGATGCGGAGGGAGGTGGACCGTGGGGTCCCACAGGGGTCCGTTTTGGGCCCGCTTCTGTGGGATCTCGGGTATAACACGGTCCTGCAGGCCTCGCTTCCCGACGGCGCCACCTTAGTCTGCTACGCGGACGACACGCTGGTGGTGACTGTCGGGAGCACGTTCGGGAGGACCATCCGACGAGCGGAGGTTGCGGTGGCAGCCGTCGTCCGGAGGATCCACGACCTGGGGCTGAGAATAGCCCCGGAGAAGACCGAGGCCATATGGTTTCATGGCCGGCCTCGGTCCAAGCCTCCGGCGCG
Source organism: Stelis phaeoptera (assembly GCA_943735885.1). Lineage (NCBI taxonomy): Eukaryota > Metazoa > Arthropoda > Insecta > Hymenoptera > Megachilidae > Stelis > Stelis phaeoptera. The sequence goes on from CALSEM010000132.1 coordinate 492,432, forward strand.
GTCGTGGATCCTGGTAGGTGGAGCCAGTGTCGAGGTGGGTTCCCGGATGAAGTATCTGGGACTCATCCTCGACAGCCACTGGAGATTCGAGGCTCATTTCGACCGCCTCGTCCCTCGAGTTGAAAAGGCAGCGGCCTCTATGGGTCGTCTGCTGCCGAATCTCGGGGGACCTGGGGATTGGGTGCGCCGCCTATACTTAGGCGTGGTACGGTCCATGGCCTTGTATGGTGCCCCTATATGGGCACCGGCCGGGATGGCAAGCCGGCGCAACACGCAACTGTTGCGTCGGCTACAGCGGACGATGGCTATTCGCCTCGTCCGCGGGTACCGTACCACGTCCACTATGGCGGCGCTGGCTCTGGCCGGGGAACTACCCTTCGAGCTGCTCGCGGCGGTGCGCGCCTATATTTATAGGCGCAATAGCATTTGCCGCAGCGCTCGGGGGGCCCCGCTGGAGCCTGAGGCGGTCCAGGAGCTGGAACTCCAGGCCCGGGGACGCATGTGGGAGGTTTGGCGCAGGGAGTTATCCTCCCACGCCAGCGAACGCGTCCCCGGGGCCCTCCTGCCACACCTGCAAAGGTGGCGGGAGCGGCGGCACGGTAGGCTCACCTACCGTCTGACACAGGTATTCACCGGACACGGCTGTTTCGGTGTCTACCTGTGTCGGATAGGACGGGAGGAGACGGCGGTTTGCCACCACTGTGGGGAGGAGGAAGACTCGGCGCAGCATACGCTGGAGGAATGCCCCGCCTTTTCAGCGCTGCGTCGAGTCCTCCGTTGTGAAATAGGAGGAGACCTCTCGCTCCCAGCAGTAGTTGGGGCAATGCTGGAGAGCGAGAGGAACTGGAAGCAGGTGGCCTCCTTCTGCGAGGAAGTAATAAAGCAGAAGGAGGCCGCCGAGCGGGATCGGGAACGATCCGATCCCGCTCGAAGAACCCGGAGGCGGCGGCGAATGCGGCCTGTGAGAGGCCGCGCCGTGGGGCCCCCGGACTAAGGAGGGTAGCTGACGGCGGGGGGTGGATCTCTCTTGGGGTCCCCTTGTTCCCCCGCCGTCAGCTGATCGAGATGATGTGTTCGACGGGAGCGGGGGGACGGCAAGCTTAAAGCCGTCCCCCCGGGCGGCCGTATTACCCAGGGCGGGGGCCCTGGGTAGTTGATAAACGGCCGCCGGGATGGAGCGGTGCGGGGCGCGGCCTCCCTGCACCGCGGAAACAGAGGTCATAGGAGAGGGAGGAGTAAACTCCCCCTCCTCGGGACGCGGCCGGTCATCAAAGGATAGATGACCGGCCATGGCGAGGGGGAGTCGCGGTAGTGTTCTCTAAGAGTTCCCGTGACTCCCCCGAATCCGCCAGATGCGGAAGAGCGTCCGAAGGTCGCCGTGGAGGTTTTAGTGGGTCGAACCCCACACTACCCCTCTGTCGCTCCCCCGAGCGGCAGGGGGGTGTCTGCCGTTCAGATTTCCTCCACGTAAAAAAAAAAAAAAAAAAAAAAAAAGGGTTAGGTTAGGGTTCCGGGCGCGGATGTCCACCGCAACCCGGCGCGTCCCCAGGTGGCGGATAGGGGAACGGCCAACAGATATGTTGGTTAGCTGCGAAATAAGCATCCTTCGGGGTGACGAATAAGCAGTCGCGGACCAAATGGACTAGGGGAAGGAACCCTGATTTCAAACCAACTATGGAGTCAGTCTCGTCTGGAGTATCGATTACGGTGCAGGGGCTCGGAACCCCAGTGCCGGCGTCCGCCGTGGGTGCGCAAGCAGGCCCCCGGACGTCGTTATCTTACGACTGCAGTGCTACACAGGTGGACCGCTTGGCCTGTGTAGCATCCCATGCTACAAGTGAAGGCGTGACGGCTGGGACCCCCACCGTCCGTTTGGAGCGCATCGCCGTTCCGAGGCCACGGCCTCGGTCGCGCGATGCGAGTGGAGACCGGGACCGGTCTCCGGTTCGGCGTGCCGATGGCGTGGAGAGGATAGGGGATTCCTCCCTCTCCCGTCTTGCGGCCGAACCCGGAGAGGCGAAGGAGGGGACATCGGGGGAGGGCCGCACAATGCGCAGCGGCAAGCGCTGCGCACCTCCCACCGATGGCGAGGAGGACAGTGACGCGGACTCGGACGCCTCCTTCGAGTCCGTACGATCGACGACGAGCAGGACGTCGTCGATCGCATCGAGCAAAAGGAGAGGCCGTCCGCCTACGACGGGGGAGTATGTTGGTCTCGCGGAGGCCAAGTTGAAATACGCGGAGGCGTGCCGCTTGGAGGCAGAAACGCGGGAGGCGGAGAGTATTCTCGATCCGTCCGCCCCCCCGCGCAAACCGAGTAGGGGGGCAATCCCCTTACCCGATGAAACGGCGGTGGCGCGAGACCTACGCCAGCGACCGACAGCAGACGTAGCAGCTGCTGTCCTAGAGGCCCAGGCCGACGTGGAGAAGGTGGCCGGTATCTCAAAGGGCCTCAAGGGTAATTTAGCACGTGCTCTGCGGTTGGCCGCTCTGAACACCCGAGCGGCTGTGTCGGAGCTGGCCACGAGGTCTGCCAGCGCTTCTACGCGGAAGTTGGAGGAGGAGAATTTCCTCCTCCGCGGTCAACTGGCGGAGATGCGGGCCGAGTTGGCCCGCCTCCGCCAAGAGGTGGAGAGCGGTCGGGCATTGATGCCCCCGCCGCCACGACCACCTTTGCCACCGCGGCAGCCGTCGCCGCCCCGACGGCCACCAACGCCGCCGACGCCCACGCGGCGCTCGGCGCCGGCTCCCCCGTCAGTGGAGCCCACCCAGTCAGTGCCAGCGGCCAATGACCTGCTTCAGCAGATCAGCTCCCTGATCGACGCCAAGCTGGCGTCGTTCAGGAGGGAGCTTGGGCCGCTGGCGGGCCCAGCGAGGGCGGCGCATGGCACCGCTCCTTCCTCGTCGGCAAAACCGCCGACAAAGAAGCAAAGAAGCGAAGCGGAGGGGCCTGCATCACAGGCTGCGCAGAGGAAGGCTGCGGGCCCGGCGCCAAAAGGGACCACTGTGGCCTCTCAGGCAACCAAGGCCCCAGCTCCACGTCCCCCACCTTCGGACGAATGGTCTAAGGTGGTGGGTCGGAAGGAGAAGCGAAGAATAGCGACGGCTGCTGCTGCCACGCCCCCGGCTGCTCCTGCCCACCAAGCGCAGGCAGGTAAGAAGGCCCCGGCCGCGGCAGGTGCCAGCAGCAGCAACAACAAAAAGAGGAAGGCGAAGGGAGCTGCTGCGCCGCCGAAGAAGGCCCTCCCGGCTCGTCCCCCCCGGACAGCGGCCGTCACCTTGACGGTCCCGCAGGGGGGGAAGGTCAGCTATGCGGAGGCGATGGCGACGGCCAGATCTAAGATCAACCTGGCTGACGTTGGCATCGCCTCCCTGAAGCCGAGGAGGGCAGTGACCGGCGGTCTCGTGTTGGAGGTGGCCGGTCCAGAAGGGGCTGCAAAGGCCGACCGCCTAGCGGCCAAAATGGCAGAGGCGCTGGAGGGCACGGGGGTGATAGTTGCTAGGCCCATGAAGAAGGCGGAGCTCCGACTCCGCGGCCTAGTCGACGGCATCACCCCAGAAGAGGTGGCGACGACCGTCGCCGCGGCTGGAGGGTGCCAACAGGCGGAGGTTCAGACCGGGCAAGTTCGGTCCTCCGCCTCAGGGCTTGGCACCCTATGGGTCAGATGTCCGGCTGCTGCTGCCAGGAAACTAGCGGTGGCCGGCAAAGTTCAGGTCGGATGGACCCTGGTGACGGTCGAGGCCCTCCAGGCCCGACCCCTGCAGTGCTACCGCTGCCTGGGAAATGGGTCATACCAGGCAGCGGTGCACCAACGAGGCGGACCGCACGGGTCGCTGCTACGGCTGCGGCGACCCGGGTCATGCGGCGAGCGCCTGCACGGCCTCCCCCAAATGTTCCGTCTGTGCGGATAAGGGGAGGCCATCGGCGCACCGCCTAGGGGGTCGGGGGTGCCCTGCCAGTGCCGCCAAGGCGGCCGGCAGCAGGACGACGAAGAGCGGGAGAAAGAAGGGGACAGGGGCCAAGGCAGCGGCCCCCGCCTCAGCGGCAGTGGCGGGCGCATCAGCCCCCACCGCCTCAGCGGTAGGTGGGCCAGATAAGGCCCCAACGGCCGCCGCCCCGGCGGTGGCCATGGAGGTTGTCCCAGAGGTGGAGTGATGGGGCCCGCTGGCCCCGTACTCCAGGTCAACCTAAACTGCTCGGCCAGGGCGCAAGATCTGCTGATGCAGACAATGGCCGAGCAGGGGGCCGGGTTGGCCGTGGTGGCGGAGCCATATAGAGTCCCCAACCATCCAAGTTGGATGGGGGACTCCGCGGGCTCCGTCGCCACCCTCTGGGGAGGGAGGCCAGGTGCCCCGCCGTGTACGCTGCTGGAGCGTGGGCGGGGTTACCTGGCGGTAGAGTGGGAGGGCTTCGCGGTGGTGGCGGTATACGCACCTCCGAGTTGGCCCCTCGAGCAGTTCGAAGAGTACCTGGACGGGTTGGGGAGATGCGTCTCCCGCTGCCATCCCCGTCCGGTACTCGTCCTGGGAGACTTTAACGCTAAGGCCACGGCCTGGTCGTCTCCCAGGACAGACTCGAGGGGCATGGAGGTGCTCGACTGGGCGGCGGGACTGGAGCTCCGTCTGTTAAACACGGGCTCCGTCCACACGTGCGTGCGGTACAACGGGGGGTCCATCGTTGACCTTTCGTGGGCAACGCCCCCCGCCGCGCGCCGTGTTTCGGGGTGGAGGGTGGCGGAAGAGGTCGAATCGTTATCGGACCACCGATACATCGTGATCGACCTCTCCGCTGCCCCCCAAGCGACACTCCGACGTCGCCCGGGAGGACAGCAGCCACCACCGCGATGGGCGCTACGGCGCCTGGACCGGGACGCGCTGATGGCGGCAGCCCAAGTCGTGGCCTGGCCCGAACATCCGGCCGGGCCTGTCGACGGGCGGGTGGAAGCCCGATGGTTCCGGGGTGCTATGACGTCCATTTGTGACGTCGCTATGCCCCGGGCCAGGGTCCACCCGAGGAAGGCGGTGTACTGGTGGTCGAGCGAAATCGCGGAGCTACGCACGCAGTGCGTCCGCGCGCGACGCCAGTACACCCGTGCCCGTCGACGACGACGCAGGGATGAGGAGCGGGCTGCCCAGCTGTACGGGGACTACAGGGAGAAGGTAGTCGCCCTGCAGCTGGCCATCAAGCGAGTGAAAGCCCAGGCATGGAAGGATCTCCTCGGCTCTCTGAACAAAGATCCGTGGGGGCGCCCTTATAAGTTGGTGATGGGACGTTTACGTCCCTGGGCGCCTCCCATTTCAGAGAGCCTCGACCCCCAGTTTCTTGGGAGGGTCGTGGACACGTTATTCCCCCCTGGTGGGGAGTTGTCCCGACCCCGACCCGAGACGGAGGCACGTTACACGTCCTCCGACGTGGGGGTCACCGAGGAGGAGATGGTCGGCGTCATCCGCTGGCTCCGGGGCAAAAACACCGCCCCGGGGCCCGATGGGATACCCGGCCGAGCCTGGGCGCTCGCTTTGCGCGTCCTGGGGGGGAGGCTACGTTCCCTCTATGGGGAGTGTTTTATGTCGGGGATCTTCCCCGACATATGGAAGAGGAGTAGGATGGTCCTCCTGAGAAAGGAGGGGAGGCCTGCGGATTCTCCCTCCGCGTACCGGCCCATTTGTCTGCTGGATGAGGCGGGCAAGATGTTTGAACGCATCATTGCCGCCCGCCTCACCAGCCATCTGTCCCGCGTTGGCCCCGATCTGGCTGACAGCCAGTTTGGATTCCGGGAGGGACGATCGACCGTAGACGCGGTCGATCGCGTCAAGTCCCTCTCGGATAATGCTGTCAGCAGGGGCGGGGTGTGTTTGGCGGTGTCGCTCGACATCGTCAACGCCTTCAACACCCTGCCCTGGCCCGCCATAAGGGACGCACTGGTACGTCACCAAGTGCCTCCCTACCTTCAGGCGGTGCTCGGGGACTACCTGCGGGACAGGGGGATAGAATTCCCGGGCCGGGACGGGACGATGCGGAGGGAGGTGGACCGTGGGGTCCCACAGGGGTCCGTTTTGGGCCCGCTTCTGTGGGATCTCGGGTATAACACGGTCCTGCAGGCCTCGCTTCCCGACGGCGCCACCTTAGTCTGCTACGCGGACGACACGCTGGTGGTGACCGTCGGGAGCACGTTCGGGAGGACCATCCGACGAGCGGAGGTTGCGGTGGCAGCCGTCGTCCGGAGGATCCACGACCTGGGGCTGAGAATAGCCCCGGAGAAGACCGAGGCCATATGGTTTCATGGCCGGCCTCGGTCCAAGCCTCCGGCGCGGTCGTGGATCCTGGTAGGTGGAGCCAGTGTCGAGGTGGGTTCCCGGATGAAGTACCTGGGACTCATCCTCGACAGCCACTGGAGTTTCGAGGCTCATTTCGACCGCCTCGTCCCTCGAGTTGAAAAGGCAGCGGCCTCTATGGGTCGTCTGCTGCCGAATCTCGGGGGACCTGGAGATTGGGTGCGCCGCCTATACTTAGGCGTGGTACGGTCCATGGCCTTGTATGGTGCCCCTATATGGGCACCGGCCGGGATGGCAAGCCGGCGCAACAAGCAACTGTTGCGTCGGCTGCAGCGGACGATGGCCATTCGCCTCGTCCGCGGGTACCGTACCACGTCCACTATGGCGGCGCTGGCTCTGGCCGGGGAACTACCCTTCGAGCTGCTTGCGGCGGTGCGCGCCTATATTTATAGGCGCAATAGCATTTGCCGCAGCGCTCGGGGGGCCCCGCTGGAGCCTGAGGCGGTCCAGGAGCTGGAACTCCAGGCCCGGGGACGCATGTGGGAGGTCTGGCGTAGGGAGTTGTCCTCCCACGCCAGCGAGCGCGTCCCCGGGGCCCTCCTGCCACACCTGCAAAGGTGGCGGGAGCGGCGGCACGGTAGGCTCACCTACCGTCTGACACAGGTATTCACCGGACACGGCTGTTTCGGTGTCTACCTGTGTCGGATAGGACGGGAGGAGACGGCGGTCTGCCACCACTGTGGGGAGGAGGAAGACTCGGCGCAGCATACGCTGGAGGAATGCCCCGCCTTTTCAGCGCTGCGTCGAGTCCTCCGTTGTGAAATAGGAGGAGACCTCTCGCTCCCAGCAGTAGTTGGGGCAATGCTGGAGAGCGAGAGGAACTGGAAGCAGGTGGCCTCCTTCTGCGAAGAGGTGATGAGGCAGAAGGAGGCCGCCGAGCGGGATCGGGAGACTGCCGATCCCGCTCGAAGAACCCGGGGGCGACGGCGTGGTCGGCCCCCTCGTGGCCGCGCCATAGGTCCCCCGGGATAAGGAGGGTAGCTGACGGCGGGGGATGGATCTCTTTTGGGGTCCCCTTGTTCCCCCGCCGTCAGCATATCGTGATGTGGAGTCGACGGGAGCGGGGGGATGGCATGTTTAACGCCGTCCCCCCGGGCGGCCGTGTTACCCAGGGCGGGGGCCCTGGGTAGTTGATAAACGGCCGCCGGGACGGAGCGGTGCGGGGCGCGGCCTCCCTGCACTGCGGAACCAGAGGTCATAGGAGGGGGAGGAGTAAACTCCCCCTCCTCGGGACGCGGCCGGTCATCAAAGGATACATGACCGGCCATGGCGAGGGGGGAGTCGCGGTAGTGTTCTCTAAGAGTTCCCGTGACTCCCCCGAACCCGCCAGGGGTGGAATAGCGTCCGAAGGTCGCCGTGGAGGTTTTAGTGGGTCGAACCCCACACTACCCCTCTGTCGCTCCCCCGAGCGGCAGGGGGGTGTCTGCCGATCAGATTTCCTCCACGTAAAAAAAAAAAAAAAAAAAAAAAAAAAAAAAAAAAAAAAAAAAAAAAGGGTTAGGTTAGGGTTAGGTTAGGTTAGGGTTAGGGTTAGGTTAGGGTTAGGGTTAGGGTTAGGTTAGGGTTAGGTTAGGTTTGTTTCGGGGTGGAGGGTGGCGGTAGAGGTCGAATCGTTATCGGATCATCGATATATCGTGATCGACCTCTCCGCTGCCCCCCAAGCGACGCCCCGACGTCGCCCGGGAGGACAGCAGCCACCACCGCGATGGGCGCTACGGCGCCTGGACCGGGACGCGCTGATGGCGGCAGCCCAAGTCGTGGCCTGGCCCGAACAACCGGCCGGGCCTGTCGACGGGCGGGTGGAAGCCCGATGGTTCCGGGGTGCTATGACGTCCATATGTGACGTCGCTATGCCCCGGGCCAGGGTCCATCCGAGGAAGGCGGTGTACTGGTGGTCGAGCGAAATCGCGGAGCTACGCACGCAGTGCGTCCGCGCGCGACGCCAGTACACCCGCGCCCGTCGACGACGACGACGAGACGAACATCGGGCTGCCCAGCTGTACGGGGACTACAGGGAGAAGGTAGTCGCCCTGCAGCTGGCCATCAAGCGAGCGAAAGCCCAGGCATGGAAGGATCTCCTCGGCTCTCTGAACAAAGATCCGTGGGGGCGCCCTTATAAGTTGGTGATGGGACGTTTACGTCCCTGGGCGCCTCCCATTTCAGAGAGCCTCGACCCCCAGTTTCTCGGGAGGGTCGTGGACACGTTATTCCCCCCTGGTGGGGAGTTGTCCCGACCCCGACCCGAGACGGAGGCACGTTACACGTCCTCCGACGTGGGGGTCACCGAGGAGGAGATGGTCGGCGTCATCCGCTGGCTCCGGGGCAAGAACACCGCCCCGGGGCCCGATGGGATACCCGGCCGAGCCTGGGCGCTCGCTTTGCGCGTCCTGGGGGGGCGGATGAAGGCCCTCTTTGAGGAGTGTCTGAGGTCGGGGGTGTTCCCCGACCTCTGGAAGGGGAGTAGGATGGTCCTCCTGAGAAAGGAGGGGAGGCCTGCGGATTCTCCCTCCGCGTACCGGCCCATATGTCTGCTGGATGAGGCGGGCAAGATGTTTGAACGCATCATTGCCGCCCGCCTCACCAGCCACCTGTCCCGTGTTGGCCCCGATCTGGCTGACAGCCAGTTTGGATTCCGGGAGGGACGATCGACCGTAGACGCGGTCGATCGCGTCAAGTCCCTCTCGGACAATGCTGTCAGCAGGGGCGGGGTGTGTTTGGCGGTGTCGCTTGACATCGTCAACGCCTTCAACACCCTGCCCTGGCCCGCCATAAGGGAGGCACTGGTACGTCACCAAGTGCCTCCCTACCTTCAGGCGGTGCTCGGGGACTACCTGCGGGACAGGGGGATAGAATTCCCGGGCCGGGACGGGACGATGCGGAGGGAGGTGGACCGTGGGGTCCCACAGGGGTCCGTTTTGGGCCCGCTCCTGTGGGATCTCGGGTATAACACGGTCCTGCAGGCCTCGCTTCCCGACGGCGCCACCTTAGTCTGCTACGCGGACGACACGCTGGTGGTGACCGTCGGGAGCACGTTCGGGAGGACCATCCGACGAGCGGAGGTTGCGGTGGCAGCCGTCGTCCGGAGGATCCACGACCTGGGGCTGAGAATAGCCCCGGAGAAGACCGAGGCCATATGGTTTCACGGCCGGCCTCGGTCCAAGCCTCCGGCGCGGTCGTGGATCCAGGTAGGTGGAGCCAGTGTCGAGGTGGGTTCCCGGATGAAGTATCTGGGACTCATCCTCGACAGCCACTGGAGTTTCGAGGCTCATTTCGACCGCCTCGTCCCCCGAGTTGAAAAGTCAGCGGCCTCTATGGGCCGTCTGCTGCCTAATCTCGGGGGACCAGGGGATTGGGTGCGCCGCCTGTACTTAGGCGTGGTACGGTCCATGGCCTTGTATGGTGCCCCTATATGGGCACCGGCCGGGATGGCAAGCCGGCGCAACAAGCAACTGTTGCGTCGGCTGCAGCGGACGATGGCCATTCGCCTCGTCCGCGGGTACCGTACCACGTCCACTATGGCGGCGCTGGCTCTGGCCGGGGAACTACCCTTCGAGTTGCTCGCGGCGGTGCGCGCCTATATTTATAGGCGCAACAGCATTTGCCGCAGCGCTCGGGGGGCCCCGCTGGAGCCTGAGGCGGTCCAGGAGCTGGAACTCCAGGCCCGGGGGCGTATGTGGGAGGTTTGGCGCAGGGAGTTATCCTCCCACGCCAGCGAACGCGTCCCCGGGGCCCTCCTGCCACACCTGCAAAGGTGGCGGGAGCGGCGGCACGGTAGGCTCACCTACCGTCTGACACAGGTATTCACCGGACATGGCTGTTTCGGTGTCTACCTGTGTCGGATAGGACGGGAGCAGACGGCGGTTTGCCACCACTGTGGGGAGGAGGAAGACTCGGCGCAGCATACGCTGGAGGAATGCCCCGCCTTTTCAGCGCTGCGTCGAGTCCTCCGTTGTGAAATAGGAGGAGACCTCTCGCTCCCAGCAGTAGTTGGGGCAATGCTGGAGAGCGAGAGGAACTGGAAGCAGGTGGCCTCCTTCTGCGAGGAAGTAATAAAGCAGAAGGAGGCCGCCGAGCGGGATCGGGAACGATCCGATCCCGCTCGAAGAACCCGGGGGCGGCGGCGAATGCGGCCTGTGAGAGGCCGCGCCGTGGGGCCCCCGGACTAAGGAGGGTAGCTGACGGCGGGGGGTGGATCTCTCTTGGGGTCCCCTTGTTCCCCCGCCGTCAGCTGATCGAGATGATGTGTTCGACGGGAGCGGGGGGACGGCAAGCTTAAAGCCGTCCCCCCGGGCGGCCGTATTACCCAGGGCGGGGGCCCTGGGTAGTTGATAAACGGCCGCCGGGATGGAGCGGTGCGGGGCGCGGCCTCCCTGCACCGCGGAAACAGAGGTCATAGGAGGGGGAGGAGTAAACTCCCCCTCCTCGGGACGCGGCCGGTCATCAAAGGATAGATGACCGGCCATGGCGAGGGGGAGTCGCGGTAGTGTTCTCTAAGAGTTCCCGTGACTCCCCCGAATCCGCCAGATGCGGAAGAGCGTCCGAAGGTCGCCGTGGAGGTTTTAGTGGGTCGAACCCCACACTACCCCTCTGTCGCTCCCCCGAGCGGCAGGGGGGTGTCTGCCGTTCAGATTTCCTCCACGTTAAAAAAAAAAAAAAAAAAAAAAAAAAATAGGGTTAGGTTAGGTTAGGTTAGGGTTAGGGTTAGGGTTAGGGTTAGGGTTAGGTTAGGGTTAGGTTAGGGTTAGGGTTAGGGTTAGGGTTAGGGTTAGGGTTAGGTTAGGGTTAGGTTAGGGTTAGGGTTAGGGTTAGGGTTAGGGTTAGGTTAGGGTTAGGGTTAGGGTTAGGGTTAGGGTTAGGGTTAGGGTTAGGGTTAGGGTTAGGGTTAGGTTAGGGTTAGGGTTAGGTTAGGGTTAGGTTAGGGTTAGGTTAGGGTTAGGTTAGGGTTAGGTTAGGGTTAGGTTAGGGTTAGGTTAGGGTTAGGGTTAGGGTTAGGGTTAGGGTTAGGGTTAGGTTAGGGTTAGGGTTAGGGTTAGGGTTAGGGTTAGGTTAGGGTTAGGTTAGGGTTAGGGTTAGGGTTAGGTTAGGGTTAGGGTTAGGTTAGGGTTAGGGTTAGGGTTAGGTTAGGGTTAGGGTTAGGGTTAGGGTTAGGGTTAGGGTTAGGGTTAGGGTTAGGTTAGGGTTAGGGTTAGGTTAGGGTTAGGGTTAGGTTAGGGTTAGGGTTAGGTTAGGGTTAGGTTAGGGTTAGGGTTAGGTTAGGGTTAGGTTAGGGTTAGGGTTAGGGTTAGGGTTAGGGTTAGGTTAGGGTTAGGGTTAGGGTTAGGTTAGGGTTAGGGTTAGGGTTAGGGTTAGGGTTAGGGTTAGGTTAGGGTTAGGTTAGGGTTAGGTTAGGGTTAGGGTTAGGGTTAGGTTAGGGTTAGGTTAGGGTTAGGGTTAGGTTAGGGTTAGGGTTAGGGTTAGGGTTAGGGTTAGGGTTAGGTTAGGTTAGGGTTAGGGTTAGGTTAGGGTTAGGGTTAGGGTTAGGGTTAGGGTTAGGTTAGGGTTAGGTTAGGGTTAGGTTAGGGTTAGGGTTAGGTTAGGGTTAGGGTTAGGGTTAGGGTTAGGTTAGGGTTAGGTTAGGGTTAGGGTTAGGTTAGGGTTAGGGTTAGGTTAGGGTTAGGGTTAGGGTTAGGTTAGGGTTAGGTTAGGGTTAGGGTTAGGGTTAGGGTTAGGGTTAGGGTTAGGGTTAGGGTTAGGTTAGGGTTAGGGTTAGGGTTAGGGTTAGGGTTAGGGTTAGGTTAGGGTTAGGGTTAGGTTAGGGTTAGGGTTAGGGTTAGGTTAGGGTTAGGTTAGGGTTAGGTTAGGGTTAGGTTAGGGTTAGGGTTAGGTTAGGGTTAGGGTTAGGTTAGGGTTAGGGTTAGGGTTAGGGTTAGGTTAGGGTTAGGGTTAGGGTTAGGTTAGGGTTAGGGTTAGGTTAGGGTTAGGGTTAGGGTTAGGGTTAGGGTTAGGGTTAGGGTTAGGTTAGGGTTAGGGTTAGGGTTAGGGTTAGGGTTAGGGTTAGGGTTAGGTTAGGGTTAGGGTTAGGGTTAGGGTTAGGGTTAGGGTTAGGTTAGGGTTAGGGTTAGGGTTAGGGTTAGGGTTAGGTTAGGGTTAGGTTAGGGTTAGGTTAGGGTTAGGTTAGGGTTAGGGTTAGGTTAGGGTTAGGGTTAGGTTAGGGTTAGGTTAGGGTTAGGTTAGGGTTAGGGTTAGGTTAGGGTTAGGTTAGGGTTAGGTTAGGGTTAGGGTTAGGTTAGGGTTAGGGTTAGGGTTAGGGTTAGGGTTAGGGTTAGGGTTAGGTTAGGGTTAGGGTTAGGGTTAGGTTAGGGTTAGGTTAGGGTTAGGGTTAGGGTTAGGGTTAGGTTAGGGTTAGGTTAGGGTTAGGTTAGGGTTAGGGTTAGGGTTAGGTTAGGGTTAGGGTTAGGGTTAGGGTTAGGGTTAGGGTTAGGTTAGGGTTAGGTTAGGGTTAGGGTTAGGGTTAGGGTTAGGTTAGGTTAGGGTTAGGTTAGGGTTAGGTTAGGGTTAGGTTAGGGTTAGGGTTAGGGTTAGGGTTAGGTTAGGGTTAGGTTAGGGTTAGGGTTAGGGTTAGGGTTAGGGTTAGGGTTAGGGTTAGGTTAGGGTTAGGTTAGGGTTAGGTTAGGGTTAGGTTAGGGTTAGGTTAGGGTTAGGGTTAGGTTAGGGTTAGGTTAGGGTTAGGTTAGGGTTAGGTTAGGGTTAGGTTAGGGTTAGGGTTAGGGTTAGGTTGGGTTAGGTTAGGGTTAGGGTTAGGTTAGGTTAGGTTAGGGTTAGGTTAGGGTTAGGTTAGGGTTAGGTTAGGGTAGGTTAGGGTTAGGTTAGGGTTAGGTTAGGGTTAGGGTTAGGGTTAGGTTAGGGTTAGGTTAGGGTTAGGGTTAGGGTTAGGGTTAGGGTTAGGTTAGGGTTAGGTTAGGGTTAGGTTAGGGTTAGGTTAGGGTTAGGGTTAGGGTTAGGGTTAGGGTTAGGTAGGGTTAGGTTAGGGTTAGGTTAGGGTTAGGTTAGGGTTAGGTTAGGGTTAGGTTAGGGTTAGGGTTAGGGTTAGGTTAGGGTTAGGGTTAGGGTTAGGTTAGGGTTAGGTTAGGGGTTAGGGTTAGGTTAGGGGGTAGGGTTAGGGTTAAGGGTTAGGTTAGGGTTTGGGTTAGGGTTAGGGTTAGGGTTAGGTTAGGGTAGGTTAGGGTTAGGGTTAGGTTAGGGTTAGGAGGGGTTAGGGTTAGGGTTAGGTTAGGGTTAGGGGTTAGGGTTAGGGTTAGGTTAGGGGTTAGGGTTAGGGGTTAGGGTTAGGGTTAGGTTAGGGTTAGGTTAGGGTTAGGTTAGGTTAGGGTTAGGTTAGG